>BJBW01002144.1:198973-265760 GCA_004320125.1 Scolopax mira | reverse complement strand
TGAACCTCCCCTGGTGCAACTTGAAGCCATTACCCCTTGCCCTATTATCTGTGACTTGGGAGAAGAGACCGACCCCCACTTCTCTACAGCCTCTTTTCAGGTAGTTGGAGAGGTCTCCCCTCAGTTCCTCTTCCCCAGACAACACGCCCAGCTCCCTCAGCCTCTCCTTATAAGGAGAGGCTCCAGACCCCTCACAGCTTCATTGCCCTTCTCTGGACCCACTCCTCCAGCACCTCAATGTCTTTCTTGTGGTAGGGGGCTCAAAACTGGACACAGTACGTGAGGTGGAGTCTCACCAGTGCATTCAGATGATTAAACGGAAATGAAAGCATGTATTAGACAGCTTACTGCTTCTGAGCTGTCTTTCCCCACCCACAAAGATACAATGTCAGGACAAGGAAGTAAAACAAATCAGATGAGTTTTGCATGTGTCTTCTAGTCATTTATCAGATACCAGTGATAGCATTAGATTGCTAGCAAAGACCTACATTGTTATATAGTTTAAGACTTTTTTTTTTTTTGGTAGAACCAGGAGGAACCCCCATAAATTGAAAGACTTAAAATTTGTAAACATTGCATGGAGGAAAAAAACCCAACAGATTAAACATAAATTAACAGAAAGATACATAATTCTAAAGAAACAAAACTAATTAAACACTCTTATTTTAATTTTATTTTTAAGTACACAAGAACTAGAGTTGATTTCCCTTTTGTTCCCATGAAACTATTGAGAATACTGAAACATCAAGAAGTTAGTGGAATATATTGATTTAATGAAAGGTTGAAGTTCAATGCAAAACTTTACAGTTCAGAAATATAAATGGCTTTGAACTTATTTAGTGCTTTTTATTCATGAGCAAGTATAAGATCACAAAAAGTTCATACAGCTCTAAAGAATGATGAAGTCATTGGAAAAAGCTGTTTTAAAAATAATTTTTTAGCTAATAACAAAACTAAAAGTAGAAATAGATACACACAAGTGTCTATTTAATTGTTACTAAATACAGTGTCATAATATAATTTGTTACTGTTTGTGAAAACTTAAGTCAGTCTATATAACATCCACTTGAGTCATACAAGACAAATACTTACATAGGTAGCTAAGATTAAAGGTCTTCAGTTTCTTAAAAAAAAGTTTCCTAGTACTCTAAGATAAAAGAAATTGCATGTTTACAGCTTCAGTACCACCCAAATGGAAAAGTACCTGAAATCCTAGAAGCAGTTTAACATTATCCTGTAGTATAAAAGTGCTTAGGATATACACCTTATAAGTCATAGAAAATAGTTGTGAGTTTGGTTGGAGGTTGCTTTTTCTAAGAGAGAGAGAATAGATATAAGGTTAAAGACTTTGAATCTTTTATCATTCTTTATAAGAGTTAAAAAAAAAAGGTTAAAAACACAGGAATGTAATGGAGACTAATATTTTTGAGTCAAAAAAAGGCCCCTGAAAACAAGAGTTTCCTGTATGTGCTAGGCTACTCCTGAAAAATTAGTTTGCTTACTACTTAAATCTAAATATTTATTAATAAAAAATCATAACTAGTAGGCCTGCAAAAATATGTCCTAATGCCAATAGCAAGTTTTTCATACAATTCTGTTCTAGACAAGACAAAATAAAAAATTAAAACATATACCTTTTTAAAAAATAACAAAGAACAAAGACTTTACCTGAGAAAAGCTCTAATCGGATTAAAACTTGATACTTAAGCCTTTTACCTTTTGTGGGTGGGACTAAGAAAACTGCTTTTTTGCAGGGGGTGAACTGGAGACAAGGCTTTTTTTTTCTTTTTCTTTTCTTCTGCTTATCATCAGACAATTAGCAACCCTCCCAAGAAACATGAGTTTCATTTAGGTAGGTTAAAGCCTCCATTGCCTCTTCACAGATGCTTCAAATTAGCAGTTTGGGGATGTGATGTAAAAGGGATGAATGGCCAAAATAATTATAGATAGAAGGGTGGGGCTTTTTGTTTGTTGATTGGTGTATTTTTCAGGAAAGCTTTATTATGAGGGAAGCAATTTCCCTTCAAGGTGATATAGTCAGTGTTACTGCCAAATTTAGGAATCCTTATAGGAGAAAGGTATATATGCTAAAAGGACTGAAAATATACAAATCCTGCAAGCATACAACTGAAAATGCTAGCAAATTACTGTTATTTTACTTCCTAATGGCACATTGCTGCAAACAGCTGGGAGCCACAGGCCTTTCTCAGGAAGAATCTATCCCTCATGCAGCTCAGATGAGTCTCATTACACAGAATTATATATTAGAAGTGGTGGAAGCAGCTCTGTTTGGAGGGTTGTTTCAGTACTCCTGATATCCTTGGAGTTCCATTAGTTTGTTTTGCTTGGGATACTTTTATTAATATACAGTATATGAAGAAATCTAAGCTCCTCTGTGGAGTTGATAAAGGTATGGCTACTAATGTATTATTTAAAAAGAAAATGGTGGTGGTGTACTTTTTAGGTTATTCTGTGATCATTACTAGTGTCCTGGGCTGGCTTTTCTGCAAGGTGTTGTGGTTTGGGGGTGAAGATATAAGTGTAAATCTTTTCCTACAGTGGTTTAAAGTTACATACCTATTTAACTTGAATGTATGGTTCTGTTATCTAGTTACGTCTTCAGGTGTCTGGTGCTATTTAATATTTGGCCTTTTGGATTTGTAGATGCCTAAGAGGCACTTCAGAAGTTGGAAGTAAGCCTGCAAGGTGCAATCTTTAGAAGTTTTATCGTGACCTATGGCTCAAAAGCAGTACTCTATTCCAAATTTTCTTTCTAGGATAGAGGGTGACAAAAAGCTATGCTGTGTTATCATGGGTTGCACTTCAAAAGTGTGGTGAGATTCTCAGGGAGTAGGTGCTTTCTTTAAGTGTTTAATGCTACCACAGACTCTTTTCATCTCAGGATGTCCTGAGAGTATATTTGTTTCTGTCTTTGTTTTCAAGCACTGTACATTAAACATTTGAACCGTTTTCTACTTACTTCAATTGCTTTTTCTTCTCCTTGCTCAAATTAGGCTTAAGTAGAAAAGATTTTAGGCAATTATATAAAATCTTGCAGAATCACATACACAAAACTCCTTAAATTTGCTACTGTAGGTGAGCAACTTGAAGCTTCTGTCACTGTTGCGTTGTGATGCTTTTGTGGTATTTAATACTGACATTTTAGCACTTCCACATTTAATTCTCCCCCTCCACTCCAGATCTTCTTGTTGCTTAAAATATCATGGCTAAATTTACAGTAGAGATGTAACATCTCTGTATTAAGACCATTGACAACAAGGTATCAAGTTTCAGACTGATTCCTGGTTTCTGCTGAGAAATCTATTTGTGTTCATGTATCTGTGCAGAGTCCCATGCGCTTGCTGTGCTCATTCAGTTGTCACTGTGCTCACTGCCAGTTTCTTAGAACTTTTAAAGTAATTACTTTTTGCAGTATCAAGGCATCCCCAACATCCAGGGGGCATGTTGCTCAGCTCAGTCATTGTCTAGGTGCATTGACACCCATTTTAAAGACTCTTGACTCTATTTTGTGTGACTGGCCCTATGATTGAGATCACATAATTACAATAATTAGGAAGCTCACCTCAGGATATTATCAGAGCAACCCACCCAAACCTAAGTCCATATGGTTTGAAATAGCTAATGAGTCAGTTAATGTGGTATGTCCAGGAGTAATGGACACTCAATATGGATGGCATGAAGATATAATTTACCAACTTTCTGACTGATTAAGGTTTTCCACATAGACAGTTCCTGTATTTTGCATCTCACAATAAGTTCAAAGTACTAAAGGCTTTTACATGTTAAACTGAGCAGAAGAAAACAGCTGAGACTTTTACAGGCAGGGAAGAAATCAGTCCAATCCTTAAAGAAAATACCAAAAATTGGAGATCTTGCAACTTCCATCTTAAATATCATACTGCAAGCAAATAGTTTGAAAAGTTCTATTAAAGTACAGTGATGACAATGGCAATAGGTGACATTTGCTTTAATGCCAAGTAGGCTGAATGAATGAATGACTCCCACGTTTCTGGAATGGCCGCTTTAGCCTCTGTAACTTGTCGATCCTTTCTCACTTTAACGTTCACCTTCACCTTGCTACCAATACTGTGGAAATGCATAACAAGTTCTATCTCCTGAACTAACCAGAATAGGGGATTAATACAATGAGGTCAAGCCTTCTCGCATCAAAAGGCCTGAAACAGGGAAGAAGTGACATATAGTTTTTGAATGATCTACAGACTGTGTTTGTCCAGTCAGGGTCAGGATTCCTCTCACTAAGTCTGTTCCTGCTCTCACACCATTTTACTGGCTGTTGGGATGAACTGTTATTCCCGGGTCTTATCAGTATACTCCCAGGAAAAGACAGTCAGACCCTGCTTGTGTTCCTTATCTCTTGTATGTAAAAGGTTTTATTGCTAATATCTTTAGAAAGCAATTATTTATGAGCCCTGGAGAAAAAGTGGGGTTTTTCATCCACATTTACTTCCAGAAACGTGTAAGGAGATAATCTAAGTTTATTGTTCTTGTGGGAATGGATTGTATTTTCAGGGAGAGCAGAATGTCTAGTGATTATAGCAGAGAAGGGAATCGGGAATGGTTTTCCTTATGGAAGTAATTCTAGGGATTCTAATCCTGGCTCTGATACTGACTGACCTTATATGAATGATTTCATATCCATTTCATTTTATCTGTCTGAAGCAGTCTAGGTGGCTTGTTTTAAGGCACTGAGATTCTTGGGTGAGTTACTGTGTATTATTGCTGTAGCTATTACTTGATGGTGAGCATTAGCCTGAACTTATCATTGGACATGTGGTACATTAGAACTGGTTTCCCTTATAGGGAAGCTTCTTAATAGGCAGCTTCAATGTATGTTCTTCTTTCTGTCATTGTTTCAAGATTTTTTTTTATTCAAGCTTCTCTCCAAAACAAAACATGTATGGAACACATAAAATTTTCATGAAGTTAAAGTTGCAACAACATTGTAAAGAAAAAGTACTTTGCCTCCACTGGTATTCTCATACATCTTATCCTATGCATAAAAGTAGAGATACACTGTCCAGAAAGCAGGAGGAAGGTTGTTAATCTTCCATAGTACTTATTACGTAGATACTAGGCCTTTTCAAGGGCTATCTAGGAATCAAAAGGAAGAAATTACAGGAATATTAGCAGTAACGTACCAGTCTTCTTGATCTGCAGAAAGCAGTGACACTTTTTTCCTATACTGCAATGTATCTGAAGAGGTTTAGAGAAACAAAGAGGAATTTGACAAAGCACTCGGGAAGAAGGTGCTTTCCACTTATATGAAATTATTCAAGTAAAGTTGGTTGAGAAGGGAAACTCATCTGTCATTATTTACATATCAATGCTACTTCTTATATAAAAACTTAATTATGATGATAGAATATATTACTCATTTTACTGCAAGATTGATTTTTATTTTTTTCCCCTGACCTCAGAAAAAATATTGATCTTCATGATCTTTAAATGTAGTGCAAAGGTCCTTATATTAATGGCATATTAATAGAAAGTAGCCCTGACCATGCAATATTAATTTATTCACGTTGTTATTTCTCATATCCCATCCAGAAGAAAAGAGGCAGGGTGCCCATGCTTTCTATCCCAGGAGAAATCAGGAAGTTGTTGATTTGAAGAACTGTTCAGACTGCTTTTGATTTGTTGTTGTGCTTTGGGGTTTTTTTTTGGTTGTTTGTTTGTTGTTGGGTTTTTTTTGTTGTTTTTTGGGGGTTTGCTTTTGCCTGTTTGTTTTTTTTTAAATTAAAACCAGTGGTGAAGTGGCAAACAGATTGTATAATACGTTTAATAAGATTGCTATGTATTGCTTTTCCAGCATGCCCAGGAAAGCAAGGTACTGTCCTTAACTGATAGTGCTCTGCTACCCATTGCCATGCAGACAATTCTATGAACAGAATCAGAGTTGTTAAAGGAGACTGATGGGGTAATTTGATGGTTTTGGATTCAGTATCTGGGGCTCTGATTTATCTAATAATGATGCTAGTAATTTTCTTAATGGTTGATTTTTAAAAGCAGTTAGCTTATTCAGTTGAGGATTTGCCCTGCTTGTGTGACTTTTTTTTTTCTTCTTTTTTTTTGCATTTGTAGTGTCTCTTGAAAATCCAGGCTTAGAGCTGTTTTAATGGTTGTCTGCACCAAGGCAGACCTGTTATTTTTAAATATTCCTCAGAGTAATTGTATATGACTTTTCTATAAAGTCTGCTCTATAAAGAGCAGGGATAAGAGATCATGCATTGAAATAACCTTTAAATAATACTGTATAGTTCCTAGAGGTCCTGAGAAAACAGCACTCACTTAGATAGAAGAGGAATACTTGTGTGCCTTTTATAAATGCTGTTTTATGGGTGGTCTTTCTGTCTAATACATGTTTTGAGTGTTTTGTGTCAGGTGACATAGGTCAAGAGGTAAGATGACAACTTCCATTCCATAGCTTACAGACAGAAAGGAAAATAAATGTGTCTAGTATGACACATTGCCATACGGAAAATACAATTAAGAAAGGAAAGTGATTTGAGCAACTAAAAATCTGGTAGCCTGACTTCAAAAGTTTGCAGCTTTAGAACACATTTTGAAGGAGAGAATAATAACAGTCCATGATGATAAATGGAAAATGGAATAAAATGCAGTGTTGCTTTGCATCATACCAAGCTAACTCGGTATCTATCATTGCTTGGATAACTGATTGGCTAGACAAGAGAAGCATGATAGAACAAATTCATTTGTACTTCAGCAAAGTATTTAATACAGAATCACATGGGAAATTATAAATTGGCTGGAGAATGAGTGAATAAGTGCAAAAAGTGTAAAAGAATGGAGGAATGGGCAAGGAGTAATAAACTGAAAAGGGAAATTGTGAACAGCAGAAATTTCCTAAGGATCTATCTCAGGACCTGTTTAATTCAGTATTACTAATTTCATGAGCAACAAAAACAAAATAGTAATTTCTTTATACAGTTTGCTGATGAATATGAAATTGTGAGGCACTGGAGTATTAGTGTAAGAGGAAACAGAAGAGAATTTCATAATATAAATGTTGAGGCTATGCTTTTTTGAGAGTGTTGGTTTGAAGGAAAAAGAGGAGAATGACAGAATGACCATGGGCTTTTAATGTGATTTTAAAAGCCTGGAGAGGAGTCAAGCCTGATTCTAGGTTGTACCAGACCAAGTAGTTTTATTATAAAATTCAGAATACATTTGGTAGTTTTTCTTTGAGAATTCATCTTTATTGTCTTGTATATTTCTTTAGTATTAAGTCATGAATGTTATGTCTTAAACTATGCAGTCAGAGGGCGATGATTGTATTCAGTTCTGCTGTGGAAAGCAGGGCTAGACCGTGACTGTGAATTGAGTTGGAAGAGGAAACAGATTTGAAAAGAAGTTGTGAAGAAATTTCTTTCCAGAGGCAGAGCAAGAAAAATGACGTGATTTTTCAGATGTTAGATATGTTTGACGTGTTGAGGGGTAGGAACACAGAAAATCCTTTTCAAAAACTTACTGTTTACTTGAAGGTAATAGTGAGGCCAAGGGTAATATAATGTGAATTATTTTGGGACATGCAGGACTAGATTTTGGAATCAACCTACCCTTTTATTTCTCTACTTCCTCATGATGTGAGACCTGTTACTTGTGTGTACTTTCATGCCTTGCACAGGAAAAAAGGCAAGAACTGCTAAGTTATGAGATAGTTTTGGTTTTCCTCCATGGAGGTTTCTAGATGGAGAAATTTCATCCCATTTAAGCACTATTATTAGTTTGGTGCTTCCAAAGTGTAGTAGAATGATAATGGTTATGCACTATTTGAGTAAATTAAGACAACAGCATTGAAGCAGTATTTCAGTAGTTTCCTGGGCTCAGTATGTCCTAGAAGCTTTTAAGGGAACATTGGACCTGTTCACTGATAGACAAAATGTTTTGATGAAAATGTAACTTTTTTGCGCTTTTCTGTGATTTTAAAAATTAATAAATACACATATTAGGGATATCAACAGGAAGAGTTCATGTGTATTACTGCATATATAACATATTCCATGTGGTACTGTTAATTTGCTTGGTTGTATGTCTATCTGCTCTTTGCATATCTGCTTCTGTGTGTGGTATTTTATTGGAGCACATATGATGTGAAGAAGCTGATTGCCTGCTGTGGTATTTATCCTATATAAATTCTACATTAAATGACAAATTTTAGACCCATCAGAAACAAAAGACTAAGTCCATCCATTGAATTCCTATTTGTATTATTACTTTCTAATGAATTCTGTACTACAGCAGGTGTCAAATCATATCTGTTGTTTTGCAATTGAGTATGAATAGAAGATGTATTGCTATTGCAAATGAATCTAATATGAATCTAATGAGCAGTAATGAGCAACTGTTTTGTCATTATTGAGGCAACCACTGTGATGCTAATAAACTCTCATTTCTGCTCTTTAGAAAAAGGCACTGACCAGGATTTATAACGTGGCCTTAATGTCCCAAAAGCCTGAGGCAAAAGAGAAAAGTGGAACCCCTAAACTGAGCATAATTTAGTAATTTTCTGTGTAGTAGGCTTCTTATTTTCTCTTATTAAACTAAACCTGGTTTAAGTCTTTCAAGCTTTCTAGCATTTGAAAGGAAAAAAAATGAAAAACGAGTGTCTATTAAAGGAATATAAAGTTAAGAAGATGGGCATTCTGCCTTAATTTTCTTTAATGTAAGTACACTAATTCCCTACTTCTACACTTGACAATGCTTTTGTAGCAATAAAGGCAACTGTGTGCAACTGTTTTAAAAGCAGTGACTTTAAATGTAACAGGCCATTAAATCAATATAGAACTATAATATATTTGGGGGGAAATATCACAACTGTTTCTTAATTGAAACTTCATTTTATATTTTTTCACTTTATCTTCCTTGCCTTTGGATCATAAGACTGCTGAATAAACAGAAATACCTTTGACTCAATAGCTTACTACATAACGGGTATGTAAACAAGTTCTGACTCCTGTGTGGCTTTGCCTTTTCCAAGTATAAATAAAACATGGAATGATACATAAAGCCATGCAAAAGGGACAGCTGGGTACATGGTACTTTCAAATGGAGCACAGGAAAACCAGTCAGCACTGCTTTTCTAAAAGCTAAGTACTACACTCCCATCAAAAAATAATGCTTCTGTGTATATAGTCTTCATGGGCTCATCTTTCTATGCAATAAAGCTAGATGCACTGGAGAGATTAATTTCAGTATTTCATTTGGAGGATTGAACTATTCTGTGTAGGGTACAGCTGTTTGTTTTACTACAGTACACTTCATACTTGCTTTAAATGCTGAATGGAGACTATATTGCCAATATTTAAGGTAGTATATAGACACAGCAGTGAAACTGAATTCATGAGCAAGCCAGGAGATGGGCATTAGGACAAATTACAACAGTCATCTGTCAAAGTTGCAAATAGGGCATCAAAGGTGGTATGAAAGCTATAAACTGTTCCTTCCATGCTGGGGTATTAAAGGGACTTTTGGCCTGCTGAGCAGTAGCTTGCAATAGTTCTCATTTACTGACATTTCAATTCCAACTCGATGCCTAAGAAAGTAGGGGAGCAGGAAGTCAGGATGCTGTCAGCATTCAGTCTGTTGTTTTGTCAATGCTGTGTTGTTAAACAGGTAGGCCACTACATTCAGCTTCTCTTTCCATCATTGGTAATATATGGATCATATTTCCTCACTCTTTAGATATATTACAAGGTTAGTATTTAGCAACACTTGATATGCAAATTTGAAAAAAGCAACTCAGCTTAACAGCATCAGTGTCCTAGAACTCACCAGGAAATACCTTTCTAGAGAGATTCAGATTTACTCCAAAAAGGAGTCAGTTCTCATATTCCACAATTGTTCTGTAACACAAACCAAGGTGTGACAAGGGGAGACAATCGGGAGTTTTGCTTTGAAAGTATAACCTTGATCTGAACTAAAACTCTGCTGGATATGCATCCATACTTTAGAAGTAAGAACAGATCAGGTCGCAAGTGTTACTATTAAACCACCACCTTTAGACAGGAGAGTCCACAAACTGTAGATGATGATAAAAGGACTTTGGTTATAGAAAGCTTTCATACAAAATACATGATTTCTCTTCCTGCATTAATTAAGAAATCTTAATTTCTTTATCAGGGATTAGATTCCTTAGATGGTATGTAAATTCTTGTGATGCATCATGTCTAATGAAGGTTTTTAGGTTGCTCATGGCATACGTACAAGTGTGAAGGTATAAATTAATGTTGCATAAAAGTTCAAGACAATATTTCACTTGGGTAACTATAATTTCACAAAACAATAGAATTTTAGATCAAAAAGGACCTGTTAAGGTAATCTAGTCCAATGCCAGTGCACAAAGCAGGACCAATTCTGAGTTTATATCAATCTTTGAAGTTAAATCAAATTCCTCAGGGCCAGAGTTTCCCTCTTATTTGAAAGTTGCAATAGTTTGTTGTTGAATGTCTGGCAGTTGACTTACAATTTACACTTTTTTTTTCTGATTCCTTTTATCTGTGGTAGTAACAGACATATTACAGAGCCATCTGTAAGGACTGGATCTTTCTGATAGCAAACATGGTAGAAATAGAGAGGTAGAAGTGATATGCAGATTATGGTCACAAGGTAAGAATGGTTTGTGGTGGTAGAAGCCATCTTTCTGTTGCTTTGTTTGTACAGCACCTTATAGAGAATGTCTGGATTCATGACTTGGAAATTTTCCTGTTCCTAAACAAATCTATCAGTGGAACACATTTGACGCTTCATCCAACCAAAACCAACAGTATTTTTTACTGGCTACCTTTAAGAAAGATATGCATAAGTACTCATTCAAGTCTACACATGCTAACCTAGGAGTGCATATACTATTATATATCTTGTATACATCAGTTTGAAGTATTTTATGATTTAATTAATGTGAATATCATTTACACTTAAGGTAGCAGGACATAGCTCTTTATATTGAGATGTCTATGGCCCCTAAAGATATTGCTTAATCTTCTTCTATGATGTCTGCATTTCATCATCATTGATGAAGATGGTCTCAAGATATTAAAATTATAAATTTGTTCGAGAAACAATGGCCTGGAAGGAGCTAGTGAATGGATTACAGAATTTTATGCCAGAGGCAAGTAAGTATTGAGAGTCTATTTATCTGACATGGTTGTAGAGGTTTTGTGCTTATAAGCTTTGCTCACATAGAAAGGCAAAGTAGCTATTAGCTCTGAAACCACCTTGCTGTAGAATTGCTGAGAAGTAGAAAATTAGATGAATGTTTCCTTAGACACTCACATTTGCAGGGTCAGTCTCATTTTGCAGTAAGGAGTCATGCAGTGGCCGTTCTCATGTTCTCTGACTACAGTTATTGGAAGCTCTGGACAATTCTTTGAGGTCTCACATACCTTCTGCAGTGCTGAAACAGAGCAGAGTTTTTGCATGCGTGAGGGTTCAGAGGTCCAAGGGACTTGAGCAATTGAGTGTTCAGAGAGGATTCTGGTCACAGTCCAAGTGGCAAAACATTCCCAAAGATTAGATTAGGTAAGAGTGGAGAAAAAGTTGGCAGCAAGGGAGCGAAGGAGAGGTCATTGTTGTTTTTACAGTGTTATGCATAAATCCCAAGAAACTCACATGACATCATAACTAGTGTGTAGATTACAAGAATCGTGCCCTGTTGGGTGCATGAGATGAAAGACCAGATTTTCAAGGCTTTGCAGCCAGTGTTTTTGGAGTGGCCTGTAGGTGGGGTGGCTTGGGTAGGAAGGAGATCACTACTGAGATTTGAGCAGGGTTGGGAAGCAGTTGTCTAGACCATCTTTGAATTCTTTAGTTACACAGGTAACTTTCCAGTAGCAGTACCAATGGTGCACAGATTTTGTCATGCTGAGTGTACTGCTTGCAAACCATGTCAAGCCCCACTCAGAAAATTGCACCAGGAGGATAAAAGCAACTACAAAATAAAGCACTGTAGCTGAAGTACCTAGAAATTCAGCTGAGATGACAACTATTTTTCTGCCTGTATAAGATAAAACTGCCTTACTGCCTTATATAAGTGTCTGTTGCTGACATTGTCGTATCACTACAGTGACCTACTGTAGTTGAGTGGCTCATCAGATCGAGGCTTTATGAAAAGTAGATTGTCATGTGGAAGGCATTTGATGAAATCCCTTAAGGATATAAATACCACTTGCAGGAATCCAGTGGCATGTCTTTAGGAAAAGATAAAAGATTTCCTTAGAAGAATTCTAGTCTTCATATGCTACTACTTTTTATATAAATACTGAAACAGCTGTTTAGCATAACCATTGAAGGCATGTCCAACTTTGTTTACATACACACCAAACCTTAAACAATCTCCAGAGACATCTTTCCCTTTCCTCATGGTGCTCTTCTCTGTTCTGCTGCCACCTCTGACTACATATCAAGAAAAAATTAATCAAGGGGTCACCAAACTCTAATAATCTATCCCAGCCCATCCCCTTGTCATGCAGAATAGAATCCTTTAGGTTAGAAAAGACCCTTAAGATTGTAGAGTCCAACTGTAAACCGAGCACTGCCAAGTCTACCACTAACCCATGTCCCTACGTGCCATGTGTACGTGTCTTATAAATATGCCCAGGGATGGTGACTCAACCACTTCCCTGGGCAGCCTGTTTCAATGCCTCAACCTTTTCAGTAAAGAAATTTGTCCTAATATCCAATCTAAACTTCCCCCATGTAACTTGAGACCACTTCCTCTTGTCCTATCACTTCTTACCTGGGAAGAGAGACCCACGTACGTGTGGTTCCCTTCCTGTCTCTGTGGGGTTGGAGCAGGGAGAAAAACATGCCTTCCATTCTCCCCTATTACACCACTGCCTGTGTACACACACAGTAAGTCAGGAATTCTTCTCTGTTGTACCCTTTCTGTTGATATGACTCTGTTCAGCATCTGATGGCGTGAATGCTTGGGGAAAGGGTGCTAGAAACTAGCTGACATATTAGGAATTTTGGTGAAAGACTTTGGTAGGCATGGAGCTAAATTTCTGGAAGAGGTAGGGACAAAACATTGTAAGGAGAAAGGAGTAGCTTTAGCTATACAATTGTATGCAACATAGCTTTATAAAGTTATATTGAATTGTATTTGCATTCTTCTGAAACCATTATAAATACTGCAACAGCCATGTGAAAAGCAGCAGTATGTATACATAGTATTTGTATACATAGCACTGTATACATAATATCCCATTCTGATTGAGAAATACAGTTTTGCACTTTTTCCTCCGTTAAAGAGCTGACCCTACACTTAAGGAGTGAAGGGCACCTGAATCCAAATGAGAGAGACAATATGCATAAAGAAAATGGAGTTACATTCCCTATTCTAATAGGTGGCAGAAAATCTATAAAGAAGCTCTTTGTGAATTTGTTCACAAGGCATGTAAAAAAGCAATAATACAGCCAAGGTAAATGTTAATCATACAGAAGATGAGCTTACAGTGTATTAACATTATAGAAGGGCTATATGTACTGTGCCGTACACTAAGAATGTATGTATAAGGAAAATCACAACTAAAAAGCCTAGTGGTGGTCTCCAGGGAATCCTTGTTATTAGCTTTAATCCAACACAACTCTGAGCCTCAAAACCTTTGCAGTGCTGCTGAGCCTCCTTTGCAAACTCTGGAACCACAAATTTTAAAAGATACTGTGCAGGGAATGGCTTTCCATTGTGTCAATCATATAATGCATACCTGGCCACAGGCCCTCCTTCTCATTCCAGGAGGGAAAGGTGGCCAGCCACCAAGTATAGGTGTTCTTAGATGTATGGCTAAACACAATGCATGTTGGCAAATAGATTCTTTTTCTCCATGGGAAATAGCCAGGTTATTTTAAAGAGCCTTGATGACACAAAGCCAAAAGATTCCAGCCAACAGTTATGCAATGAAGTTAATAGTCAAGTCACAGGATAGGAAGAGAGGAAGCAAATCCATACCTCAGCTTTCTAAAACTGGATTGACTTTAAAATGTCTACAAACCATTTTGGTTTGCTTTGTGAAATATGTGTGAAATATGTGACTGTGAAATATGAACTATGGAAGAGAGGAAAGGTTTGCAGGTGTCTTGTGAGATTAATTTCTTGCTTACAGGCTATAAAAGTAATCTTTCTTTTGGAGTAAATATGGATCAGCTCTTCCACGCTACCAAGTTATGACAGACCACAGATTTGTTAACCAGGTTGGGTATGAAAATTACAGGGTGAAGCTTTATAGCTTGTGATTATTTGAACAGGTGATTGCAGTGGTTGTCACAGCCTTCACATCTCTGAAATGTCTAGACCTTTCAACTGTGTGCACTGTCAGGGAAAGGTGTGCCCACCAGATATTTGTATCTGTGGTTGCTACTACTGTTTCTTTAAAAAGAAACTGTTCCCCATTTCTGTATAGTTGTTTCCGCTCCTAACTTGGAGGTAGATGTCATTGCGTGGCCTAAACATTTTAGCCCTGGCATATTGTTAATCAGATGTATACATTGTTTCTGGTTTCATAGCAATTGTGTTCAGGTATTTTAACATAATTTTGTAATCCAAGTAAAAAATCAGTTCACACTTTTACTTCCCTGCACAAGGTACTTGTTCCCTGCAATTAGATGAATTAGAATTGCTTGATTTTATACTTTCTTTCTGTTCCTAAGTTCTCAAAGTTTCCCTCAAGATATCAGCGATCTTGTTATTCTCTAGCTCTCATGTTTTTTTGATCTTTGACTTTACAGTGGAGTTTCACTGTGACTTTTAATTTTTTTTTTTTCTCTTTACTATCTAAATGCACTATCTAAATGGAGTGAAGTTCATTTCTAGCTATTGGGAGCTATTTCTTCTCCCCCAGTTCTCTTGTACTATTACAAGGCTTAATTTTTGGTAGAAAGGAAGAGTAAGACAATTCCAAATGCACTCTCTGGGCATGTATTTCTTTACTCCTTGACACTATGATGCTTTTGTATTTTTCTAATGCAAGGCTTTAATTTCGTCAGTGTTCTTATGCAGGCTTCCTGATTAAATAAGAGTGCATGCTTGGTAACTGCCCAGATCACCTTTGATCTGTTTTGAGAATGGCATCTCTAGAGGGTCTTAGTAACACTGAGCAAAACTTGGTGTCAGTCTGTGGCAGAAAAGTTACCTTGCCCTGTGGAAACCTTCCTGCTCCCTTGTTTTCACTCATCTACTTTAGTGAGCAGTTGCTGTCATGAGTAACCTACTACTTAGTGCAGAAAACCTTAATGCAGCTGTGCTTGTGATTCCTGATGAGCTTCACCAGGGACTACACTGCAGCCCTCAGAGGAATTCACTTCTTCAGTTGAGCTCTATCCTCAGAGCCATGCTGCCCTGGATGACACTCTTGCTGATGCCGAATGTTGCTGTAATACAACTGTGTGAGGCAGGCTAATGAAAAAGTTGTTATAATTTTCAGTTAGAAAAGGCAGAAGTTAAGCAAATGTTTAAGTGTTAAAAGATACATGTTCATGAACTAGTCTGAGAAGTTTTGTACACGGCAATTTTGTAAAGTTCAAGGATAACTTGATTTTGAAATTTTGTTATTATACCAAGGAGAGATCTTTTTTTTTTTTCCTGATGGAAATAGAGGACTTGCTGTCATAATGTAGCTTTAAAGAAAAAAACCAAACAAAATTTAAGGAAGACAGACATTTGTGGATTAGACAGAGATAATTTCTAAACAGAGAAAGTATAAATTTAGTCTCCTTGTTGAACTCTGTAGTTTAAGACAAAGCAGTTTTATGAGACTATTGCAAACCGCAATCAGTCTGATAGAGACACAGGCTCAGCCTCTGCAGAATAGTTTCGGTAATGCAGCTTCTGAGTCATACAGTGAAATCTGGAGAACAGAAGGCAAAGGACATCCAAGTGTAGTAAGTGGAAAAAGGGTAATAGATATCTTATATTCCAGGTTTAAAGAGATTGTAAAAAGAGAAGTAAAAGAGAATAAGGAAAGAACCTAGCTTATTATTCTTTTGGGCAAGAATGTCGGAGTCTTCTGTAACTTCAAGGAACTTTGTTTAAACATCTGGAATGATTTTTCATTGATTTTCCTGAGGGTTCCCCAAGATGTATTTTTAAGGTGCAGTGGATAAACAAAATATTATTTGCAGCTTCTGTTTCCAGCTTTACACTGAAAAGATTGTAATAAATGCAGCATGCATGCAGAACATCTGTCAGAACCTGACATTATTTCCTCTTTATAGCTCAGAGTGGGTTTTCATTAATTGGTTGTAAAATGAAAATACCAAAAAGCTTGTTCAAAATGCACAGTAAATACTTAGAAGGCTGTACTTATAAGTGTGATTTTCATGTTGACATTTGAATGAGCCATGAAATGCAAGCAGATGAAACAGAAATGTAGACAAAGTGTTGAGAAGTCCAAGAGTTAGTTCTTCTGGTTTACTAGTTCCTGTCAAGGCAATGCAACATGTTTTCAAGTTTCTTTGGAAAAAACCCTCTTATAATGTGCTATGAAGTAGTACCTGATGGACTGTCCCAGGTAACATAAGATGCTCATGTGTGAGGTCATTTGAGGAATTCGCAGTTTTGCAAGGAAAGCAAAAGTTTTGTAGTTTATGCATCAAGCTACTAACTTAAAAGTGCAAAGTCTGCACCAAGCTTTGCCCCCCCTCTGCCATAAAGGGGCGGGGGGGGGGATAATAGTTTAAGAACTTTTACTGCTTTGAAAGGGGAAGCAGTTGAAAGTGGCATACAGAGGTTTCAGTGGTTGAAAAGTTGAAAGTAGCACATGTTTTTAGTGGTGTGATCACAGCGCATTGAAGCGGCTCCTAGGGTTTAAATGGAATCCAAATACATCTTGGGTCTCTGCTTCAGTGAGATACAACAGACAAGTCTGATGACATAGTTAATGGATATTTGGCAGAAGTGTGAGGTACTAAAGAAACAAACTCACCATTATCACTCTATAGATCTTCATGAGACTTGCATCTGTTTTGCAGTTACGCTGATGCCTGTCCAAACTGTATAAGAAGCATTCATAAGAATTTGGATTTTTTTTTCCACAAAACATCTGTATCTGTGTGGGGTTTGTTTTATTTGTTGTGGTGATTTTTTTTTTTTTTTATTAAGCCATTAACTTCCAATGAAAGCAGGAAACCAACAAGCCTGTAGCAAAGTGCATTTGCTTAGTGTTTTTGAACAGACTGCAGTGCCTGTTAGTAGACCAGGAAGGTAGTGACATACTAGATGATTTCCAGAATGCAAAGAATGTGTTTAGAACATATTTAGATATTATAGTTCTATGTTTTAATTCATGGAAGTGTCTTGTGTGACAGATATGTAGTATCTCAACCTGCTACGGAAATAACTTTTCACAGTGAGATACTGTTTAATTATTTTTTTTTTACTCAAGTAAAAACTCTTTCAAGTATTGTGTTTTCTCCTCTGTTTCTTAACACTTCAAAAAGTGTCATTTATGGTATATTATAATTAGTGATTTGTCACTTTTCTATAATTTTGAACAAATCCACTGAGTGAGCTGTAACATATAGAACAGAGTATCTAGAGTAATTTTAATTTAATCAAGATTTGTGTAACATCAAAGTGTCCAATTTGTCCAGTGGTATGAAAACTTAGTTTATTGAATAAAGGGAAGGTAACTGTCTTCTGCACAACTTTAACTTGCAGAAGATTTTCAAAGATCTGAAAAATCTTATAATTACTTTTACTAATTATAATTACTTACCTCAGTTCCTTTTGATCTTTTACATTGTGTAACCACAAGTTATATTGCAAGCCTCAATACTGTTTTTTTTTTTTCTTTTGCTTCTCCCCACTTACTTGAAGTTCCAGCTCCATTAAGTCAATGGAAAACTCCTGATTGTGTTCTGTGGAAATAAGGCTTAGAGCAGAATAGTTGTTGTTCCTTCTTTCAGTTCTGCTTTCTCACTTTTTGTTTGCTCATCATGTGATTGTCCTGTTGGGTAAGAATGAAAATCACATTTGAAGGTGGCATTTTTAAATAGGTCAACTGGACTTTAATATATTATTGCTTGATGGTCAGCACAGGAAGAAAGGATTTAATAAGTTACATGCTGATTCATCAGTATAGCAAATGGGATACCTTACCCAAAAATACTTTTTCTATCAAGCTAATATTTGGACCAAGTTCTTTGTTAATCTTTTTGAATCAAGAGGATAGGAACCCAGTCCAGTGTTTTACTTGTCTTCTTTTTTTGCACATGTTTAGAATTCTTCAGGTATAAAGGTGAATGTTTGAAAAGCTTTTGTAAGATTTAATACAAAATCTATAATATTCAGAACTTCAGAAATCATCTTGGAAGCCCTGCTGCTTGCAGTTTGTCAGTCTTTAGCATTATAGCATATTATAGGGAACATTCTTGCCTTATGCTCTGGTATGTTTTTCTCATAGATTGCACTGCCAGACTCACCGAACTGCTTTGTACTTACCAGTCTCTGCTCTGTTCTCCAGTCATCTCCTATTAATATGGCACTCAAAATTACTTTTGCTGATTTGACATTTATTGCAGTCTTTCAGGAACTTCTTCCAAGAAAATTCTGTCAACAAGACCTTTGTCATTATACCTAATTATGATAAAAGATCGTCTATATCTCTTCTTCCTATAGCATTTGGTTCTTCAGATGAATACAAAGGGAGACTCATCTGAGTTTCAAACATAATTTTTCAACAGGTGTATTTTCCTTGGGATACGCATATTTTATCTGGTTTATTTTTTTCTTTAAGTATCTACAATATTGCATTCTTGGAAACTTCTGTGGTGATGGTAGATGGCCATCTACCATCACCACAGAAGTTTCCAAGAATGCAATATTGTACATCCAAATTTCTGTATTTATTACACATAGATGTATATGTATATACATAAATTTATAGCTGCAAGACCTTTTCTTCCTTATCTGTCTTTCTGCTTGCATTTTCACCTTGTTTGTCCTATTGATCCTTTTGGTTATTCCCTTCCTTTTCCCTTCCTGTTGCACTCCCCTCTTAGGAACGCCCCACCTTACCCTTCAGTTCTTCCTCTCTAGACCACACTCCTTTCTCTTTCACATCTTCACACAAAAACTTTTCAGATCCTTCTCATGCTGAGCATTAGTTCTTCTATACAGTTGTAATGCTGCTGTATTGCAATGTGAGATCCAACTGGGGTGAGAAGGATAAGCTATGCTGCTTCTCTGCTTACAAAAGCAAAGTGTAGTCTCCTGTTGCTGAAGTAGAGCTGCAGGGGAAACAAGAATCACTGCACGCAGCTCAGGCTCAAGAGTAGAAACTCTGTAGAAGTGGAGTGATAGCAGTGGCAAGTGTCAGCTGTCACCAGGTATGGCACTGCAGTATGAACATTTTAAATGTAAAGACAGCGATGAGTATGCCTAAGTTTGGGGGTTTTCTGAAATTAAAAAGCAAAACACAAATAAAAACTTAACTGAAAAAAACCTGAGCGTATGAGAATAAATCTGACCTGACAGTGACCTTCAGAATAGGCTGATCTTCCCAAAGGAGCTTCCTAATTTGTACCTATAATGAACACATCATCTCTATATCCAATTCCTGCATTTGGATTGTGCCATGTTTGTTTCATTATAAAACGAAATACAGGTTATTTCCAGACACCAGGAAGCTATTTCTAAATCATCTTTTGCCTCAGTGCTGACTAAATAAAGTGATTCCAGGCTTTCAGGATTTAAAACAGGTTCCTATCTAAACAGTTGTTGAGGGTTGCTTTATAGTCCCTGTAACTGCAGAGAGAGTCCTGTTATTTCACAAGATACTTGCCCAGCACATGTAGAAAATTATAGTTAATAGCTTACACTAACGATTTTCTCCCACAGTTTTCATAAGCTTTATTCTGTACTGTAGTGTGCACAGTCTTCATGCTGACAAAGAAACTGAAGCCTATGCCTTTCTAACTATATGGTCCTTATGTTCTTTCTAGCAAGGCAAAAAAAAACACTTAGATATGTTTGTTTCTCAAGAATGCTTTCAGAGGAGAAGTTGTTAAAAAATCTCAGAGAATGGAGCCACAAGAACTCTAAAGAGAAAACTGGGACTAACTTCACCTGTAGGTAGTTACCTAAAGTAGCAGATTTCTGCAGTTTGCAAAGACTTCTGGTTTTGTTTGTTGCTGTGTCTCTACACTAATGTGTTGGCCTCTGTGACTTCTCTAGCCATCATGTTAGGTATTGACCATCAATTATCCCATTATCATTATTCTTCCTTCCTTTTGTCCTTCTGACGGAGACCTTCCTGAGCCACCCAGTTGCCTTAAAGTGGTGCCTGGTGAGAACTTATGTTAAAATAAGAGATACAATAGTCTTTGGTATTCTTAATATTCAAGTCTGATCAATGCTGGTAGAAATGCTTGGATTATCACTTGTGTGCCTACACAGTAGCACACCTCTTCTGCATTCCCACCATTTAGATCTTGCTTTTATGAGCAGTGTTGCTATGATAATTGAAAAATCTTGTTTCCTAATAATGATTGTGTGGATTTAAATTGTAAATTTTAAGTCCCTGAATCAATTCTTCTTCTATTGCATTATTTCTTACAGGAAAATCTTTTTCTGCAAAATTACGAATGACTACACTTCTCAGTGTGGCTGGACTCAGGAATGTGGCTGGATATTTTTAAATCTAGCCAAGATATACCAAGCAAATTAGTTTTCTTGGAGTGTTTAGGCTAGATGTCTTAAGCAAAAGGCAATTGTTTCTTTAAAAAGTAACAAGGTTGTCTTCTGTAGTTTTGTGGCAGCAGTAGGATGACTTTTCCTGACCTGATCCTGATTATGTCCTAATTCTGTACCAGTCTTCTGTGTCTCCCCATTGTGGGGTGTGAGCTCATCTTTGGAGCAATGGCTGTCACTTTTTGTGACTCTGGTAGTCTTTTCTGACAACCAATCTAATGTTCCAATTTTTCAACCTGATTCTGTCGTGATCTGTTTGGACTTGGAGAAAATACGGCTATTGACTCACATAGTAAATTCAGCTCTGTATTAAGTGTATGTAATTATGAGAAGCTAAGACTTTCTTCATGATGGGCATCATGCTGCACACCCAGTGCTTCTGTCTCTGTCACTTCCTTGGGTTTGTAGCGACTGCCTTTATGCCACCTGCTTCCACTTCTTGCTCCCACTGCACCATCCTGGAGCAGCAGCTCTGACCTCTGCCGTGCTCTAAGCAATATGCTCTGGATGTCTGCAGTTTCAGCTGTCTGCAGTTTCAGCTGTCTGCAGTTACAGGGGCATGATTTGTGCTTATCTTTGCAAGACAACTTTATGCAGTGCTTTTTCCCTGGTCTCTATAAGTGTTCTTTTTGTGTATAATGAATTGTATGTACCTTCAGACTCAAATGTCTGAATGGTGTAGAATGCATATGTGTGTCAAACTACAATGAGGACTCGTTAGAAAAAAAGCAACCACCTTCCTTGCAATGTGATCAGAAGGGCACAATACATGTTTCAGAGTACTCTGGGTAAATTCTGAAGGGAGGCAAGAGCTTGGTGGTTTGTTTTTTTTCAAGGTGACTTTGGTATGTTGTGACAGCTTTTCTTCTTTTGTTTCTGAAGGCTTAGATCTTGGCTGAAAAGGTTCCATGTCCTGGGTGGGCAGCCACCGGAAATCCTAATCCAGAACCTTTGTAAATCTGATGCTGTTAGATATGGTGCCAAGTGGTGTATGTGTTTGAGCAACAGATGGGCAAGCAGCTCTGCTGTGACGTTCTTACACAAGAACTAACAATTTTTTTCTTGTATTGCAGCCTTACAAGAGGCTCTTCCTACCTCTTGTTGGGGCTGTCTCATTCTTCCATTATAAGATGTAAGTTTTTATAAGATTTACCTGATGTCTTTTGGCTTTCTGAATCATTTGGCCTTATGTGGATGGTAGGGATGAAAGGTTAGAAGAGTTAGGTCACTGAACTTGAAAAAGACAAAACTTAAAAGGAATGAATTTATAGCTCAATAAGCTTGTATTTTGCATGATTTTTGTGATACATCAGGGAAATGTATGAATGAAATTCATACTAAAATAGAACTAAAAATCTAATTAGATCAAATTCAAAAGGTTATATACTGATATTCAAAATATGTCTCTTCTCTAAAGCAATGATAGAAAACAAAATGTGATACCACTATCAAGAGTTTCTTAGACTAAATTTTGTACAAGCAGAACCTCAAATGACCCTTTTTTGGCCCTAGCCAAATTTCCTCTTGGAAATTTCCTATTGGGATATTTTCTCTTCAAGTACTCTTTTCACCTGGAACATATAAGTTAATTCAGCCTGACTACAATAACAGTTTGGGGATGCTTTAAACCATACTTATTATTGAAATAATTACTATTCAGAATGTTTTACTTATTAATACACAACAGTAGCATATATGAGCATAGAGATGTCTCATTCCACATATATGACTGCACAAAGTTTGCATTATTGGTTGGGGGCTGATCTGCTGGAGAGCAGCTCTGGGAAAAAAGACCTGGAAGTCCTGGTGGACCAACAGGATGACCATGAGCCAGCAATGTGCCCTTGTGTCCAAGAAGGCAAATGGCATCCTGGGGTGCCTCAAGAGGAATGTGGCCAGCAGGTCAAGGGAGGTCATCCTTCCCCTCTACTCTGCCCTGGTGAGACCCCATCTGGAGTACTGTGTCCAGTTCTGGGGTTCCCAGTTCAAGAAGGACAGGGAACTGCTGGAGAGGGTACAGCAAAGGGCCACAAAGATGGGGGACTAGAGCATCTCTCTTACAATGAATGAGAGGCTGAGGGACTTGGGTCTTTTTAATCTGTCAAAGAGTTAGGGGCGATCTGATCAATGCATACAAATACTTAAAGGGAGAATGTCAGGAGGACAGGGCTGGTTTTTTTCAGTGGTGTCCAGTGGTAAGACAAGAGGAAATGAGCACAAACTTGCGTATAAGAAGTTCCACCTAAATGTGAGAAGGAACTTCTTTACTGTGAGAGCAGTAGAGCACTGGAACAGTCTGCCCTGAGAGGTGATGGGGCCTCCTTCCCTGGAGACATTCAAAACCCACCTGGACAAGTTCCTATGCAACCTGCTCTATGTGGACCTGCTTTGGCAGGGAGGTTGGACTAGATGATCTCCAGAGGTCCCTTCCAACCCCATGTGATTCTATGATCATTCTTTTTTTTTGTGGTAGCATTATGCTCCAGAAACTTATAGTCATATTCAAGTGGGAAAGGAGGAGCCAGTGTTACTGAACTGTATGGTTCTTTGAAATTATCAATATCAAAGCTCTCAGTAAAAATAAATGGATCAGATTGCATTCAGTACGAATGAAGCATGCAGCTTTATATTTGTAGGGACATGCAGGAGTTTAAGACTTTGAACTTAAACTGCATTAAAGCTCAACTTTACTTTCTCCTGATAGGGCTGACACCACATGCCCTGAGCTGAGACAGTCCCCTCAACAACTTGTTACAGGGAAAAAACTAAGCGTATGGTCATCAACTCATGCCATATTTTCCTCACAGCATCATCAGCAAGCAGATGCTTTATGTAATCAGAAATTCCTGCTTACTAACAAAAAAATTACAAATATGACACATTTACCAACATTTGGGCTTTTTTTTTATTATGGGATAGCTACAGGAATAATAAATGTGTAGATTAAAGATAGTGAGTCTGTCTGCTTTATCTAATTTTTCTAAAAACATAGACTCTCCCCAGTCACCATTTCCAGTACCTTTCTCTTGTTTCATTAAGCCAATATCTCTTTAGAAATACGGTCATAAGATACTTTTTTTTTGGTTTCCTGATGATTTCTTATTAATCCACATCTGTGACCTTGTTCCCTGTGCCTTTGTCCAAGTCAACTGTGAGGGCTGGCCAATTCTATCATCCCACCCCTGCAGAGAGGTGGCAAGTATCTTTGTTTAGAATATCCTGGTTTCCACAGATTTT
This sequence comes from Scolopax mira, assembly GCA_004320125.1. Taxonomy (NCBI): domain Eukaryota; kingdom Metazoa; phylum Chordata; class Aves; order Charadriiformes; family Scolopacidae; genus Scolopax; species Scolopax mira. The sequence continues at coordinate 241,777 of BJBW01002144.1, read as the reverse complement.
AAATTTTATTCCTTCCAGGTGGACATGATGTGCTTTTGAACACCCATTCTTTCTTCCCAGAGGAACAGGGTTTCCCCAGGACCAGACACAAATATTGAAAGAGCATCTGAAGCTCCTGAAACACATGTAGGAGGGGACAAAAAGAGCATGAGAGTTGCTCACTGTCTTCTTCCTTTGTTTTTTCAAGTTCTTTGCAGAGTCTTGGGACCTTCCTGTCTGGCTCCCCACTGCCCGTACAATGCTCTTCCTTGGTCTCCTCACTGTTCATTTGTTCTCCTGTCCTCCAAAGCAAGAATTCATACATGTAACTTACTTTCTTTTCCAAAATATTTACCTCAAATAATAAAATACATCCTTGTCAAAGGTTTTTGCATTATTAATAGCATCTACTCAGAATTCCTTTTGAGGATCAAATGCAAACTGTCAGTAGATGTAAAATAGAGTAAATTTAATATTCTGCATCCTCTTGTAACACCCAGTTCATTTTAAAGTTGGTAAGTAAGGTGGAAGCCCTTCTTGCTTTCAGAATTCTTCCATGTTCTATAGTTTCTTAAGATTGGGATTTTAGATACTTCCCTATTCAGAGTGCCAAATGTTGAGTGTTAAGAACATTTGGAGCATTGTGGAGAGCCGTGGTTTGATCCACAAACATTATGCAAGAATAGAAAAAACAGTTTATCAGAATGTTATCACTTAGGAAAAGCTGTTTTTTCAGGCCATATCTTGAAAAGCACAAGCAAATGTGACCCTAAGCTTACGACTCTAACCTTACCTTGGATCCCCATGAGGCACACCAAATTTCAAGGCAATTTGAGCAAGTATGTGGATTTTAGAGCACTTAGTGTTGACCTTTAAACAGAAATAGGTACTCAACCTTGGAGAGCCTGCATTCCCTGATAATTAACAGGAGGATTTAGTTTTTAAACTGTATTGTGGGAATGTAAAAGCTCTTTGTTGATATTATTAAAATAGAATTTTTGAGCTATGACAGATTTAGATTTTGCTCTAACAGATTCTAACAAATAACAGTGCTTAGAATATGTCAGAGTGAAGCTCTCCATAAGGATCTTTACCTGCTATATTCTAGAACTGTCATAAAATGCTATAAAATGTGTCCTCAGAAACAATTTGTATTTCCTGAAGAAAATGCTTGCAATGTGTGTGTTTGGTTTTTTTCTAAAGTGGATTGCAAGCAGTGGCAGTTGAAAACAAGCAGTCTAACCAGCACAGACACTAGCATGCCTTTCAATAATTCTGGAACATGATGTGTTGCAATACTTCATTTATGAAGCACATAAGCATATTGTGTCATTAACTATAAATTTTGTGATTGTTCTTACAGTCACACCATATGTTGTCATGTGTTACAGTAGTGCCAAGTGGTTCCAGTAGAAGTCAGGTCCTTATTGTGGCAAATACTGTAATAATAAATAAATAAAAATGAAAATAACCCCCAAAAATACCCTCACTGAATCAAAATCTCCAAAACAGTAAAAGCAAAACTAAAGGTGTGGATATAGCAACAGATATAGTAACAGGAAAAACAGAATTGGCAAGAGGATTTGTAGAAAGATAATTTGGCTCTTTATTTCATAGCTATGCACCTCATTGTCTTTCCATACACATGTATGCATACTCTAGAGTCAAAAATGTTCACTTATTTAATTGATATTCTAACAATAATCATATATCATTCCCTTAGTGCTATTTGTATCTTGTGCATTCTTCAGTCCAGCTTAAAGCTTCTCTAAGAACTGAGACAGCATGCTTAGTGATGTTTCTTTTATCCTACTTGATCTCATAAATCTTAGGCAACCAGCTGAATTCTCTGGTCTTTCAAAACATGTTCTGGTTGTAGTCCAAACTGTAAGTAAAGACCTTAAAACAGTAGGATATTTTCTCAAATTCTGGAGACAGACTTACAGTTGATCTAACCTGACATAAAATTTCTTGTCACCTACTTTTGTTGCCAATTTCTCTGCAAAATCTCCTCATGGAGAGTGCAGTGTACTTGTATTTAAGATTTTTTTTTTTTCATGTGAAACTAGCCTTTACATACGCAAGTCTAACAGTCCATCCCTTTCTCATTTCTGTATTTGTTATTCAAGTCCTGCTTTATATTTTCTTGTCTGTCATTAATACCAATGTCAAACAAGTGTAGGCCTACCTCAGAACCTTCTGGCTCCCCAGTAGGTAGCAATATACCAGGCTGAAATATGTCAAGTATCTATCATTACCCTTTGCTTGCAGACCTTCAAGCAGCATTTTTCACTACTTCTGGCAGACTGCCTCCTACAAGCTATCCTGAGAAATTAATATCCAGTTGTTTGGATTAGAGGGTCTGTGACATAGATTTATTAAATAATTCTATCAATTGCTTTTTGTGTGCTTTTTTTGTGACTGTGTGTTAATACAAAAATTGGAGATACAGTCTATCCTGCTTCTGCTTTTTTCTTTTAGAATCCTCATTGCTTATTGTTCAGCATTTTTGTTCATAAATTCCTATGCCTTTAATGATTGTGAAGATGAAAATGTGGATTCAAAGTTGCATAGTTAATATCACAAGTAGGGTGAGGCTAGTGGTGGATGAAAAGCTGAACATGAGCTGTCGATGTGCAATGGCTCAGAATATCAACAGTATCCTTGGCTGTATCAACAGAAAAGTGGCCATCAGGTTGAGGGAGGTAATTCTGTCCCTCTGCTCCACCCTGGTAGGACCCCACCTGGAGCACTGCATCCGTTTCTGGAGCCATCAGCACAGGAAAGACATGAATTTGCCAGAGCCGGTCCAGAGGAGGGCCACAGAAATGATCAGAGTGCTGAAGCACTTCTCCTGCAAGGACAGGCTGAGAGAGTTGGGGTTGTTCAGCCTGGAGAAAAGAAGGCTCTGGGGACACTTACTGTGCCCTTTCAGTAATTAAAGGGGGCCTACAGGAAAGATAAGGACAAACTTTTTAGAAGGTCCTGTTGTGAATAGGACAAGGGGTAATGGTTTTAAAATAAAAAGAGGGATGATTTAGACTAGATAGAAGGAAGAATTTTTTCACAAGGAAGATTTTCTTTCACTGGCCCAGGTTGCCCAGAGAGGTGGTAGATGCCCCATCCCTGGAAACATTCAAGGTCAGGTTGGATGGGACTCTCTGATCTAGTTGAAGGTGTCCCTGCTCATTGCAGGGAGGTTGGACTAGATGGCTTTTAAAGGTCCCTTCTAACCCAAACTATTCTATGATTTAATTGAAATTATACAAATTGAAAACATAACTTATGGAAGTGTAAGTAGATAATATTTTAAAATGATTTTAAATTAAATTCACAGGGAGATTTATATGTTAAAATTGCTAAGCCTCAGTAACTTGAATTTTTTTTTCTTTCCTAGTTGCTGTATGCATGTCTTCTTAGCAGACCTCCTTAGCTTGAAAAGAGCTGTGGAAGGAAAAACCCTTCAGCCTGTTGGCCTGACATTGGAGATGTAAATTTGAATATCACATCAGACAAGCTAACTTCTTGCTGGTCTGTCACCCCTGGCGAGGGAGGTGTCTTCTAAAATGTAAGTGTTTTGGGATGTGGAAAATTACCTTGTCTATACTTTTCGTGGCTATGTGTTATTAAAAAGACAGTAAAAATAGACAACTAACAAGGGAACATCTTTACAAGAGGGCAAAGAAGCATTTAGACCTGTGGGAGATGACTCTTTTCCCCTCTCTCTTTTTCTCTCTTCCACACACATGCACACACTTAGGTGCATACACATATACAACCCATGACGTGAGTGATCAATGCACCTGCTGGGCCAGACTCCTGCTGAAATCACAAGCAAGTTCTAACAAAACCAGCTGCCTTCATGGCATCCTGTAGCATGTTCTTCAGGACAGGGCAAACACATGCACCTAAAATCATGTTTTGTTTGCATCCTAACTGAAACAGGATTAAAGGGGGAAATGGGAATTCAGAGCTGCCAGCTACAGTATCTCTGATATCAGTTCACCAATAAGGCCTAGTACAGACCTGCAGAGCCTCTGGATAAATTGTATTTTCCAAGGGTTAATTAAGCTGTCTTGAGCTTCTGCATGAAGGGGAACAAACTGGCACTTGCAGCGTTTTCTGAAACCTGCTGTTGACATTACAGTCCCTGCTGCTTTTAGCTGTATCGATCCGATGCCTGACCTGTGAAATCCTTGATGGCTGCTAACACTGGAAGCTTACTGGAGCTTTCCAAGGGAGCTTCAGGACAGCTTGTGTAGTCAAGTACAATTACCTGTCCCTCCAGGAGAGCCAATTAGTTCACAAAGAGCTGGAGCAGAACAAATGTTTTGTGTGTGATTTAGAATCTTAAAAAAAAAAAAAGGGGGGGGGGAAAGCTTTGTTCTCTCTGATTCTTTTGTTTCTAATTTTATGATTATTGCTCCGTTCATGACAATCTACGCTGCATTTTCTTACATGTCTCATAAAGGTCTACTTGAGCATGAGAAAACAGATTTACAGTTGTTATTTTTTAACAGAAAAAAGTCTCATGTGTGAAGCGAAAACCAGCCTTAGTAATTTGAAATATCATGGACCTAAAAGTAGAATGCTTGCATATTGAATATTCTCAGAGCCTTAGATAATTTCTTTAAAACTAACAGCATATGTAGATATTTGTGCTGAATTTTTTATAGCACATACATACATATATATGTGTGTATATATATATGTAAAGATCTCACTTTAAGTTCTGGGTCTTGATTTTCTGAAAGTGAAAAGACAGCAACTGTTGTGCAAAAAAAAAAAAGTAGAAATTAAAGAGATGATCATGTATATTATAAGCCAGTTAATGCAGTATTTATAACTTTCTACAGTAGAAATAAAAGATAGCAACACAAAATTTAATCTCCTTTACTCCAAACGGTCCTACTACTTGGCTCAAGTTGTACAGGGGTAACAGAGCAGCATTTGCTGGGTAACAAACTTCTTCAATTAATCTGTACCAGTAATTCAAATAAATAAGGATCAAATAATTTAAGTGGTCAGTTACAGTGGCCTGCATCCAAATTATACAATGTTCTGGATATAAGTCAGACTATAGTAAAGATGGTTGCAATAGGAAAATGTTGGATGCTTATCAGCTGGTGGTGAGAGGTGTCCTGGGGTCAGTGATTATGGGTTTCATAGGTATTGCACAGCTCATAGGCTATTGCTGAAAATCGAATCCTTGGGTTTTTGTTTTTTTTTTTATGGTGGGGTTTTGTGTGGGTTTTTTAATCTTCACTTAGAATAGTGGTAGACAATAGATCTCACTGGCTTCCAGTTTAGGGCTCAGGGTTCAATGACATATCCATTACATTTGGATTCCTTCCAGTCCTAAAAAACTTTTGGCATTACTATTCTGCTTGAGAAATGGAAGTAAAGGGAGTGGGACACAGACCTTTTCATTTCAAGGTCACTGGTTTGATGAGGTCTGGGTTATCAGTGACCAAAAGTTATTACTGCATGATGACTGTTTTGGTTTCCAGTGTGAAATGAGACAATGGTCTTTTAGTCCAATTCCCAGTTGAAGAATGTTCATAGTACAGAAACCACCATTACAACTGACACTAATTGTCACTCTGCTTAGTGGTGATATCAGGGAGACCAAGGATTGAATGGACATTAGAAAGGATTTATATTCTAATTCTTTGTGGTTGTCCAAAGGAGGCTTGAAACACTGCAGTACAGCAGTGGGGAGACATAACTCCCTGTTTGACTTACTGTACAGGTATGTCTTGTAGGGGATGCAGAATTCCATGCTGTTAAATTGGCATTATCACGTGTAGGAGAAAAAGAATTTAAAATGTGGATCCACTGGGCAGATAAAAAAAATCCCGAGTCAGCCCTTATGTATAGGAGAATAGGCTTTCATGTATTGGTAAGGACTTACTGAAACTTGGAGTTTCCAAGCCTCTCCCTAAAGCATAAGCATATGGAGGAAATGGCTTTTGTTTACTCATTTCTAGAGTTTGCTTTTGTTGTTACTCTAAGTGTCACTAAATCGCAGGCACCAATTTAGAAGAAAATGTAAATTTGACTTTAATGCTTTTGTCAGTTTTTTTTTCATCAGGTTTAGGAACTTGTCTTACCTCTTGGCCTGGATGTGTTATGATACTATAGGACATGAAAGACATTAGGAGAGAAATCCACTGCAGGAGCTGCTATGGTAAAATTTGCTGTTGTCAGAGAAGACAGCTATGTTTGTAGTCTCTGAAGCTCTCTTAAGTATGTGGAGGTCAGCATGTGGTCATTGTTTTTAGTTATATCTGGGTGCAAACATCCATACTTCACAGGTAAGAAAGGAGGATGTCGGTGCATCTGATAGTGCCTGTTTAAGATGGCACATATTGAACAAGAAATCTAGGAGTATTTTATGCTGAGGAACATTATTCTTATATTAAATTTAATCAGGGTGAGGCTATGTTAGTCATATTCATGGCAGCAGAGCCATTTGTAGTGGGAAGGATCATTGCAGTCTCTTCCAGAACTTCTGCCAAGTTCTCTGAAGATGAAAAGCTGGGTTGGAAACTCATGGGTTGGATTAACTGAGTGATATTGCATAGAATCTGGAGGACTGAGACTTATACCCAATTAATTTGGGATGGTAAGACAAGGTGCTTATCATTTGAAGGAACATTCACTGACCTTCAAAGATTTCCAAGAAATCTGTTGTCAGTGATAGAGCAAGATGATCCTCCAAAGGGTGAGGCAGTATGGTATATAGAGGTTTTTTGTTTGAACTAGCAGTTCCCACAACTACATTCAGCCTATGGCCTTATGAGAAGGTTGGTGAGGGAAGGAACCATGTGAACAAATTTAGTCTGGTTTCCACTGGATTACCTACATGCTGCACTAAATATCAATAATTGCCGGATCCTTTGTGCATTACGGGCTCTTGTGGTAACTGTGCTGAGCTATAAAATGATCAATTATTTATATGGGAAGCATAGTAAGTCTGAGTGGCATTTCTGTAAACCTGGAGCTTCTTAATTAATAAATAAAATAATTTCTTCTACTGTCAATGGCCTATATCCTTGCTTGCTGAGCTGCATGCTGGGCAGCCAGAAGAGGAATTGTAGGGGCAAGTTGACATACATTTGTTTTGCTGGTGTAATTACTTGGCAACATTGTCAATACTATCTGCCTCACTTAGAAGAAAAAGGATGTTACTGTGAAAACCTCTACAATAATATTAAATGAAGTCTTACTTAGTCATTTGCTAAGGAAGCATCATAAATTATATTGCAGCAAGGCTTCAGAACAATTCCTTTATTTGGATTTCTCTCTTTGTTCCCGCTACTTCATACTGAGTCCAGAAAAACTCCATGGTGTGGTGGGCAGAAAACACAACGTTAGCAGTAGGGAGTAAGTGTTAACTGCCACAAATGCAGCAGTATTCCTTACAGCATAGTGATTTTTGCCCTATGGGTCAGGGTTAAGCACAGTACAGCAGCGCTTTCAAACTACCTTGTGACTATGAGAACCTGCTAAGGAGGTCATCTGGTGAAGGGTCAGCAAAAGCAAAATAACAAGGCATATCTGTGTGTGGGAAGGAAATGTTTGATGTGTAGGTGGTACATGTAGGTGGCCAAGTGAAATTTTTTTAGAAGTAACATTCAGCATCCAGTCCCGGAAATTCATTTGTGCCTCTATGTTTCTGATTCAGGCCTCTTAGAGGAGGGCATCTTGCTAAGGAAAAAGAAGCAATCCATACTGCCAAAGTTTTGTAAATTTCTGCTTATTTGGTTTTGTCCCCTGATGTCTTTCCACAGAGCAGTCTCAGGTGTCTGGTTCACAAAAACTTAGCATGGGCCAGCTCTATGCAGGGAGGGAGAAAAGTGGCAGTGTGCCAAGAGAAGCATCAAAAGCATGTGCAGAAATGCTTTCTGTGGCTTCTGGGTACCAAAGACTACCTGTTCCCTGTTGTACTCTGGTACAGTGAGTAAAACAGGCTGCTTTTATTCAGAAGCAGAGACTGCTGAAGCTGAGCCCATTTCTTCTGTATTGGGAGAGTCACAGAATCAAGCAGATCCTGCATTCCTATGAAATTGATCATTTACTTGGGCTACAGAAAGGAATTGAAGGATTCTGGTACTGAGAGGTGCAAACAGCCAAATTTTAGATGATTGACTGATCAAAGGCCTTTTGGTATGTGCTTATTCCCACGCCAAGTCATTGGAAATCAGCATGCAGTCAAGCTTGGAGGCTTAGCACTTCATCTTTTGGGTTCTTTATTTTTTCCTTTTTTTTTTTCCAGATTGGGTTTTTACCTGCAGGTCGTACCTTATTTTTCTAATGTTTAAGCAGTTCAGCAGCTTTTTATTCTCTTACTACAAGAAAGACATGGGAAAAGAAAACCTTCTGCTTTTTTCATAATTACAGAGCAACTCATTTGAATATTTCAACAAAATCATAGAATCATCTAGGTTGGCAGGGACCTTTAAGATCATCTTGTCCAACCATCAACTAACATGGTGCAAAATATTAACATGGTGCAGAATAGCTCTCATGAAAGAAAAGTACTTGGGCTCCACAGTTCCACTGAGCCACTTAAAAGTCATGCTTGGGGCAAATACTGTCCACTTGGTACAGGCTTGCATTAAATTTGTAAAGCATGCAACTAAGAAATTCCATATGCTAAATGTGTGGTGAGCTAAGTTAGATGTACCTACATAAGGTGTAAGCATAAGATAAACCAAGATGCTTAGTAATTAATTGTTTGTAATCATCCTTCCTTATTAAAACAGTTTGAGCTTTTCAAATGCAGAGAAGACTTCATTCCATTTATCCATTTCCATTCCATTCACCAATAATCATGTGCTCTGTGGCAAGAGAGGTGGTCACATTTAAAAAAAAAAAAAAAACTGTTGTGTAGCCTACTGTGTCCCTACCTGCTGGTGTAGCTCTCCAGTGGTCTTCATAAAAGTGTATTTGGGCTGATTTATAACCATTCTTCAAACATCTGTGAAATATCACTATCCACAAAACACTTGGGCTTTACTTGTTTGAAATGCCTGTCTTGAAACTATCCTTCTAAAAACTAGTTTGATTTTTCCTTTTCCATGTAAGCAACTTTTTTATGCTCTAAAAAAAAAAAAAGTCGTACAGCATTGTCAGAAATGCTGTGTTCCATTTTATGAACACTGAAGTAATGGCTCTGCAGAAGTCTATGCAGAAGTCTCTTATTGACTGCGAAGACATTCGGTACCGATTGAGTGTGAACTAAAGCATCGTTTTCACTCTCATACCAGCATCAAGATAACATTCCATTTGAACCTCTGATTTGATTGATACATCGCAGCAGCAGGACACTTAGACTTTTATGTCATAAAATGAAAATGAAATATTTTATGTCACTGAACACAACAGCCTGTCATGCAGTAGTTAAAATCCAATGAAGTTCCAATCAATCCTGTAGTTACTAAAATACATAGAATCTTGCATTTTTGTTCTGAGAGGGCTTCTAGGAAAATGTCGTAAAGTTAAAATGGTGACTAATCAGTATTTATAATTTTAAGGCTCTAAAATTTCCTAGCTTGCAAAGACTGCTAAATCTAGATGAGCACTTGCATAAACAGCAGCTTGGAATATGGGATATCCAACTTGCTCATTTTGCAAACTGAAAACCCTATGTTTTATAAACATATTGACCCACTAGTGTTCAAGCAGATACATTTTTGTCCTTTGCTCAACTCGGGGATCTAGTCTTGGGAAGTCTTTCCTAGAAATTCTTTTAAAAATGTGCTTTTAGTAAAATTCAGGTGGTGTTTGGATTCTTCAGGTTTTGTAAGGCAAATATCTGTCCATTAATCTAGAAAATAATGAATTTTGAATACATCCTCTCAGTACTGAGGTAATTGCTTGTGTTTTTTAAAGACAAAAAAAAGGTTGTTTCAAATTTTACATGAGCTGTCTGTCTTGACAAGTTCTTAGTTTCAGTATATTGTGGCTCATTAGTAGTTTAAAATCTGCTGAAGCTAAACTGCATCTTACTTGCCTGTTAGTTGAACCTTAGGCCCATCAGTAGAGCATTACCCAATGTCTTGGGAACAATTAAGGCATGCCTTCCCTACCAAACAGTTTCTAAGTGGACAAAACGTATTTAACAGCAGAGTTTGTGGCACACAGAATGGAATTGCAATGAAAACTACTGGGAATATGCATTAATCCTAATGCTGAACAAGTTCCTAATAACTCACTTGAAACTCCTGGGGATATAGTATCAAGTATGTACCCTCTAAATGCTACTAATGAAACATTTACAGTCTACAGTGATAAAAGGAAAATAGAAGAGTCTGTGGCCAGTTAAAGGGCTACTTGAACAACACCCAGAATGCAAACCTAAGATGTATATGATTATTGATCTTTTCAGCAAAAAGGCTTTATGAATAATATTCATACCATACCATTAGAAGTTAAAGTAGCCTGGGAATTAAGCATCAGCAGGAGAGCAATTGATGGATTTAGACAGGTCAGACAATGTCATTCTAAAAGCAGCTAATCAATATGGACAAATGTGTCAGAAAGGTGATTTGAAAAATGACTTTATAATAAGGGAGAGGAAAAAAAGCCAGGTTTCTTACGTCCCTAATCTGTCCTCCCTCAGAATTCCATATTATTAAAACAAATTTAACTGTTTCATATTTCCACAAGCAGCAAAAAATAAAGTAAAAAACCTAAGAGGAAAGCTCAATTTCACCCCAGTGAAGATGAGTAAATAGGTGGACACCAGGGGAGTTTTGCCCAGTGAAGCTGTGGTTTTCCTGCTGTCCAATTTTGCAGCTGGGCCACGTGTTATCCCACCTCGTTTTGAATCCTCTTTGAAGTTAAAAACTTAACACCAGAATCTGTGTAGCATTTTGTTGAAAAGGGTTGCTCCAGCACTCCTGAGGAGGCAAAACCTTTCTGAGCTGGATTCTTTTTGCAACAAAAGAGCTGTGATGGCTTTAACTTGCTGGCTTAGGTAGCTTTCCAGCTGCTTTGTTCTCATTCAAGTGGTGCGAAGTGGTCAGAGAGATGCCACTTGATTTCCAGTTGGACTTCTTCAGGAGTCGACTGCCAGCCATTGGATATTGTTAAGCTTTTTGTCTGTCAGATTAAAAAGTGTGCTACATTAAAGTGTGATGTTATTTGCTCTTGCAGTTCACCATAACCTACCAGCTGCCTGAACAGCACACGCTTATTGGAGCTTGTTTAATTCCGGACTCACTCAGCCGAACTTCTCAGTGGTATCTATTCTCCCCAAACCACAAAGAAAATCTAGTGACTAATGCTTAGGGCTCCAGGTTAATGTTAAGTAACTGTTTCTACTTTTGACAAAACCTTCCTATGTGACCTAGTGGACATGTAACCAAACCTGTCCTTTGCTGCAATTTCCCTATCGGTAAAATAAGTAGAATAGTACTTCACAGGTTGAGAATTTCATACTTACGAACTCCCCTGAGATATTTCAATGGAAAGAATAAAAGAAAAGGTTTCTATGTACTACAGGATTGTTATTATTTCTGCTTTTGTTAAAAACATGACTACCTTCAATTTATTTGAATCTCAAGAAGTAGGGAAAAATAGATCACTGAAATCAATGGGTGCAGAAGTTCAGAACAAATTTCTCGTTCCTTTTAGTTTCTGTTCTCTCAGAAAATAGCTAATTTGCATTAGTCCCTCTGAATCCTTCTCTATCATCTTTTCTTATGTGACTCCCCTCTCTTTGATCCAGTAGTTAAATATGTGTCAGCTGAGAGATGATTTCTTTCCCAAAGGCCCATGTGTGACATGTCACCTGAGCAGGAAGTTCAGTTTCAATGCCCTGCAAGTTTGTACCATGTCTGAGATGATTATCACAGTGTCTCTGGAAGAAGAAATACTAACTTGGGTATCATCAGTAACTTCTTGACAAAGTTTTTTTTTTATTACCTTTTGAAAACATTCTCATGTCATGACTGGATGAATGTGGTCCCTTCTATGCCTGCAGAAGGGAGGGCTCTTGGGGAAGGTTGTCTATTGCCACTCTCTGGGCCTTCTAGGAAGAAATGAATAGAGTCATTGTAATGCCATACCATCTGGAAGCAATTGGAGGCAGGGTAAATAATGAGGAACAATGCAGTCAGATTCAATAGGCTTTGGCTTGTGTAGGTACCAGGTCAATAGATGGCGAATACATTTCAATGTAAAAAATTACACAGGGACAAAAAGTACAGTTGTGGATTATTTAGTAACCAAGACATTTGTATAGCACACTGATGAGGAAAAGGGTTTTGTGGGTTGCAGTGTGCAATAAATAAAACTCAGCCAAGACCTAATTTATGTGAACACTAATGCCATAGGAATGGAGATTTGTTCAAAGCTATCATACTCTGTTCTTTTGCTGCTAGTTATGTGTTTATTAGACATATATGTGCTTACTCAATTCTGAATCTTGGTTTAAGGACTGAAAAAGATCTACCTGTGGTGAGGTGCAGTTTATGCATAGCCTGGATTTGGCTCTGGAGAACAGGCCTTTCAGCTCTGCATCTGAGCTGTAGCTAAACTTTAGGGACAGCTACAGAGCTCAACCAAAAACTCTTTCCTTCCCCTCCTCCTCTCCTCTCCCTCCCCCCACAGATGACATAGTTCAAGAGGCCTGGCTTTAGGGTTCCTATTTCTTCTGTTAACACAAAATCCCCAGAATCTGCAGTATATACCTTCCTTATTATGAGATTATTAGTTGTTGGTTGGATTAGTTCTGTCATCAAGTTCAGAGGAAAAGCCTTTAAGAATATGAGTTTTTTTCTTTCCTCCATAGTCCTGCCTCTTTGGCATGGGTGCTCACAGCAATTCCCACTAGTAGCAATAGGTATTGAGTAGGGTTTTTTTCTCTACTTAATGCTACTTCAGCAGCACAAGGTCAATGCTGCTTTCCCTCTGGTTTTCCCACCTCAAGAGAGTAACATTTTTGAACAGCAATCCCCAGTGTTTAGAGCTACGTTGTCCCCCAATCCTGAAGCTCATCTTTGCTACTCAGAACAAAACCGTATTCTCCATAGTGCAACATGCCTGTGATATTAACCCCGTAACCCACGGAGCTCCCTTCGCCATCTGCAAAAATAGATCTGGTGTCTGTTTACAAATCATAGCGATATTCCCAGGAATGTTGCATTGTAAAACAACAGTTTGTCTTGAATGTATTTTGATTTTTCAAAACAGTTTTATCTTGAAAGCAATCCTGTAAGCCTTATCAAGCAAAGCACTAGTTCCAATGTATCCGTTTGCTGAATTAAACAGCGCTAAACATTTAACATTCTAAATGAATTAGGCTGGGAGATGTGAAGAAAGCTGAGCTTTAAGATGAAATGTAGGACAAACTCAAAAGGATGTTTTGCCTGTTTCATTCAGCATTAGTATCTTGCCTATAGGCCTGCCTTTGAAATAATCTGTGAACATGGTTACCATATAATTAGCTGAGCAGTAAGTTAGGTGTTTAAAAATATTTTTTCAGGTGCTTTTTTGTATTCATGATAGCTTCTCAACACCAAAAATCAATCTCAATCAAAGCTGCTACTGAGTTTATCATAAATTATCATGAAAAGGTTTTCGACTGAGTAGATGGTTAATTACTATCTAATTTGAATAATTTTGCATATTAATGAGAAATGAATGAAAATCATTTTTAGATTTTTAACTTCAGCTGAGAAACCCATGGAGATAATGGCCCCCTTTTAAGATGCATGTGATCCTGTTACTAAAGGAGACTGAGAATTTTTTTCATTTACCAACTTGTTTTAAATTGATTAATGGATTAGTGTTTTTGTCATTAATAAACTATATCCAAATGAAAGACAAGTTCATTATCTGACTGTGTGGCCTTGTATCTGCTGCCAGAAAAAAGTAACTGACTGAAAACAGATTAAGGCTTTGCTTAGGGAGGATGTAGCCTTGCACAATCCTTTGTAAATGCCAGAAAGCCAGAAAACTGCAAAGTTATGCAGAGCTGGTTTGAGGCCGGTAGCAATTCACATGCTTTGCTGTATGAAAAGTGAAAAGGTATCACCAACACAACCCCTTTCTTCTCCTCAGCACCCACACATAACTGTGAGTGGGCGAGAACCCTGCCTATGGAAAATGGGGGCTGCAGCCCTCCATGCTGCAAAAGGCAGTAGAGTTATTTTGCCATTGCAATTTCAGCCTGGCAGGGGGAGCAGTCTTTGTGCTTTCAGTGGGCCCCTGTGGAAAAGGAAGGAGCTTGATGGTAGCTCATCCAGCATTGCTCTACATCAGGCTTCCTTTTACAACAGTTTACAGGGAAATTAGCCAAATGATCACTGACTGCCCTGTTGCCTCACTGGATCAAGCTAGTTCTGTGTCTGCAGTGAGAGACGTGAGACTCAAAACATAAATTTGCTCAGCAATGGAGTATAAGGCCACTGGAAGCTGGGATCTGTTAATGACTGTAGATTCACGCACTTTGCAAACCTTCTGTGTTTTGTATTGTCCTTTATGATACATAAAGCCTTTAGGGGGGTGAGAGTCTCTTTGCAGAGTACTTAGTATAAAATAGCCCTGCTTCATGATTGTGTGGTTCTCTGTATACTGTAGCTGTACAAATAGTAAATAGGGATAAAATACACACACCACTGTATAGAACCACATGCTTATTCAGGGATGCCTAGTTAATACTGCATCTATTAGGACTTGGTTTTCTGGGATTCCTCCCTTCTGATTTTCAACAATGCAGTGCTTAAATATGAGCAAAAAGAACTTACAATGAAAATGAAAGCTTGTACATTAAAAATGAGTGTACACTGCATTCTTAGAATAAATAATTAATAGCTAGAAGATATCAGTGAAGCCTAAGGAGTGACATTTGTATAAATATAGCAAGACTATCCAAATTTTTATTGGCAAATACTTAAAGACAGGAGGAAAAATTTTTGTAGAGAAATAAACCAACCTGTTTCAGAGCACGTGCCAGACATTACCTCAAGTGATTTAAGGAGCAACTAGGGGTACCCATTATGGTAAAGACATCTGAGTGCTTGTCTTCTTGCAACAATTGGTAACAACCTTTGTCAATAACAGATTGCTAGATACTAAGCACACCAGTCCTGTGGTCTGCCCAGTCATACATAACTTTTTAAAATTGTATTTCTTCATTTTGATGAAATGAAAAGGTAAAATTATATGCTTTCTTTAATAAACCCTAGGATTCTTAGGGCTATGGTCCTTACTCCTAATTGTAAATTGCGCTGTGTCTGAGGGGAGTCTGAACATTCCTGGAAACAGCTTCTTGAAATACTGTGTTGTGATAGTTGAATTTGCACAAAATAACAGAGGCTGAATTTTTCAAAATGGAACAGAGTACTTATCACAAATTCTTCATTTTTCATAATGATAAACACATAACTAAATCTACCTAAAGGTTTGGAATGCGTACATTAATGTGAAATGTAACCAAAACTGTAGGGAGATGGTAAACTGTTTTGGAGTCAGTTATTATCCATGCTAGGATCCTTTCCTTAACTCAGTCTGAATTTTTGCAGCACTTTAAATGTTGTTTCCAAGATATGCAATGTTTTTGGGATTAGCATTTTTCTGGTTTGGGAAAGACTTCCTCACCTCCATTGTCTGCTTCCTTTTTTTTACTTCTAGGAACAACTACCATGCGCACGGCTGAACCAGCTTTTACTTGGATTTATCTTGGGAGACCTCTGAGGATAAGCTGTGGACCTCAGACTGTACCACAATTAAAAACGGTATGTCAATGTGTCAAAACACTGAAAAAGTGAAGATGAGAACTCTGTATCTCAATAAGCTGGTTAATTAACATGATTTCTTTGGTATGACTGTATTTTTTTCAGAACTTGGAATGAAATACCTGTAGAATATACATATATACATATATAGATTTTGAAATTAACAATATGAGAAATTAGTAATGATCAGTCTGCGGCTCTTCCTCACTAGCAGGGCACCTATACATCCAAGTCCACCCAAAGTGTTTCCCTTTGTTTAGAAAATCATTGCAATCTGTGTGCTAGTGCTGATAAAAAATCTTAACAATTATGACTCATAATGATGTGTAAAGACTCCTATATTTTACCAGTGTGCAAGCTAATAAGCATGTGATTGGCAAAATATTCTACTCTTTTCCAGCATTAACCCATGCTTTACAGATGCTTATATTAATGTATCTCTCAAAAACTATTTGGCTCAATTCTTATAGTCTTCAAATATTTCAAAAGAAATTCTCCCTAAGTTGATTGCCTGTTTAAGTCAATAAGTTTGTCCTTAGGAACACTATTTAGACAAAAATAGCTTTTATTTGCAGAAGACCTGCAAGCGTGGTTTGTAAATCATATCAACACATTTGTTTGATAGGTCTCTAAGCAACGATGAAGCTGTGAGATCAGAAGATGTGTTAGCACCTTTAATTCACCATGCATGTATGCACAGAATTTGGTGCATGTCACTGATACTGAAATTACTCTAATAAACTATTTTTTTCAGGTTTTCTGGCTTCTTACATTGGAGAAGCGTCTCTACAACTTGTACGTTTTCTGGTGAGTAAAGTATTTGCCACCCTCAGAAACATCAGCAGAAGGTCAGACTGACTGCATGAGAATTGTGTGAATATTTTTGCAGCTTTCATTAGCAAAATTATTTTAATTAGTGAAGCCCAAAGTAAATGAAGGAGAAGGTCATTTTATTTGTTTAGGATCAATGCCTCCATCACCATCCTGGTAGAATAGATTTCTCCAGTTCTGAGGACTAAGTCTAATCTGTTGTAAATCAAGAATAGCTCTACTGAGGTAAAATAGAGCCCTTATAAAACTTGAATCCTAATCACTGCTTGAATGGTGAAGAATGAAACTTGGTGTCTATTCACATTTATTTGGTCCCGTTCAGAGGCACTTTGCCTCTCAAATAGTCTTTGGACTATTTGGACCTATAGGACCAACTGCAAAGTATAGCACACCTTTATGTACATATTGATATGAGATGCCTATCCATTATATCCAATGTACTATATGAGTGAAGTAGGGCATTAACCTTGTTCTGAGTGTGACTGCTCACCCTATAACTACAAGCTGGCAAATGCCTTGCCGGCACCATCATTTACCCAAGTTGCAGTAAGGGGGAAAGGTATTGCAAGCTCCTTCGTGCTACAGCTGAATATAAAAATTTGATCTTATAGTTTCCATATACCTAGTTATTTTTTCAAGGAGACCACGCATAGATAGAATGAGAGGAGTAAAGGCAACCAAAATTGCATTACATTTACTTTAATTTTGTGACGTTTTCACCTCTCCCCTATGTAGGTTCATGCACAAATTTCTGGTGCACCTTTTTATGAACTTTTCTCTTAAATGGCACAGCTCTAACTTTAGACCCAGTCACAGGAAAGACACTATTTGTAGAAGCTAGTGAAATTTTTAAGATCCCAGTGCTTCAAATACCATTTGCAACGATCAAGGGCAGGGACCACTCATGAAAATTACCATGCACCAAGAAGCTGGGCATTTAAAATAAGAACAACACAAATAATTGCTAGGCTTCTTCTATATCATATGAATTCATAGAGTAATGACCAAACTGTGGCACAGCTCCACTGTCACTTATATTGAGTGTAAATTTATAGTAGTTGCAGTGAAGTCAATAGCATTTCTTTGGACTTACAAAGGTTACTGAATGTCAAATTCTGCTTTCAGTCTGAGAACAAAATAATTCTAAAGATATACTACAAGCGTGATCCTAATTTGCTTCAGCAGCCTTTGGCCTCGTTGTCATATAGAAACCCAGGAAATTACAGAAACTTCAGGTTTGTGTTCCTTTTAAAGACTGGATGATTTTTCAGAGACCATCTGAGGAAGAAGAATGTGTACCAGTTAGGCACTGGCCTGATTTTGAAGGCCTGGTGGATATGCGTGCCCTCAACTAGAACCAGGAGCATTCACTTGCTCAACTGGAACTGGGTGATCTTCATTTCCTTGACTAGAACTGCCTACCTCAGGGCAGGCAAAATCCTCCCTCTGCATCCTGCTGTGCCCTGGAGTGCACAGGCTTGACATACTTTAAAATGATAAAAACTTCCTGAACTCAAGCACAACTCTGCCCAGGGCTAGCTGTTGAGACCATGGAGATGTTCTGCCTCATTTCAAAAATTAGTGGATTATCCTTATGCTGTTTGATTATCTTTGTTATAGCCTTGTGTGCATTACCAAAGTCTAATTCCCACTGCTTTCAGTGTATAAGATGCACTTTTTGTTTTAATGGTAACTCTGGAATCTGGAATTAACTATGTCAAATGAGGTTGTACTAAATGAGGTCCAAGTTAATTTCTGTTTAATAGAAATAAATACAGGTGAGTGTCCCACAGTAAAACAGGGTCTGCAAGATCACTTGGTATGCTGAGACATGTGGATGATACTTTTGTGCCAACCCTAAATAGTGGGCAGGATTAGAGAATTTTCAGAAGGGCATTTTAAATTTGCATATACTTAGATCAGATAGACTAAAACAAAATACCTTGAGAAACGAGAGTCATAAAAAGGAATGGAAAGTGTGGAAAGATGTCTTTGTGTCTCTTCAAGTTGAAGTGAAATGCTATAGCAGTGCTCTTATGGCCAAAAACAGGCTGCTATTTAAACCATATGCTGGTAGAAGTGTGTTTTGGGATGACCCTGCTGGATAATTCTTCAGATGCTTTGAAATCCCCTGTAGCACATACTTAAATGGATTGTGGGCATGCTTGCACCTCCAGCTATTCTGTCTGCCTTTGCAAGAGCAATGTCAAGCAGAGAAGACCTTGTCCATTGTCTCCGGCTGCAAGGACAGACAGGAGTTGTATGCTGAGTTCATTAGCTGGGCAGACTGCCTGCAGGAGACAAGCAGCCATCAGCGAAGGTCCCAGTGGTAACTTTGAATTTAGAGCATTCCTGGGACAGTTGTGGCAAAAATAAGGTAAACCACACTGTTTTCTGCACACACACAAAGAAAGTGAGTATGTTATACCACTTGCCTACACAACGGATCCCATAGCTAAAGCTGCAAAGCTTTAGCTTTTCAGCTTAATCCATGAAGTCTCAGCTAAAATGTCAGCCATTACAAAAGGCACTTCTGATAGTCACTCTGCTTCTGAAACAAGGTTGTGTTTTGTGGAAAAGCAGTGACCAATAACATGAGTTTGTTGGATGAATTATGTCTTGACACTCGTCCAGGTAGAGCAGCAGAGATGACAGATAGTTTGGCAGAAGAGGTACAGTTAGCATATGAAAGGATATCTGTAACATATGGGCATCAGCATATATTTGCGGATTAATATGTAGCTATTCTTCTGAAAAATAGGTTTTAAAATTGTCCTTTCTGCTTAAAAAGTCAACGAAGATTTAATTATAAACCCAAACATACCTAGTACATATGTAAGAGAGATCCCAGGAAAAAAAAATTGAGGACATAAAATGAATATAAAGCCAATACTTGTCAGCGTAACCATTAAACTACAATGGATCAATGCCACTTTACACCACCTGAGAATCTGGCCAGTAATAGCTATTTAACACATACTGTCCTGCATCTCTTGTGATACCTATTTTTAGCAAAATAAGGCCCTGCTTTGTTCCAGGGGTAAGTCTTAAATGAACTCTAGCACCTAATGTTCTTTCGCAGTTTTCCTTTCTTTGTGTATGTAGAATAAACCAGCTATATATACAGTACCTCAGAAACTATGTATTTCCATGGATTATAGATTCTATTTTTTTTTATATACTAATTATATAACTAGTTTTGTGAAGTTGTACTTCTTAGGTAAGATGTTCCAGAAATCAAAATAGTCAACATTAAACACCACAAGTACAGCTGCAGTTTTAAATATTTTATAATCCAATCAAATTGTTTGAGTAGTAATGCATTTAAATGTTGTTATGGAATCCCCTCTAGACTTTTTAAAATGGTTACTCTGTTCTTGGCTTTGCTATTTATGAAATTCATATGGGATGACATTTTTAATAATAGAGCATTTGACTTACAGAGTAACAATTCCTGCAGTGTCTCAGTATAATCTATAATTTTCTGACTGAACTTTCAGAGGGACACAAACACATATCACACTTTTATTAATGAACATATACATCTGTTGATGTTGCCATAATTGAAATGACCTTAAGTGAGAAGACCTACATAAGTCATTTAGCATTTTTTATGATGCTTGGGTGAAGATGCTGTACAGATGCAGCAGTAGGAAGCAGTAGCAGTTAGGAAGCTAAAGCAGGAGTACAAAAACTGCTCTAAAATGACAAAGGGAGGTTTAATTTGGAAAAAGGCACAAAGCAAAGCACAGCCCACATATAATTAAGCAAAATCCAGTACTATAGAGTTGGACAGAAAAAAGCTATCAGGGAGTCTAAATTACCTCTGTTCCCTAGAGGGGATGGCACTGTCAGGTCAGGGCTGTGCTAAATGCTGGGTAACATGAGGGTATTTGATTGCAGTTGCTTTTGCTGTACAGAGGTTGTGGATAAACTGAGGACATCATTTTTGAGAGGCAAAAGTTTCTTAACCTTCTCAAGCACAAATATGTGTCAGAAGGGCACTTATAAAACAATAGCCAGAGCTTTGGAAAGGAAAAAAAACCCAAACAACAACAACAAAACCAACCAAGCAAACAAAAAAACCCCAGACCCAAAACCAGCAAGCACTTGCTCCTTTGCAGTTCAGTTTAGACTCTCTTCTACTGAAAGGCATGGACAGAAGCCAAACGACTGCGTGAAACTGGGGCAAAATGTTGCAAAAGGACTGGTGGGAGGCAGGACCACCCTGGGCCCAGGCCAGCAGTGCCCTATTCACCCACCCTGGGCATCCTGCGCCCCAGCAGCTGGAAGCAGGAGTAAGGGAAGAGCACAGGCAGGGAGTCTTCAGTCTCCCCTTTCCTCTGCCTGTGAAACCCATGCTTTCAGACAAAGCTGTAGATGTCAGCTTCCTGTTCCTTAACATTTGTGACTACTCCTTACCGTGCTCTCACAGGTGTCTCTGTGTGAGGGGCTGTGCTGTGTGTCGTGGTTTAGGCTGGACTGGCCACTACACAAATGACAGATGCTCAGTTTTAACCTCTTTCCCCTCCCAGAAGAGATGGGGAGAATAAGGGAGAGAGACTTATGGGTTGAAAAGAAATTAAAACTACTTTAATGAAATATGAAACAAAAACTATTAACAATAAGAAGAATTAATAAGAAATTAATTAAATATATAGAATATTTACAAAACCAAAATTGAGTTCCCAGGTGATTTCATATCACTGGCAGGCTCTGGCAGTCCAGACTGGACTCAGCAATGGATGGGAACTGGATTCAGGAATACATGGATCAGGATCAAAAGCAGAGGAACAGATAGAACAGAGCGAGCCCCTCTTGGGCACTGGCCATTGAAGAGGAGGGTTAACTGCTTTGATCTCACACTGTTATACTGAGTGATGCAGATGGTATGGAATACCCCATTGGTCAGGTTAGGGTCACCTGCCCTGTTTATTTTCTCCTCAGGTGTGACCCCTCTATGCTTTTCCACTTCTAACCCTCCAATATGGCACATAACAAAGTAAGATAACCTTGGATGTTATAGCAATTAGTATAAGCAGTATCCTCTATGCATAACATCCCTTGGTATTCAATATAAACATCAAATGTTATCTGCTAGAAACAGACACTGTCTGAAAAATATGCTATTAAGTTCAGAGAGTTCAGTCAGTTAGACTTAACTGAAAAGTAAAGTTACTGAAGAGAAAATTGGTTTGTTCTATCTCAAACCAGATGCTGTGAAAAAACCCAGCCTGGGCTATGGTATTTCCTGGGCAGCCCCATGGCAAGGGAAGGATTGTCCAGGATGTTCATGTGAGCAGAGACTTTCTGGGTGAACATCCTATGAACCCAGAAGTGTGTGGGATGATTTTTCTAAGAGTTATCGACAAACTAGATGTTCGTGTGGCAAAAATCAGCGTATGTGACTCCACTGGCTTCAGAAGCATAAGCAAAGATAGTGCTGCTGATGGTTTTCATTTGCCAGTAGTGTGGGAGAGTTTGATTGGAAGTTTTGATCAGAAAAACTTTGAAGAGAAAGCCTACAGGTAGAGGGACAGATCCTGCTCCCGTATGCACAGTTGTAAATTGTGCTACATGAAAGCTCTGGAGCAACTCCAGATTAACTGAGGTTGGAATCAGGCCCTGTGGTGCTTGAGTTACTTCAGACTGTTATTAATTTGAAGAGAGAAAATGAATTCTTGTTAAGGGAAATAAGTCTTTATTAATAATAATTAGAGAGGGAAGACATTAGTTTTGATATATTGGCTTAATTCAGTAAATAGACAGTTCAGTAAAAAATAGAATTAATAATTTTACAAACTGGTAAACATTTTCTGTAGTTTAATATTAATTGTGTTTAAGTGTTTCCTTAAAACTGCGGGTTGGTCCTGCCACAGCAGCTACACCAGTGAGATGTCTGAGCACCCCTGCTTAGTTGTAAAGTCAGGCATCTGCTTCAGTCCTTAATGATGGGGTAGGATCCCCAAAGGCCACCAGTCCTTGTGATCAGAAAGGCAGCAACACCACAGCGTATGTGTGTCACCAGCAGCTGGGATGTTACATATTTTAGTTTGTGTGCCACTGCGCTTCTTTGGAACTGTTGCTCAGATTTGTTTCTGTCTGTGCCTTTTGTTCTGGCTTCAAGGCAGGTAAAAAGTGGTATGTGCTTGTGGTGGTTTTGGCTGGGAGAAGTTGGGAGAGGACACAGTTGGGACAGCTGACCCCAACTGACTAAAGAGTTATTCTATGCTGTGTGATGTCATGTTCAGCATATAAAGCTGATGGAAGAAGGGGGACACTCAGGAATAATGGTGTTTGTCTTCCCAATTAACCATTATGCATGATGGAGCCCTGTTTTCCTGGGGATGGCTGAATGTGGCTTTAGCTCTACCTATTATACTGTCTTTATCTCAAACCGTGAGTTTCCTCACTTTTACTCTTCCCGTTCTCTCACCCATCCCCGCCGGCGGGAGCAAGCGGCTGTGTGGTGCTTAGCTGCCAGCTGGGGTTAAACCTGTTATTCCAGTACCACTTAAAGGCATTCTATACTAAGGAATGAATCCCATTATGAATCCTGAAGACTTTAGTTGTACGTCTGTTTAGATTGCAAAATTTTGGAGAGGGGAAATAGAGGCTCAGGATATGTGTGCCAGCAGCACATTTGAGTCCCTTTGTTGTCATTAAACCTCATGTCCTCTGAACCGCCAATGTAATTGTTTTTTCACTAGCTAAAAGGGAATGGTGACACTGTCACCGCCATTGCTTTTGAAAGATCTCACTGGTGCTTTGCATTCCCGTCTAATTGCCCTAATCTTCTTATTCTTGACTTTTGGTGGGATCACAGCACAGAGTAAGGAATGGCTGCAATCCAAATTATTATTTAACACAAGCTAAGTGGAAAAAACACCAGTATCAAATTTTACCAGAAGCCATACACTAATGTACAAGGATTATTGTGTTCTTCATAGTCAGAATGATTGTATGTAATTTTACATGTAATGTTCTTTGAACATATGGTTCATAACATAAAAATCCCTTCATTTTAATTGACACAATAGGCTGGAATGGCTTTTTTTTCCCTTGCCAAAGTACTTGTTATGGTCTGTATCACCTATAATGTGCATTCTATAAAGCTCCTAACTAGGTGTTTGGATGCTAGAATGCAAAAAATTGCTATTTATGAGACCATGAGACCACCTAGTGGGTCAATAATTTGCATTTTAAAAGTTCATTAATATGTTCTAAGATCATAATAGTGCCAATGTTTCATCAGACCAACGTTCATTTCATCTAGTAACAAATATCTTTTTAAAATGTCTTTTAAAATAAAACAGAGGAGCAAAAAAATGTGTATTTTTGAGACTCTCAGATTGCACTAATTGAAAGTTTAAAGGACAATGGACAAAGCATTTTTATCCCAACAGTGGATAAAATAATTTTTTCCTTCCATTGTTTTTAAGAATCCACTAGGGGCTTGAAAGTGAAATCTGTGTTTTTTGTTTTTTTTTTTTTATCTAATCCCCTTTTCTTCCTTCATGGGCACATACTGGTTCACTATTGTAAGGCTGTTTATGAGTGCTAGTCTGCCTGTCATTGTTTTGCTTTTTTTTTTTCTTCCGTATTTAGGAATAGCAGTACCGCATTACTTGTTTGGGAGAAAATACAGGTATAAAGAATTATGTGGTTTTTCACACATATTACAAAGAAATATGAACTTTCGTCTGACAACCTTGTGCTAGCTTTTGTGCTCTGCACCCCATCCAGATTTCACATCGAACTATTTTACATCTCTATACCTGTCTTTAGTTGAAGTAACCTTGATTAGAAACACCCCCTCCTCTCAACCCTGTGTTCATTCTGATCCATATTCTTTTCTCTTTCACAGAGGAAATTCAGAATAATAATAATTCATCTGACAGAAATATTATGTTTTGATATTTTTTTGGTCTGTTTCAAAACCACAGCATGGAGGAATTTACTTTAGACTCCCTTTCATTAAAGTTTAATCACAAAGGCATATACAGAGTTACGTGAATGCCTGCATGACTTGTCTGAAATATAGGTTAATTAAGCAAGCTAAATATACTTTAGAGAACAGAACAATAGAGCATACCGTTCTGCAATTGAATTCAGAAGATTCCGAGACAAAAGTGATCATCCCAACATTTGCACTGAGCTTCCCCAGGCCTGTTCTGAACTTTATACAACAGCATAGACTAGTGGCAAGAGGAAAGATTGTAACCAGGATGCCTTTGCAGCGTGTCTTCCAGGCTGTCACCCCGCTCAGACTTCAGCTACAGCGAGAGCCTGGTAACCTGTAACTGTGGAAACAGGTCCTTTAGGGATTTTATAAAATACGAATGTAAATGATAACTACCTTAATTATCTAAAGCTACTTTCTGTTGACTAAGTAAGCGGAAAAAAAAATCTCTCGGCTAATGAAATAGCTAATGAAAATAACATGGTAGCAGTTACCTAAACTCATGGAGAGAGAAGCAGGTAGGGGCACTTCTTTCCCTTTTGTTTGATCATGGAATACTCCGTTATCTGCAGTTAGCTGCAGTTCAACATATTCTCTTAATTATTTTTTTAAAGTATGGTCTTTTCCTGACTATATTGGCATAAGTGCCCTATTGTGTAATCTGAGATATAAATGAGGTGGGGAGGCAACAATAAGCTTTTTTTTTTTTTTAAGTCTAGTTTGATTTGATCTAGCTCCATAGCTTATTTCTATTTCTCAGTGGGTTCACTTTGTTTGTCACTGCCTCCAAACCCGCAGGACAAGCAGACTGAACAGAAAGAGGGTTTAACTCTACTTAATTCAATGTATTTTCTTCTAAATAATATCTGCCTAGGAAAAAGTTCAGCAGATCTCTGAAGAAGCAAAACACCCACTGATTTCAAGAGGGGGGCATGTTCAGTGAAAGAATGCAGTGCTTGGCCCCAGGAGTTGTAGCAACTCTTTATTTATCCCTAGTGCAATGGAGATCCCTGCCATGTTTTCCCTGCAAATAGAGCAAGACCACACATAGGATGCCAAGGAGATTAGCTTTTGTTTTGTGAAAGTCTGCATTAAGGACGTTGCCATTTTGCTTATGCATTCCTGTCCACCTCATATAGTCATTCACACTTAATGCAAAGTGGATGTAAAATGTGAAGGAAAACTGGCAGTTATATTCCACACCTTTTCTACTGTTACTGGTGACTAAATGAGCTGCAAATGAATTGAAAAAAAAAATAAATCTCAATGTTAGAAAAGACCAACTTGCCAGACCTACAATAATGTGAGGACAGGTTTGGGGACTTTTCTACTGCTTAGTAGCGAAACCAGAGAGTTTCACAAAAAGACCTGATATTGTTACCTGATCCACCTCTGGACTTTAGAAGAATTTGTTCTAGCCATTAATAGATATTGTCCTGCCTTTTAGCCTGGCCCCATATGACCTAGTATCCCAAGTCCCTTACTCCCATGTGGTGATTTGTAAGCACATAGCATAGAGACAGGGCACTGCACATGCTGCTGAGAACTGCTGGACTGCTGCTGGCCCAGCTGGGCTGGCAGTGGGCCGTGTTGCTGGAATTGAGAGTGTCTTGGGTGGAGTAGGGTATTTACAGCTCTGAATGGTGTCGGTCTGCTCACTTAATAACTTGGGCTCTGTCTGATGCAAACTGCATCTCTAGCAGGGCTGGTACAGGTGAGTTGAATCATGTGCTGGGCTATGAGAGAGATATAGAAATGGTTTGAAATGTTGGGAAGAGGGAGATGAGGTACAATGAGGATAAGATGGCAATGATCTCTGGTTAAAGGAGAAGTAAGGCAGCAGTTGTACAAGAATCCAGCAGTGGAGGGAGAGGGAGACTGGGATACAGAGATGTAGAGGATACAGGCAATTTTCACATGCTTGGCTTTGGAAAAGCTAGTGTAGCAGACAGCTGAGTGGGCCAAATATTAAATGAGGAGTGTTTGCATTTTGGATTTTTTTCCCTGCTAGCAGGAGTAGAATCTAACTGCTTTAACTCAAAGGACTATAACTGATTAGTGATAAATTAGGATCAACTTGTAGAACTTTACTAAATTTTTACAGAGTTGCTCTGAATTAAAACAGTGGACAACCTGGGCCAAATGTTAAGAAGTTGGTCCTGTTAAGGTGTTGGATTCAACCTTTCTAAGCTCCAAGGTAAAAACATCCAGTTCTGGTCTCTGGGTGACTAGGTTGTGCCAAAACAGGTGATTGTGTCTGCAGTTAACTATGGGAGAAAAGCTGCATTTGTGAGGAAAACAGAGAACCTTTAAAATTTAGGTCCCCTAACAGGTCTGCAGGGGCTTTATTGAATCCTACAACTGAACTGGTGACTTCATTCTAGGAGTGGACAACCAATGCCACTCTGCAAGATGAACATTGAAAGCTCTGTGTGTCTCAAACTTACAGGGCCCAGATTGTACAACTCAGATTCCTGAGAAAAGGAGATATCTGAAGCGGCTCTCAGGTGGCTCATGCTGATGGTTTTTCCCAGTGGGTTGTTTGCTGTGTCAGGACATAATCATTAGGTGATGTCTGGGCAGCTTCTGTGCCAGTCCAGGGAGGTAGCATAGGCCTAGATACCTCTCTTGAACCGTCTGAAAGCCACATGTGACAGAAGAAGCCATCCATGCTACCTCCTTTCTTTGCTATTTAAAATATCACATGAAGCTTGAGAGAGATCTTTTCTCATAATTTGTTTTTTTTATCCACTCTGATGCTTTGGGATATGATCTGCAGATGTTGCTTGGAAAGCGTAAGTTTATGATAAAGAATTTATTGAAAGCTAGTAGGAGTTATGTACTTACTTGATCAAATGTATATATGTGAGCATAGTATTCTTTGCTCCAAAAAGCTGATCACAATTTGAAAGGAAATTCTGAAAAAAACCATCACTTTCTGAATTACAAAGAGAAAAGGGTGAAGGATTTGGAGGGCAGAAGGATGGTAGGGCCAGGTATTTTGCCATTTACTAGTGCCAGAACTGGTCTGTGACCCTGGATTATAGGAGATACTTGAATAGAAGACAAAAAAAAAAAATTGTTAGACTATTTAAAGATGACATTAAAGTGAGATTTGTAGCAATTTTTTGATTATCCAAATGTTTTCCCTCCCTGTGTCAGGAACCTTGTCAAAATTTAGCCACTTGTGCTCAGCACTGGCTGTGCTGTGGCTCAGCTGTGTAACCCTGGACAAGGCTGCTGTGGAAAAGAGCTATGTGAAAAGTGATGTTGGGGGTTTCCTGCACTTTGCTCAGGAGCTGCTTTCAAACCCAGGCTTTTGCTTGGCTTTTGCCCAAGCTGTGCTGCAGGTGAGCCTGTGCTTGGCCAGGTAGCTTGTTAATCCTGATCTCGACCCTTGACCTGCTGACTTGATTTTGGGATTCACCCGCCCGTTTCACCATAAGCTTGTCTGGCAATCAGTGAGCCCTTGGCTGATGGTTACTGTCCCAGTTACTGCCATAGGACCTTTTTTGGGTACTGTGAGGCTGTGATTTTTTGATGGTGAGGACACTGCCTTCCCCACTTTGCTGTCATCCTCAGTGCCGAGCTCATCCTGTTTGAGGAGCAACCTACTCTGGCTGCTCCCTAACACTCAAATCCCTTGGTGCTAGGAATCCTTACCTGTAGTACCAGCACACGTACTGTGGCCTGCTGCACTGACAGAGCTATGTAATTACTGATAAGTTCCTGAGAAATGCCTTACTGAGTCAGAACAGTGGCCCATCTCTACCCTGCATCTGCAGCAGTGAGAGCAGGAGGTACCAGAACTTCAGTTGCAGGCTGAAAAGCACGAATCTGCCTCCATTCAAGTCTATAGGACACAGACGCCTAGAAGGCGTTCTCAGGTACACAGTTTGAGGATAAGAGTCTACTCTTCTAAACTGAAGAATACTGTGATCATGCGTAAAAATAAAGAAGCAGCCACAGAAAAAGAAGAAAGCATGTAAAAATGTAGAAAGCAGAAGTAAGATAAGAACTGCAGGGTTCATGAAAGAGATACAAGAGAAAAAAAATTTCATATTTTCTGCCCTTATATCTTCATTTCTGCTCACTTATCACTCCCAGTTTTGCACATTCTTTTTTCTTGCCCCTTCTATATGCTTCTCTTCTCTTGCTCCTTTCCTGGTATGATGTGATACACTGTAGCTTAAAATCTTGGCACTCTTTTGAACTGTCAAGTTAAAAATTCTGAAGGCTTTGAGTGGTAATAGCTGAAATATTTCATATTAGTGAAAGGTCAAATCTAGGTCACCAGTTCCCAAGTACAGTTTGAAAAAAAAAAATTAAAAATGCTCAGATTTGCTTACTTCTTAGTCTGCCAAATTCAGCAAACATTCAGTCAGTCTTTGCTATGTCTCTTGGAAGTGAAATGCAGAAAGAAGGCAGTGATGGGGGCTTTAAATCCCTGTTTGTAACCCTCAGTTTATCGGGCAGGGTAACAGGTGAGATTTCTGTACTGGGCATAGATTGCTTCTTTCATGATCTCAGTGTTGGCAAGCAAGGTAGTTTTTGTGGGGTGCAGTGGTACATCTGAGTTGTGAGGGTTACCTAGTGAATTTTGAACAGATGAAGAACTGTGGGGTTTTTTTTTCCTTTGATTGGCTGCGTGTACTTTATAGGGTCTGAAAGGTGAATGAAAGCATCTATATATTAGTTTTTTCATAAGTCAGAGAAAATAATGATGATGATGTAGTTTTTTTCAGGACCAAGGGTTTCTCCACAATGGCTTATGGAATATGACTCTTCTTCCTGTTTTGGGCAATTTGGGAACAATCTTCTCACTTTACTCACTTTAGGAGAAGTGGAAGAGAATAATCTTGATGGGAAGAGAATCTTGATGCAAGAGAATAATCATACTGTGCTCTCCTAGTCACTAGGTTGTGTCAGAATCACACAATCGGTGACAGAATTGCGTCACTAGCAGAAATTTAGGTGGGGTTTTTTTGTTCCTTTACTTATTTATCCACATATGCCTTTAAGTAAATTCATTTTCTCACTATTCAGATGTCAGCCAGAGAGTCACAAATCAATATCTGACTACGTAATTTTTTGGTGTAGGAAATGAGGTATGTTTAGGCGGTTACAGGAAAAGAATGACAGAAAAGGGCACATTTTAAAGTGAAGTTAACGCTCCGGAACTGGACAGATTGACATCAATCAATAAAGCACAAGGAGCTACTCAACGGCTGTTACTTAAGCCTCTTCTAGAATGACCATTTACAAGGGAAGGTCATTCAATTTTTGTGTCATTGTATGTCTCAATCCCGCTTCATGATACACACAAACACTTTTCTATGCAACTTCTCTGGTTCTCAAATTAACTATTAATGAAATGGCTATTGGATTAC
Organism: Scolopax mira; assembly: GCA_004320125.1. Lineage (NCBI taxonomy): Eukaryota > Metazoa > Chordata > Aves > Charadriiformes > Scolopacidae > Scolopax > Scolopax mira. The sequence goes on along the minus strand of BJBW01002144.1, from coordinate 211,862 downwards.
ATTGGTATTTATTACCGCTGTGCTTCCCAGTTACTAGAATCTTGGAAATGATCCTTTCCATACTATCATCCAAGTCATTACTGTGAATAATTAGAAAGCTGGGCTGTACCCTACTGGTAACCTCTTTCCACCTTGAAATAATCCCATTTACTTCCACTGTTTGTTTCTTGCCCTTCAGCCAATTTTCAGTCTATGTAGCCTGCCAGTTTTCTTCCTATTGTGTGAGTCTGCACCTTAGGTGCTAGTCTCCCATATGGAAATGTTTTCAGAAAATAAGGACTGAATTTCTTGTATCCAGCCTCTCGCTAATCATTCTGCGTTATACTACCATGCTTATATATTCAGTATTCCTTTCCTCTCCTGTGTTGAAAACATGTGCGAAATTGTTTCATTGCTGGATCCCTTTTCAGTGGGTTTGACTTGTCTCTCCATCTTCACCTTCATGTATTACTTCCAAATCATATCCCTGAACAGAGATTCTAAGTCCCTTCTATAATTATCTGTGGGCAGGGAACTCTCTAGGTAGCTAACTGGGAGAATTTCGTGGGTAGAGAATGAGGTGTCTGGTCTCCATCTTTGTGTAAATCTCTGAAGGGGCACTAGTGTTGCACCATCAGTATTTTTGTGGGATAAATGGGGGGATTTTGATTGTACAGAAAATTTAATTAGATTTAAGGCTAATTAAATTCATTTTTTTTCATATTAACATGTTCACAAATATTATTGCATCTCGTTAGATTTCATTCTTCTACCCTTACTGAACAATATTCAGTGGTAGTTTCAGATTACAATAAGTTCATTACAAAGATAAGGTGGAATTAGTGTAGGAAGCTCAGCTGGTTGAAGGGGTCTGTGCTTTAATTACTGCAGAGGGTGTGCATATTAATTACAACACAAGTGATATTTACTGTACCTCAGGAACATATGACAGGGTAAAGATACTGACAGCACCAGCTAATAAACTCAGTATGATAATGAGGAGAAAAGACCATAAAAATAGAAGGAAATAAAATTATTCATAAAGTATATTGATCCCAAAGTAAAGACATTAAGCTCTGATGAAGGGCAACAAAAGGGAAGCTCCTCACTTTATCAAACAAATAACCAAAGTAGAGAAATGTTAGCAGAGAGACAGATTGTCATTATACTGATCATGTGACCACGCTCTAGAGAGTACATATGAGCAGTAAAATATAAGATTTTTTTTAAATAAATCAGCAGAAAATCAAGTCTTTATCGGGTCACAGTGGTTCTTATGAGCTTGGGGGCTGGACACATTGCAAGGTAACATTTGAAAAATAGTGACAGGAATGGATCATTCTTTGGACGAGGAACCATCAACAGCTACACAAAGAAACAACATGACTAATTGGTTTTAGGCTACGATAATTGCCTTTTTTGTGTCTGTGTGTGGTTTGTTTGAGTTTTTGTTTGGTTTTTTTTTTTTTTTCCCTAAAACTAATTTTGAAGCAATTGTTTTAAATAATTTTTGAGCCACCTTACAGGCAGCCTCCCATTCAACAGGTGTTTAAGCATATACCAAACATGAAATGCAGTGGAAAGATCTGTTGCATGTCTCTCAGCTGTGGGGTCACTGCCCACTTCCCCAGGGTATGGAGGCCAGCTCCCTTGGCTGCTCAGGCTAGGGGACTTGTTTGAGCTCTGTATTTCCTTGCTGGCGTTCATATTTTGTTTACTACTTGGCAGCAGCAGACTGAGAAGTGCATCAGGGCAACGTGTTGGGATGACTCTATCAGGGGAGATAATATAGACTCAAGCTCTTGTTGCTTAGCTTCCTTGGGCCTGGTACTACTTGTACACTTCTCTACGACTTGCGTCAAGACAACTTCATTCATCTGTCTCCTCTTTAGTATAAACCAAGGCTGCAGAAGCGAGTTGAAAAGAAATGTATTGTAAATAATTTCTTACAGACATTAACTTCCTTCATGTTAGAATTTGCAAAGTTTAGTGTACTTGTATTGAGCTACACTTGACCTAAGGCCTTAGCCACCAAAATGGAAAGTAAAAATCTTGGTTTTGCATGTAATTACTGCACATCCTGATAACTCTATAGTAATCCTTTTGAGCTGGCTATTTGCCTAAATAAAATCAACAGAAGTAGTTCAGTCCATCGTGCCTGACAGTTTGGTGTCTGTGAACAAGACAGGGATCATACAGTGCATGGAACTTATTGCTACATATAATTCTTTTACTATAGACATTGTGCTACATTATACATTTTCCTCTAAGGCATTGTTGTAAGTTAGGTGACAGTGAGGTGAAACTGGCAAACAAGTCAGCTTGCTAGCCATTCATCTCTAAAGAGCTATGTTCAAATCACATTTACTGAAAGCTACATATGTCTACTGCTTTGTTGTCATCATAGCCTTGTCAGACGTTTGTTACCAATCATAAAGCTCCTTCATGTTGGGCATATATGTCAATCTTTGCTTAATAAAGACACCTGGATTGAAACAGCCACTCTTGGTCAGGATCTCTGTACCCTGGTAAAGCCTGAAGTGGATACCTGTTTCGTTCAAATGATCCTTTCGCTTTTTGGAGCACTGGTGGGTTTGTTTTTTTCCATCCTACAATTAAGATACCACATTTCTTCCTCTTCATTTTTTTTGACAGGTCAAGGAAATACTGTAATACCTACATTTTCAGTACTCTTGTTAACATTTAATTCAAAATGAAAAGGGAAAACAATCTATTGTCACTGGTATTACCATAGTGCCCTAAGTTAAATGCTTATTTCCATTTTATCTTAAAGTTTAGTTTACTGGCTACTGTTGAAGATCCTAAATTTTCTGCTCTGTCTGTTGTTCATTCTGTATTAATTTAGCTTTCCATATAGCTGTCCCCCTGACTCTGGTGCAGTGTAAGGGCGGAAATTACAACTGTTTTTAACTGTTGATTTTTTCAAAGTCAGTTACTGGTTTTATGTATTGGGCAAACTTATCTCCACTTTAAACATCCAAGCCACTTGAAGCTATAAACCAGATTGAAAATACTGCAAGAGCAGTTGGTATCTTGACATTTCAGGTAGTTTTATCCAAAGCCAGGAAGCTCAAGAATACACAAAACAGAAAACAAAATATAACAAAAGTGTCTGACCCCTTTCAAAGTTTCAAAATGGTCTGCTTTATATCTGATAAGATTTTGGATGGTTTGGTCTTTCTTTTATTCAAGTGAATTTGCCTATCCCTAGTTGGAATACAGTGAGCAAAAGACTGTTGGCTTTCCAGTGGCCTTTGTGAAATGTGTTGGTATTCTTGGTTCAGTTCCCAATTTTTGTGGCAGTAAAACCGCTGCCATTATGGGCTCTTGTGCTTCTGTGTTTGACAGAGGGATTGAGGTTTCATTTACTCTCTCACCCTTAGAGGTGGTCCTTCCAAGAGTAGGACTGAAGCAGATTTGAGGACATTGGGGAAGCATATGTTCTCTCTGTGCATGCTTCACATATCCCTAAATTTCACAGTTTCTGGGCTCTGATTCAGTGTCTTTCAGTGATGCATTTATCAACAGATTTTTAAAGGAGAAAAAAAAACCACAGAAAAGTTAACCTCTATCCTGGTTCCTTCTGCAGCTGTTACTTGTGAGGAACAACAAGGAGCAAAAAGCACAAAAAACAAGACAGTGATGTCTTGATATTTTGATGATCTGAGCGTGAAGAATTGGTGATGTAGATGCTAATGCTTAAGGACTTATTTGAAAAATTTCATTAAAAATAGAATTTTAAACTTCCCTTTTTGTATCCAACTGTAAATCCATTGTCTTCATTGGAGACATTTTTCATTTAGCCCTGTAAGGTGGTTAAGCATATGAAGCCACACTTCATACATTTGATTAATTATGTAAACGTGTACACTTAAATCTTTCCCTGAAACATGATCTTAAGCCTAGGATAAATTCTTAAAAAAAATTTGCATGTTACATTGACTTAAAGCACAATATTGGGCTTAAATGCTTATATGAGTTCAGCCTAACTGCAGTCAGAAAAGAATTGGGCCACCTGGTATGTATATGTATGTCACATAAATAGGTTTAAATAAGCAAAGTTTTTGTGATATAGAGCATAATGGTATTTCTAGGATCAGAAGGAATTCTAATTTATGTTTACAGTCAGTATGACTGTGAGATTTATTTTAAAGGGCTAGCTAAGTAGGGAGGAAAAGAGTGTTAGTGGATTCAGTGTGTTTAGGCTTTAAAGGTTTTTTACAGGGTGCTGTATAAAGACCTCATAAGGTACCTTAATAACTTCAGGGTAGATTCTGGTTCAAGTTTAGCACCTGTTAAAAAGGAGGAAACCAAGTACAAGAATAACTTGGCCTCGCTTGAATCCTTTGCCTTTCTCTCCTTCCTTACACCCCCACTACTTATTTTCTGTGGGAGCTGATGTGTTATGCTGACCATACTAAATAATTTTGGCTAATTGGTGTTTCATAACATTTTGAGGAATTCCAGGGTTAATGAGACTGTGTATTTGGCAAATATAATGAAATGGCATACAATGAAATTCCCATTCTTGAGCATGCTTTTACGTTTTGGATGAGTGCTAACGTAAGAGTCAACAAAGTCAGCTCAATTAAGATGGCTGCTCTGTAGAATGGTGCTAGTTGTCAGTCAGAAAGAAACAGAATACAATGTGATGGTGGTCAAAGAGAATAAATCATAGAGAAGAAAATATTTTAATGCCACCATATAAATTGATGGCATGTCCTTACCTTGAAAATCATGTTCACTTTTGGTCACCTTATCTCAAAGACATAACAGAAATAGAAATGGTCCAGAGAAGGGCAAAGAAAATGAGTAGAGCCATCTGAGAGCCTTTCATATAAGGATACATTAAAAAGGGCAGGATTATTATTTAGTTTGGAAAGAAGAAGAGCAGGAGGAAATGTGGCAGAGGCATATAAAATAATGAAGGGCATAGATCAGGCCGGTCTGCTGCTTCTCATTAAGTTTGTCTGTAACAAAAGAAAGAGAGAGAACTCAAAATAGAACAACAACGGGCCAAGGAGTGGTTCATTAGAGTGAGTGAAAAAGTACAGCACCCAGTGTGTATGCGTTTAACTTGCGGAACTCAGAGCTGCAGGATGAAATGACGCCCAAACGATTTACCTTAATAAAGCCCACCAAAACTTGTAGTAATTGAATTGTAGCTTGTAGTCCTACCAACCTGGATTTAAATGAAAGCTGTTGTTACTCCCCTCACAGGTATAAAATATTTATCAGCTGGGGTGGAGCAATAAATTTTTCCCCATGGTATTATATTGCACAATTTAGGTACAGAATGGGGCAGGAGAAGGAGTATGTATTTCCTTGTTGCATTCAGTATTGGTTGCTATGAGAGACAGGATGCTGTAGTACAAGAACTATGTGATAATGATTTTGAAGTTACTGGACACTGGCAATTTATCAGCTAATAATTTTCTGTGCAAAGATGTCCCACTTCTCATTGGGATCTGCATTTTAGTTCCAGTTTGTGCTCTTTGTTTTCTGTCTGTGGTCTTGTCAGAGTCTGGTAACTGGGATGGGATAGTTAGAAATGCTTCTAGTATTTTCCCTTTCTTAGTTGGTTGGTGACTGTAGAATAAGAATTGATGTACTACATGAACTTTTAAAAGCCAGATCATTATAAGGCAAGCATGATCGTTAAATGATCCCCACTTTATTAATGCACTTATTAAGTACCTTTTCCTGTATGTCTGGCAATTGCACTTGGGATAAGTTAGGAACAATTAAAATGCTGAATAAATAAAAATAATATAGGTAAGTAACAGTAAAACATTAGTTACAATATCCATGGCACTCTGGAAGATAGACATATTCTATTGTGCCTAAACTTCATGTTTAATCATTGAAATACCTGTTTTCCACTTACTTTTCATTTCTAAATAATGCAAAAAGTACCAGGCTGCCTTGCTGCAAATAGAGGCTTTTAATTGAACTCAATATTTGCTTTTCTCTTAAATTCCTTCTCAGATGAATTAAAATAATAGAAAACTAAAACTATTCTAATAGAAAAAATGTGAAAAGACTGAAAATCTTTCTTAACCTCTTATTTGGGTAGTCAACGGTTACTTGTAAGATTTATTACTTTTTGATTTTTTTTTCAGAAGAAAGACAGAATGTTTAAGAAGCTAAGCACTTTCCTACTAAGTGAATTTGTGCTGCAGAGGTCTGAGAAAAGTATGTAAAAAATACTCACAAATATTTCCCATATTGAAATAAAAAGAAAAACTGCAACTGAAATATGCAGTGACCTGAACAATGAAAGGTCAAATCACATTAGCATGGATACTTGCAAATACTGAATTTTATGCTTCTATTTCTGAACGTACACAGTGGATGAAACTCTTCATTGTGCTGAGAGATGGCAGAATTTAGGTATCACCCATTACCCTTGCTAGCTCTATCCTGTGATTTTATACAGCAGGTTTGTGCTGTATGTTTTTCACCCTACATGACCTACACAATCCACCCCAAAGTGAAATTTTTCCTTTTCCTGAAAACTGTCTCTTTCTTGCCTGTGGCTTGCAAAGGATGCTCCATTGTTCACAGTACTGGTGTTTGGCTCTTGTCTAGACCAATGTTCACTCATCACAATACCCCTGTCAACACCATGCTATGTATGTGTTAGCTGCACTATATTACTGTTGTCAAATGGCTCTGCTGTCATGTAGTGTTTAAATGTAAAAGATATAGGTGACGATGTGAAGCTGGAGATTTGTGCTGAAAATCTGGATTTTAAGTTGTCTGCAGCACAGAAGTTGAAAAGCTGAGACAGTTTTACAATAAATGTAAGCAGTTTAAGCAAGCTTGTAGCTATCAAGATGTGGATGTATGTTTTCCCCTCTGAAATGTGCTGCCTTTCAAGAACACAAGTGTGGCATTTAGGTGACACCGTACTGCTCATCTGTGTGCCCTTTCTGGGGATGACTCTGTTTCTGTCTCCTCGCCTGCATACACTCTAACTCTAAGGGTCTTCAGTGACCCTGCCATGGGCTACAAGACCAGTGAGCTGTAGAGGCTTCTAGACTTACAGTGATACAGGAAAATATGACAATGAATAAAATGTAATGTTCTTTTCCACTTCCATCAGTTTTATTTCAGATCTGTTTTTGTTTTGTTGATGGTTTGTTTTTTTTTTTCCCCTGGTGTTACTTGTGTGCCAGTTTCTTTTGCTTTTTTTTTTTTTTTTCTGTTTTGGTGCAATAGTCATAAATGTTCTTGGTCTTCCCCTGGACTAGGTTGTGGGTGAACTTCCTAAAATGCATTGTTTGTTGAGAGTCATTCTGAGTTTCTGATTTAACTGGAAACAAACACATGAAAAAAAAAAAAAAGCAGAAATAAGAGAAAAGACTGCTTTTCTTCCCCTTGATCCGTTACACTAAAGCAAGGAAGTCCTTACAAAGGGAACTGGTGTCAGACTGCTTTTTTGTTACCCTAAATTGGAGCATAGTCCCAAGCCATATTCAAAGAAGAAACTGAATGTATCTTGGTCTATGGCCTTTGGTTCCTGGCAAACTGAACTGGAAATCAACCTTGATTAAAAATCAGGTAAAGTTCCTTGTGTAGACTGTGACAGATTGTCAGTGGGAATGTATTGACACTCTTTGTGGCAGTCCATGGGTGTCTGCAGACTGACGTCAGCTAGCTCAAAGTTTTAGGGAGCTCTAACTCATAGGATTAAACAATCTTAAATCCTAAAGAGGTCCTGAACCAAGGAAAGTGCTGAGTCCATTAAGAGCAGCCCATAGACTGTAACCTATGTATAGATGCTGTTATTTATCAATAACATTTAGACAAAAAAGGCAAGTTTATTTATTGTTACCTTTTTCATTTTATCACGGTCCCTATACTCCTTCAGAAAATATTACCTTTCCTTAATAAAAAAAAAAACCAGAAAAAAACAACAAACAAACAAAAAAACACCCTGACACTTGCAATTACTCATTACCCACTGTTGCTTGCAATTTGTTGGCAGATCAAGCTACAATCTGTTGCACTATGACAGATCAATTTCTGCAACTCACAAATTCATTACAGAACTGAGCCAAAACAAAAAAACTTTCTCTCTCCTTCCCCCCTCCCACGGGAAAGAAGACACCTCTCTTCCCTTATCCTTAGTGCTGCAGCCTCTGGTTAGCTGAGATCCTTAGACTTTTGTGGAAAGGAGCAGATGGGAGGCAAAAGAGGGATGGGAAAAAATGAGCCTTACATGTAATGAGTACATGTATACATGAGTACATTTATCAATCTGAGTACATGCGCATGTTAATGTGAGATCAGTCCCCATCCCTGGAGCAAGCTACTACCCAGTCCTAAAATAGCGTTTCAATTCCTGGGTAGTGTACAAATATGTTAATACATTTTTGCCCAAACTCGCCCTTGCATTATAACCATTATATCCTGCCAAAGATTTGGTCCAGGATGGGTGGGACATTTTGTATGAGATTACTGGTTGCAACATAAAATATGAACATGTGCTTCTTTTCAGAAAACCGTGACCACTTGCTATTTTGTGGGTGCTGCCCTTCATCTTTCCTTTGCATAAGAGGATGTCAGGGACCTGACAGTTGTATTGCAATGCGTTCTTTTAGAGAACAGTAATCATCTTTGCGTTATCTCCAAGAATGCTTAATTAAATAGCACTAATGGTTAGGACACGAAAAGTAGGATAGAAGAATCTTTTCTTTTTCTACTACCTTTTGTAGCTTTTGTCACCTGACTTGGTAAGCCCACCTTCAGTGAAAAAATAGCACGGTGACATTTTCAAAACATGCAGTCCCTTGAGCCTGGAACCTAACACAGACAAGAAAGCTCAGCTTGATTCCAACACTGCTTTGTGATGTGTACTCCTCTTTTTCAAGAGCTGGGCTGCAACAGCTGCTAAATACAGAGAAAGGGGAAAAAAGGTTGCTATTATACAGAGTTTAGTTATACAAAAAGCAGATGCTTTATATGGATTTTTATATGCGAATGTACTCAAGGCATCCTGGGTTTGTTGCTCGTGGTACCTTCACTAATTTTGCATAGTGACAACAGCCACTAGATTATTTGCTCTCCCTTTTTCTCAGTTCCCCAGGCAGCTCAATCCTGTGTAACGTGTAGTGCCACCAGATCTTGCTGGGGTCAGTGAGCACTGATATTGGACAGCTTCCTCCAGGAAGCTTTTCAAAGAAGGGAAGAAAAACTAGCAAATCTTCTTACTGTTACAAGAGTGCATCCTTGTATGGAGCCAGATTTGTGGAGGTGCTCACATTTTAGCACCTGAACGTTGCAGCCAGCTTTTTTGACAGGTGTTGGGAGCTGCTACCACTGAGGATAACAACAAATTCCCCTAGGTTTATTGTCAAGGGCAGTGACGGCTAGGAGATTTAACTGAATGCACATGGGATATCAGTGAAATGTTAGCAGTAGGGAGGGTCACTACATGTTCACTAGATGTTTCTTACCAGAGTGTTGTCCTACTTGTGATATGCTGTGCAATAGGTGTAAGACCATTCCCACCATTCTCCTCTGTGGCTCATTTTAGTTCACCCTATTGTTTACTACAGGAAAAGCTGAATGTCTGGGCTGAACATTGTGGAATGAGAACGAATGAGCTATCTTAGTGTTTCCTTCTTCCTGTGAGCATTTTTGGGGAAATGCCTGACAACCCCCCTGTGACACACCACCCTCCCCTGTGAAAAAAAAAATAATATTTCTTTCTCAAAGTATTTCACAATCTTTGAATAAAATGACACAGAGATAGGGATACTGAACCAGAACACACAGAGAGAAGAGTCTCCTCTTTCAAGAGTTTGGAAATCTCTCTCATCTTCCCTCAGTTTTTTGTCTCACACATGCATGGCACACACTGATTTGCCCAGCAAGTTATCCAGAAGGTAAATTTTCGTAACACTTAAAAGCCCACTTTTTTTTATTTCTAGTATTTCTGTAGCTCTTTCTGAGGCAAAGATTTCAAGCTGATGTTTATAGCAAATAACATTAAGATTCTGACTGTAGTTTCCAACTCAGAAATTAAGAAGATGAGACTGTTTTTAAACACCTTTATTCATTGATGAGAAAGGGAGTTTTTATCAGATTTATAAGCATAATGTAAGACATTATAATTGTGCTCTTGCCCTTTAAGAAAGCTATACTCAAAAAGGGTGTATACATATTGAAGAGTTGTATTTAGTTCAATACATTAATTTTTTTATCATCATTTAATAGCGCTGTTCTGGTAATGAAGCTAAACTTCTAAATTCCAAAGAGGAAATGAAAATTCTGAAATGTGAAATGCATTCCATGGAAACTGTGTCTTGGATATGTTCAGAAATTCAGAGATACAGATGGAAATCAAAGCTTTATCAAATTATTTGGCTTTCATTAGAGCTGAATAAATAGTAACACATGAAACCTAAATATATCCAATTTCTTTGTTCTGGTAAATTACTACCTATGCTTCTAGCTTTTCTAGTTTCTGTATTCCTAGAGTGGCAAGTGCTTTTTCCCCTCAGAGTATTTTGTTTAAGCGTTTAACCCCTCTGCCTCCCCCTCTTCCTTCCCCTCAACAGTATATAGATATTTTGAAAGAAGTACATTGGAGACAAGTATTTCTTGAATCAGGTTGGAGTACAACTCCTGTACAATGATGCTTTCAGTGTCCTTCACTTTCTGTATTGTGCTGGTGAAAGAAGGGTATGTTTTTATTTGAACAGAACAGAACAGTAGTATGATATAAGATGTTCACTTTAATTTCCACAACATGCCAGATATTAATATTTGCACACTGGTTGCTGATGTGCAGGTGAACCAGAGGCCTTGCGTGTCAGTCCCGAGGGGAATCGATTCTCCACAAAATGCTGGCACTGCTCTGTAAAGACGAGCTACAGACACAGACAAACAACTGCAGAAAATATCCCTAATGTTAAATACAGTATAAGGAATCTGGTTTTCCCCCTCTTATTATTCCTATTGTTTTATTTCCAGCCCTCTTGCTAGTGCCTGCCTTTGTGGCACTTCAGCTGTGATTAGATGGGCGGGCAAGCAGCTTCCTCTAGAGCTGAAGCCAGCTGGGTGAAAAGACTGGCAAACCCTCAACTCCTCGTCTACCCACTGCCTTCGCGGCTGAGTTTATTATCTCCCTAGCTCTGTGACATGCCCAGTCTGTGAGCCAGGGGTCTCAGAGCACAAGTCAAATATTCGGTAGTCAGAGCTCCCTTATTACCACTCTGTTGCTATGCTTATTTTGATGTAGTCGTAACCTAAAAAACTGCCTAATAGCCAAGAGGCTGGGGGGGGGAGGGAGGAGGAGAGGCAGAGAGAGAGGGTCATCCACTTCTAATGCTGGAAACCCTGTGATAATCTGTTCCATGCATTCAAATGAAAATATGACTTCTTGGCAGAGAATAGCATTATAATGTAAAATCCCATATGCTGTTTTACAGTATGTTGCAATCTGTTTTACTGCTGCCTCTATTCTAACGAGTGAATACTGCCAATAAAGCAATTGAAGATAACACTAATTGCTTATTTCTGTGATCCATAATTTTTATGGCTGCCTTATAGCTCTTTAGTCAAATAGATGTTTTTTGGCCTCTCAGATCTAGAACTCATGTACTGTAGAGATTGAGGCTGAAAATCTGCATGCTGGCCTGAGAGATTTTTCTAAGCTGATGAATAGTGTGTATGTGAGGGGGAAATAATTGAAAAGTGTTAAAGAAAATAGAAGTCTTAAATCAGTCATAACAGGTCATAACACTGGATTTCATCAATATTTTTTAATATAAATTGGGCTCTTTCTCTATCCCTCTTGCTTCTACTGAATCATCTTTGCTGTGGCGTAATCAGACACTGCTTTTCAAAAATAAAACTGCCTTAAGATTTTCAGTAGTGGCTGCCTCTGTGCTGTACCAGGAATCTTTGTGTCTCTGAGAGGCACAATGGCACCACTGGCATATGAAGCTAGTCAAGTCCTAGCCTTGCTGCTTCAAATCAAGGCTAATCTCATGAACAACATGTTCCTTTGCTTACAGGATAGGTACCACTACGTCCTAGCATCTCCTGTGTCATTTGAGTCCTCTCCCAAGATTACAAATCAAAGATGCAACACTAAAGTTTTGAAAGCCAGTTAAGAGAATGGACAAGATTTGTGACCCATTTGGGGTTCCCTTATGTTTTTGGGATGTTCTGCAAGGGCCAGTAGAATTGCCTGTCCAGTCATTCCCACACCATGTTGAGGCTGTGCAGCAGCTTCTGAAGTAGGTTCTTGCAGAGCAAGGGAAATATGTTGTGAGAGAAATGTGAGTCCCAGAAAGACATGTCTCATGGTCACTGTTAGGAAGCTGAACTCACTGTTAATGAGAAGGTCAGAAACTTCATCGGAGTAGACACTTGCCCACCTGTGCTCTGATGTTTAGGGCATTTGCCTTATTTAAAGCAGATATGATTTATATTTCCAATATGAAAGAAGAGTAGGTGAACACAGCATCATTTATTGGGTAGTAGCATCTCCTTTCTCATTTAGTAATCTACTATTTCAGTGTGCTGTGTGGGGAACACTGGTGGGGAGGATGGGTGCTGTGTTGGGGGCTAGCTCTCATTGTAGCTGCAAACCATTTTTCACATTTTATTACATTGAGGGGTTATTGCTCAAATGGTTAAAGAACACGACTAGCCGCATTCCTAGAAAGCTGTTGGTATTTGTGTAGTGCAGCAGAGATAGACTCCAAGGTTATTCACAACATTGGGAAGGAAGGTGTCTGTGGGTCCTCTCTAGCATCTGGTAGGAAAGGCACCAGTCTCTTGCCTCAGCAGGAAACACTGGGGCAGGTTCAGGCAGCCAGCTTTCTGCCTGCCCTGGCTGGCTGGTTGCATAGGGGAGATGGCAGCA
>BJBW01002144.1:86473-193973 GCA_004320125.1 Scolopax mira | reverse complement strand
TTACTTCAGTTTGCTCGTGAAGGAAATGCAGGTGTGTGGAAGGAAAGAGAACTGTGGCCAGTATTCCATCCAGGCAGTTTTTGGAGCAGGACTGTGGCACCTCTCCTTGCAGGCCAGGTATTGTCTCTACTGGCAAGAGTCAGTCTTGTGGATTATTTTTGGCCTCTCCCAGGCTAAAGACTTTCATATATACTATGTTTATGGCAGGGGGAAGTCAGTGCAGAAAGAAGAGTGTTCAGTGTGTGCTCCTCAGGGTGTTAACATCTGTGATATATATGCTTGCCCTCATTCAGTGAGTGCAGCTTCGTTCCTAATTAAGAATTGCAGTAATCAGCCAAGAGGCTTATTGCGTGAAGTTGAGGAGCCAAAAGTATTTGTGAATTCAGTTCAGATTCAATGGATTTTTTTACCCACCCTAGAAATGTTTCATTTCTACATTTTGCAACAAAGTACTTTCATTCTGTAACAAATCTAATTTCCTTCTTTGAGTGTGAAATGATAATTTTGTTTTGCTGTAAAGACTATTCTTGGGTTGATCCAAGCCACTAGTATTGTTGTGAGGTTTTTTTGAAGTTTGGTTGTCAGCTTGAAAAAATTAACTGTTTGCACAGTTGGTTACAAGGGACTGATCAACAGCTCTGGGGCCGTATCTGAGATCAGGGTCTCTGCCAAGAAACAGGATCAACTGGTGAGACTGGACAGCCTCCCTGCATTTATTTTGCCGTGGGCAAAAGGATGTATCCAATATGTTCCTTGCAAAGCTTTGTCTTTGCTGGCTATGGGATAAGGAAGGGTACATGTAAGATAATGGTTTGCTGCTTTGTTTCAAACCAGTGTATAATTTGCTTTTATAACTTTTCCAAGTACTTCTATAACTTTTTACAACTAATTTAATTCCACTTGTTTTTTATGGGCTAACAAATTTACCAAATTCCCCATAAAGTTTGTTCTTATTTCTGTCTGGGGCCTGAGAGAAGTCTCTGAGCCAGTGCCCCTAAATAACATGTTGCTGACGGGTTAGTTGTTGTGTGCAACCTAGAAATGAGAGCAATCGTGGCCTATTTAGGAGATATTAACCCATCAGGAATCCCATTCCAAACAAATATGATTTATAAAGTGTTACTACATTGCTGTTACAGTGTCATCCTGAAACTCAATTAGAAATGCTGTTTGAAAGCCCATTTTAGACAATGAAAAAACACCATCAGTTTCAATGATGAGTTAAACCAAACTGAATAGAAAGGAACCTGTTATCCAAGGGTGACATTTTTCTTTGAGCTGAAATAAAAGTGTACCTATCTTAGACCCAAAATCTTAGGAATGTGAAACACATATCCAGCATGGGTGTGTTTACAGTAGTGCATTTCATACCCAAAGTCTTCTCTGTAGTTCAGCCCTTTACTTCACTCTGAAGCTTGGGTTTAACCTTTGACCTTCTGTGACATCATTCAGCCTGACTAAAATGAAATACCTTAGGCTGTTTTCTTCCCTTTTTCAATGCCCAAATAGACAATGTGGATTATGCCTAAGGTTCCTGCCCTCCTGCTGTGGACTATTATAGCATGGTCATCTTTGTGCAAGGATCCTTTATACATAGCATTTTAATCTTTGTCATCTCAATACTCACACACGTATATGTGTGTATATATATGTGTGTGTGTGTGTGTATTCTTGGACATGCTTCAGCTTTTTTTAAATCTTTTTGCCCAGTCATCTGGAATTACTCTCTCAAGCTTTTGGTAAGGTGGGTCAGTTTGTGCTTCTCATCTGGGCTTGTCAAATTTTGTTATAGAAATAGAGAGTAGTTGGCTGATTTTATACTCCTTTTAGCTTGCTTTCTACTATGTGCAAGTGCTCTCAAATGTGTGCCCACTAAAAGAAGGTCCTTCCTAGTTTAGACCTCCTCTGATTAGTATCTTGCAATTTCATGGTAATTTTTGAAGCCTGGGTGATGCTGTACACAATAGTATTTATTCTTAAGTTTCCTATGTGGATTCTACAGTCTGTTGATGAGTGCTGACCCAGAACTACAGCTGCAAAATGGTTTGCAAGTATAACAATTAGAAGTATTTCCTTTTCAATCTTAACATTGTCTGTTCTATGTGAGCCCACAGAATGATAATCTCAGCTACATGAGGGCTCCACAAACATAGTTGAAGTAGAAGGATAATTCTTGGCTTATTCATGTGTTCTGCATTTTTAGGTCCTTTGTGTATTTTTGGGGATTAAACATTGATACCTACCTATGTAGAAATGTTATCTTTCCCGTGGCCATCTCGTATACTGGCAATCAGGGGAAGGAAATATTTCCAAAGGTCATCATGCTAGCTAATAAACTGTTTTAAATGAGAGGATGTTGAACTCCTCTCTCTTAAAGTTCACTTTTATGCATATAATTTTGTGTCTTGAGTCAAGTCATTGTATAATATTCCTATTCATAGACTACCCCATAACATTCATGTTATTCTCTCTATATTTGTTTTGTTCGGTTGCCTGTATATCTTTGTTTGCACCATTTTTACCAAAAATAACACATCTTTTTAAGATGGAAGCTTATTTTACCTGCCTGATACCTTGCCCTTTGTATAGGTTATCTATATATTGTTCGACACTTGCTGCTTCATGTATTGCACACAAATGTGGTCTCTGCCATTTGCTTACCCTTGTATTCTCTCTGCATGCCTTGGTATGCCTTCTAATTAGATGCACTTCTGTTCCTTCATTGGTTGTTAACTCTTTCTTTTGAGAAGCAGTTTGCCATAGCCCTGCAAATACCCTCTGTTTTTTCCAAAGTCAAGTCCATTTCCCTCAGTAACCTTGATTTCACCAGCTATCAGTTATACCACAAATAATTCAGTCTCTAATTAGTCCATCTGTTAACTATTCAAGAACATATGACTTATCTTTATTATATAAAGTAATGGTCAGTCTTCTTACCTGTTAGTGATATTTTGGTTTGAAAAATATGTTTTTCTACTTATGACATTCCCATGTTGCCAATGTGCCCCCTGTGGAATACATGGTGTTATAGTCTGTGCAAAGGGAAGTGATAAGGATTTCAACATCTCTGATTATTTTTTTTCTACCATTGTTGCTTCTCAGAAAGTACACAGGCTTTGTAGTTACCACTTCTTTTTCTTTGCCAATTTTTCTTCAACTTAGAAAAGTTCATACTAACAAATTTTTAATGGAAAAAAGATTTACCTTTGATAACAAAGGCAGAGTAATTTTGACCTTCATTTCCTAATGCCAGTGGAGTGCGCTAAAAGTTAGATTTCTCTCACACAATGAAAATTGGTATTAATTGACCACTTGATATATTTAACCTGTATTTTCTGATCTGCCACGGAGTTGAGAACATTTCCTCCATTCAAGACTGTCACAGTCTAGAGGACTAAACTTTATTGGTTATCAACAATGCTGTGACAGATGTTCAAGGTTCTAAATTAATTTTCCGGGAGTTCTTTGTTTCTGGTTTTATACTATATTTGTCATTCTTTGGAAAAAACCCTGTGCGTTCTCCAAAATTACAAAATTGGCTTCCTTGGAACAAAAGAGTGAGTTATGGATAAATGCAAATGGTAGCAGCATTACTAGACTGTGGCTATTGCATGTCTGCTCACAAGGGTTTATAAGACTTCACCTTATTTTGATCCAGAACAGCTGTCATATGCTTGATAGTTCTCTATTATGACAAAATGGGGAAACATTATCTACAGCCAGAAGGAAGTTCTTCTTTTGTATTTTTTAAAAAAGTGTAATCCTGAAAAGACTTTTTTTGGGCTCAGAATTGATCTGGAACCATATGTCATTGAAGATCTTAAGGTTTATCAAGTCCTGGAGAGATTTCAAACAACTCGGTGAGCATGAATATGTTTCTTAGAAATTGAACAACAATCTTTTGAATTTTACTCATGTAAAAACTCCATTGTAATTTGTTACAAGTCTCTTACCTACCTTAAAAACTGTAAGATTATACCCTCTGCGCAGAATTTCACACACCTATTTTTTAGTGTTGTCTTCCAAGTTCCATGTAGCCTTCTTACAAACCAGCCAATAATTATGGCAACAAGTTGTTAGATGTTATCTCTAAATCTCCTTTATTTCTTCTGCAATTTAGTGAGCCCCAAAAGTTCTTTGATGGGACAGGGAAGAATTAATGCCAAAGTTGAATGAGTTACAGCCACTACCACCTAATTAAAATGATTTTGTGCCAGTTGCTTTTGTTGGGTAGGATCCACACATAATATAATTTTAATCCTGTTTATATACACTCCTGGGACAGATTTGAGATCAGCGTTGCCATTTAAGTGAGGTTAATCAAGCATACTGTATGCAGCTTTTGTTTCTCTATTGTGTGGGAAAGGTGACTACAGCTGATGGGATCCTGACTGGCCGTTCACTGCAAAAACCACTACTTTCTTGTTAACAGAGTGTCTGATCATTAACCTAACCCCAGCCCCGGTGACTCTTTCTGCCTGGTCCTTGGAACTGTACAGCTGTTGTTATTCACAGAGGAGCCTATAGTTATGAACTGGGTTGTACTGGCAGCAGATACGTGACTGTATGGAGGGGAGAAAACAAGCGAAAAATAATTACATCCTCCCTAAAAACAAACACTATTTTTTGTATTCTTCATGCGTTTTATGTATATATAAAGGACATTATGGCAAAATGAAAAAGACCCTCATAAAAATCCTTCTTGAAAAGTATTGTTGCTGACAGCCGTGACCTCTGTGAGTCTGCATGTTTACCCATAATTCATAATTAACAAAGACATTAGAACTGCCACTAGAGGATTCTGGGCTTTATTTCTTTCTAACTGGGCAGTACTAATGCTGGAAGTGCTCCCAATTCAGTGATTTAACATTTCAGGAAATCTTGGAGAGGCAGCAGAAGCCTCCTTATATAGTTCATACTCTGGGACTATGGTTATACAGATATGGCTGAGATAATTATTCAGCTCTTGTTATTGCTGTAGTTCTGCACCTGATCCCTGAGCCATTAGAGCACTCTGCAGGTTATTACAACTATCAAACATCAAGGTCTCTTTTCTAGTCTCTCGACTATGTGGTTATCATTTTACTTCTTTTAAATCCTCCATCTGCAGAGAAAGCTTCTATGCTCTAACTTGGAGATCTGCTAACGCTTTTTTTTTTTTTTTATGACTTCCCAAATGAGGCCCTTTTCTTACCAGCACATTAACATAAAAATATAAACTTAGAGTTTCTCCACTTGTGTTGTTTTTATTTCTCACTCTTGTTGATTTCTTCTTCAAGACACTCTAATCTCTGGAGAGAATGAGCACAGAGAGGTGAGGGTCTTCAGAACCATGAAAACCCACAAAACCTTCCCAGGATATTGTTTCTGGTGGTAGGTTAAGTTACTGTGGATTTTTAGCTGATACACTTACTTGTTTTACATATATCTTTAGATCATTGTTGCTTTTAAAGCTGGACAAAAATCGAAAAAAATGGAATGATGCTTTTAAATGAGCTTTAACTCTCTCTGTACTTAAAGATTCATTACTTTGTGTGCTCTAGGTGGGTAGTCCTCAATTAGCATTTAAGTTGGGGAAGCCTGTGGAAAAAAAATCTTTGCCGTATGTGATAATATCAGTCTATTGTCACCTGCTTTTCACCAATTACTTAAAATCAAAACCAAAAGTATGATAAAAATCTTGTAGATCTGGATATCCTAGTCCTTCTTTTAGGTATTCAGGTTGCAGGCATTCACTCAGATGATATTATTTAAGAGAATTTTGTAAAGCAAGAGCCTAAAGCAGACCTCTGTGGGCTGTATCATAAGGGAAAACAAGGAGCTGATGCTGCTTTATGCGCTAGGGAGCTCAGCTTTTTGAAATCTATGTTTTGCATTATATCAACAAAACACCTGCAAAAGGCATTCTATCAGCACCAGGCAAACTGATGAGGGATCTAATCCATGAAGAGTCAGGGGCAGTCGCAAGCAGTATGGCAAAAGAAGGAAACATATGGTTGCCTTACTTAATATTGCTGTACTGTCGTCCCACAACATATTCCCCTAAATGGGCATTAGCTTTATTGTTAAATCAGAAGGATGTGGAACACAGGAGAAAATAAAAACATCGTATCTGTGAGGGTTTGTATTCTTTTGAACACAATGTGTAATTTAACAGATATGTAATTTAAGTTAGACAGAGGAAAAGATGTATATTATGCTATTTTTAAAATCATAGATATTAGTGAATGTCTCAGGAAAGCTGGGGTTTTATGTAATGAAAGCAAATGGTAATTATGCTTTACTTGTACTTTACTTGTTTTCCAGTTACACTTATGTATTTTTACTGTCTCCCTGCATGGCCTTGCATGAGAATAGCACTTTTTTACCAATTCTTTGTTAAGGTCTCAGCAGCAAAATTTAGTATTTTGACTTAAAAAACCCACACAGTTTCCCAGTTGTGTTTTATATTCTACCAGTATGACTTTAAAATAAATGGAATTTACATATCAGTTGTTGGGAGAGACTTGAATATTCTCTGATATTGGGATCACTCTGAAATATATAGAGATATATAAAGTAAGGATGTATCTGACCAGTGAAACTGGTTAAAAATGATAAAAATATGTGGGTTTTAGGATTGAATGACCCATTAATGTTTTCTCTACACTTTTAGGAGCTATAAGAATAGGCAACTTTTACACTTTTTTTTTTTTTAATAAGTTCATTGATTAAGCTTTAAAATTACTATGGCTGATTAATTGTAAAAGTGCATTATTCATGCGTGCATTTTCAACCGACTGCATTGCAGACCATCAATAGCCTTCAATTTAGATAGTTATGTTAAAAAAAATCATAAACTTTTTTATTTTTAGGGTGGCAAAAGCCTAGGGCCTACATGGGCACACACAAAATATTTTTAAAAAATTCTTCTGTTGTAAATAATAATCACTGTTTGCAGAATTCCCCACCAACATTGTTGATGGAAGCACACAGCTAGGGAAATAAAGATAATTTACTTAGCTGAATATTACTAGCTTTTTAAAAGACAAATTAATTAGGAAGTAGTATCAAAACAATTTGGAGCAGAAAGAAAAGTCTTTGGGAACAACACTGAGAATATAAGTGGTGTCACCCTTAATATAGTGTCCTGTTCTTCTACATGGATTTCTCTTGTTTAAAACCAGTGTGTGCTTGCCACTTTAAAGCCGTGGTCTTACAATTTCATGCCCATATCCAAAAAATTGTACTTGCATCCTGTTGGATTTAGGACATGTAAGAATTGACTTTGGCCTTAGGATGAAACAGTCAGCACCTATTTTTCATTAATCCCTGTCTTTAAATAATAATAACTAGATTTATGGTCTTTATTAGCTTATAACTTGCTTTGAAATGTGAAACCACATCAATCAGACAACGAGTCATGAACTAATTCTTGGGTATTTAATAGTATACTATAAGTACTGCCTTGTTATAGTGTTTCTCGTGAAAAGTGAATAACGGGAAATTGTTAGAAATGTTAATTATGCATTTTGTATTTTGTTCTAGGACCACTGCAATAATACATTGGGATGTCAGAGTTATGCTTGTCTGGCTCTGATATAAAACTTCCTGATTCCCTGTGCCATTGTCACTTCGTTGTGTTTGGAGGCATGTGCTGCTGTGAATGACACCCTGAACAAAGGTGACTTTGCTTTAAAGTATTTTCTTTTCAAGGCAGAAATGTGTTTATTCTGTGCCAGGGAGCAGCAGCAGTGGGCTGCTCCAGGCAAGCCAGGAGCTGAGCGTACCAGCAAGGAGGGTAGGGGCAGTGGTCTTGGGGATAACAGGCACAGTCCTGTTGTGCCAGAGCAAGCCAGGTCCAGCCCAGTGATGGGAAAAGGTGATGTCCAGTGATGGTAAGCAGGGTCAAGAACAGATCATTGGGCAAATCTACAGCAAAGTTGTCAGTCTGAGATCAAACCAGGAAGGCAAGTTAGTTCAGGATCATAGAAGTACACGGTCAGGCACACAATCTGTGGCATAGCTGAGGTGAGGACTAAGGACAAGATCTGGGCCTCCTGACCACAAATGCAGCTTCTATAAATATAGCGAGGAGGAGGAGGCCCTGGCAAGGCTTCTCATAGCTCATCCTCACACAGCTCTTTTTACAGCAGTCTGATCCAAGGTTACAGAGCCACAGCATATCAGAAATGGCATTGAACATAGGCAGCCAAATCTGGTGTTTGAGGGCTGCATGTGCATGAAAGTATGGCATTACATGATTGGCCTTTTGGATAAACAGAACAGTTAAAGAATAAATTCTTGGTTTCCTGGTTCATAGTTCCTAAGCCTAACACTGAACTGCTGAACTTCAAATTAAAGGTAAATTGCATTCCTTCAGTTTCAAAGTGATTTTGTGCACTTATCCAAACCAGCCCCTCTAGAACTAGTGGGAAATGAGCAGCTAAATCCTTGTGAATGGTTTAGAAATGTAATGTGTTGAAAAATTGCTGACTAGCATGTTTTCCAGTTCTCATTACTGCCTGTGTAGACACCATACTGAAAGGAAAAATATGCATGTACTTTTAATGCATGTTTTATAGGACTATATTCTGTGCTATTCAAAACTCACACCAGTTTTCCAGTGAGTTCTACAGATGTTCTTGATTACTAGATTAAGCCTGTCATTTATCAGTTTAAGAATGGAGAGTTTCAAAAACCTAACAGTAGAATATATTTACCTAACTAAATGGAAACTCTTGGGAAGACTTGTCTTGCTAGTAGTTTTATCCACGGACAAGTGCCTGGGTGTTTCCAAAATCAGACTGTGAGGAAATGCTTTAGGTTATCAAGGAAAGGTTAAGAGAATATGTAACAAAACAATGTATATATGTGTTTATTCTTCTATTTATATTGAATGTATTCTTGAGATTTGACCTGTATTATATACGGGACTGCACTCAGCAATGTGTTCTGGATTAGCTTCTGCTACAGAAGAGCTGTCAGTGGGGGATTCTTGCAAACTGGGAAGGATGCAGTAGCAAAGCATGGCTGGGCTGAAGGCTGGGCTGAAGGACTCAATGGGTGTTTCCTGCAGAAATTAAACTGGTAACTGTGTCTACCTGTTCTGCCAAAATAATGTTCGTTGGGATTGAGCATCTGGGGTGCATTTCTCCTTGGTGACAAAAGGAAGTATGCTTCTTTAATAAAGGGTGAATTGAGCACTCAACAAATTGTAAATGTACAAATTCTCAGCTGAAATACACTGGTGTGTGCACTGCAAAACCAAAAGGAAAAACTTGGCCACATCCTTAGCTTGCTCCACTGCAACTGTTATTGCAGCAAATATTTTATGTAAACTCACCCTCTGCTTGGAGACTCCTTGGTAATTAGGTAATAGGAAGTGGTGCTTCAGTAGTTCTTTTTGATTTGTTGCAGTTATACCTTAATGTCCATTGCTTTTCTCACCTTTCCAATGTATTAGGAGCACTTTTTTCCCCACAGAACATGTGTTTTAAAGAAGGCTAGATTTTACTTCATATTCTTATACAATAGTAATTTGGTAACATTAAAAATCTCCATTCTGTTCTCTGTTTTAATGCATGCATGTCACTAGTGCTGAGGTGTGCTGTGATTATATCCTTTTCCATTTCAAAAACAGTGATCTAAGTCTCCTTCACTAAGAGGGATTTGAGGGATTTCTTTTTTCTCTCTTCCTTTTTTTTTTTTTTTTTTTTTTTTTTTTTCTTTCTTAAATAAATCTTAATGAAACAATGAAACTTTTCAGGTCAGTCCTGTAGGACCACTCTGGTCTCAGTGTAACTGCTGCTGCAAAGCATGGAGACTTGCTGGCACTGTATTGCAAAGTGACTCTGCAGGGGCTGGATGACTTCCAGCCAGCAATGAACCACAGCCAAGAAATGCCAATATGGATAATGCAAACAAGAGAGATTTGGGGCACATTTCGATTTAACCATCTGATTTAATTGACAGAATAAATGCACCTGTCATCGGGTAATATTCTTGTGATTAGTTTTGGCTGTGCTGATGAAACGATGTTAAAAGAATGTCAGAACAACCTGTCCTGGGACTCCTACCGACAGTTTCAAGCTAAGGAAGGTCAGTTTTCAACTCTTCTTTCTTTCCTCCTTTGTGATTGCATGTGTCTTAGTGAGACACAGAACAATTTATCTTGCATATTTTCCCTCTGCAGCCATTCTTATGGGTCCACTGGTCTAAGGAAATGCACTTAAGTGAAACTATAGCCTGTTCTTATACAGGCTTTGTTAAAACTATTCTATATAGAGAAGAGATTCTGAAGGAGATGCATTCACAAGGTCACAGTTTGCCCGTTTTTACATTGTCATTCAGAATTGGTGGCCTTTGTGGAAATGGCATGTCATTTAAGAGCCAAAGTTTGGTGTGCACCACAGCCTTTTACATTCATAAGTAGTTGGTTAGTAAGAAAAAGAGTTTGGCTTCTGCAGCCGTGGGGCCCCACCCACCTTAATTTAATCTCCTGTACCAGGAAGCAGGACTTGGTTCTGAGTAACTGCATGTCAGGACTGGTGCCATTTATTGAGCCATTTCAGTGGATGAAAAGGTAAAATATGTGTTGATCCAAGTTGTGTTTATCATAACTGTATGTGACGGGGCTCCTGTATCTGCGAACTGGTTAAAGCCCATTTTGCTGGTACATGATGAGGAAAAAACTCTTGGTCTGAAGCGGTAAATTGTCAAACTGCTCGAAGGCTTGGATAAAAGACTGATGAGGATCTCCATATTATGGGGGAACTGTTCTTCTGGAGGGGTCCTAATGAGGAATTACACCTCCTCCATAGTACCTGCTGCACTGACTTACATTGTCATGTTGCATGAAGTAGTTGTGGCCACATGGCTGCACATCCCTCAGTACAGATGGAGCTGCATCTGTCCCTGTTTCAAAGGGGGAAATTGAGGACAAGGCAATTTAATGACTTGCCAGAGGTCACAGCTAAGGTCTGTGACAGCAGAGGGAATGAATGTAAATTTCTTCAGGCCCTGGGCCTTACCCATAAGACCACACTTCTGTTAATAAAAAAGAAATATTATATATATATATTTTAGCATCACACTTCTAGTGGTGTTTAATCTTCATTTGGGTTTACTTTAAAGCTTCACTTTGGTATTTATTGGTTTTAAGCAGAGATGTTAATATACTGAGAAAGGAACCTGAATGACAAACCTTCTTGTTGAAAACCTGAATGTAGATTTCAGACAGCCTCCCTGGGAGCAGCTAGCACAGGCCACCCAAAACTTCTTGCTCCAGTGAAGTCAGACGTTTGGATGCCTGCTTTCGTGGGAAAGTTAGTTCAAACTCCTGCATCTGCTTCACACTAAGATGGCTGAAGTAGCAGTGCCAGACAGGGATTTTGACTAGATAAATAAATGCAACATTTGAATATGTTTATGTGCTGAAATACAATTTGTGAAAAAACAAATTGCTTCTGATTGACAAGTTACAAACGTAGGGTGGGAAATGTAAGCTCACTTTCTCATGAACTGGATTGCAGAGCCAAAGTGGAACAAAATGTAAAATAGTTTTCTTTGACTAAAGTAAAATCTGTTGGTTTTTTAGTTTGTTGGTTGGGGTTTTTTTGTGTTTGGGTTTGTTTTTTTTTTTTTTTTTTTTTCACTAAGCCCATATGAATGGCATTGGAGAGAAAGGGGTGAAATTTGTCCAGTATAGAGATACTGTAAAAATTTAGACACCTTCAAATTCCAGTTAAGTTCTGTGTTGCATGGGGTTTGAGGCTGTGGTGGTTTATTGCACAGGTGTTAATTTCATCTTGAGAGCAGAATTCTGTACAAGTGCTCTTGAAGATATTTTTTTTCTGTGTCAATTTTCTAAGCATAAACATACATTAGCTTCCAGATAGCACTGAAGAACTGCTTGAGTTACACACAGTTAACCATGAAATTTGGGGTTGCGCACAGTTTCACTCTTGCAGCTTAAATAAGGTCTTGATTTCAACCCATTTACACACTACATAATGAAACAAGTCAGTTAATGACCAGAAGCTTGAGAGTGCTCTCAGTTTGCTGATACCAATGGGAATGTTATGTGGGGTGGAGGTGACTTGTGGTATCTGGTGCTGTGTTAGAAATATCACAGACAAAAAAATTGCTTTGGATGATGAGAGTGTTTGTAAAAATAATTTCTAAATTTCATTTGTAAGCCTCTGTTAAAGGAGTCTTCCTTAGTAAATGTCTACAAATGCTACACTGATGTAAGAAATGTTAAAGTAATATGCATGTGGTAAGGTTTAGTCCAAACAGATATACAGCGGCTCCTGTGTGTTCCTAGCATGTTATTCAGGAACAGGTCTGGGCCACTGGGAAGGTCCTAGCTTAGATTAGATATGAGCATTTGTGCTCTGCACAGTTTTGTTCCCATTGGTGCCAACACAAAAACTCCTTTTATTATCTATTACCAATGTGAAGATGTTTCAGGAATAACTTTTCTTTTTTTGGTCAGTGCTAGTGCTCCATCAAACATACGCAAATTTCTCTTTTTAGGAAGCTTGTTTTAACTCTTGGAAATATTCATCTTGAGATATATTTTCTTCTAATTTACATGAGGAAAATATTTATCAGCAGTAATTGTATGGATTTCAGGGAAAGTACGTAAGGCAGAGCCTCCAAGACTTCAAAACAGTTCAGAAAAATAGGTCTGTGCATATTTTAGGTTTGAGTTTGTCAGATTAAACACATTAAAATTCTATGAGAGAAGAAACACTAAAATATCACTGTAAAATGAATTCAGCAGATTGTGTAATGGACAAGGCTCACAGGAAGAGAGGGAGAAAGCAAAAACAAGTTTGAAGCTTCCATGTGGTTGGAAGCATGGCCACTTAACTCCGTCACCTCAAACTTTGAAAATAAAGTTCTAGGTTACCATGAAAAATGAGGAGACTGAGGAATATATGGTATAATTTAGAAATACGTTGTAGCTTGTAAACATGGTAAGGTGTTTTTTTCAGTAATCTTGGATGGATTTGACATTAGAGATGGAATACCTTAATTTGATTTTAGAAGTAAAACTGTTCAGTAAATAAAATGTAAATGATTTTTCCTGTCCCTCTGTGTCTAGTTTTTAACGTTCTACAAATAATAAACTGAAGCTTTCATGAAAAAGTTCTATTCTTGCTACCATCCCCAGCTTTAAGTTTCAGCAACTCTTGAGTAGATGTGTCCTAGGTAACTGTGGCTTTCCTGAAGCTTTTAAGCACTCTTGAAGCAAGTGTTACAAGCATCATTACAGCAAGGTGTTTCTGGGTGATGGATGTGGGGCAAGATCATTTCCCTAATCTGCTTCAACTTCCCTATCAGTGTGAACAACTCTTTGCTACCAAAAGTGCAGTGCAGCTTCTGAGTCAGTGGACAGGAGGAAATTAGCTCCATGTGTGTGCAGATGTGGTGTTGAGTTGGTCTGAAAAAAGTCGTTGAAGGTGGAGCAGTTGTGTTGCTACAGGTTCCCATTGACACATTTGGAAGAGTTTGGCTGGTGGTGGGGAAGGACTTTTTGAGGCAATCTGGGAAGCCGGAAGAATCCTTTTCTTCTCAGGAAAAAAACGGAGCATTTGGAGAAAGTAAAGAGAGATGATACTTATTTTATTCAGTTGTCTTTCTACACAGAGTATTGGAAAAACAAAGTGACTTTTGATCCTGAGAACCAAAGTATAACATAGAGTAAATGGGTTCAAATTCTGTTAAGTTAATGAGCAATGTGCTTGCTGTCTTGGCATAGCTTTGGCACAAAGTCTTAATATTAATTCCCAGTTTCCATACAGCTATCCCACAGCATCATTAAATCTCACAGGAAATGCAAATACAAGTTGCCTGTCATTTAT
Source organism: Scolopax mira (assembly GCA_004320125.1). NCBI lineage: Eukaryota > Metazoa > Chordata > Aves > Charadriiformes > Scolopacidae > Scolopax > Scolopax mira. The sequence continues at coordinate 180,120 of BJBW01002144.1, read as the reverse complement.
CAATGAAAATATTGTTTAACATTTGCAGTGTATACACAACCCATTATAAAACTCAGTGGTGCGTGCTCAGAAGCAAAATGTATTACTGTAGATATCAGTAGATAACTATTTATAATTAATCCTCTAGGAATAGCAGTTCTAACAGTAAGAAACATCTAAACTAAATGGAGGGTGAAAATGCCTTAAGTTATTTCCATAGCTGTTTAGGCTACTGGTTTGGTCATTTCAGGGTCAGCCTTCATTCAGACGGCAGTAGAATTAAGCCAGAATTCATTGCCCAGCAAAAAGTAAATACTGAGAGAGGACATGTTTCTTATTCCATGATCGAGTTTTTGATATGTGAATAAAAAAATGTTTTGTTTAGGTTTGAGTGACCATACAGATACAGTAGCTTTTGCTGCAGTGTATCCTGTCATCGAAAGAGTCTGGGTGAGGTTCAGCTAAAGCAGCCCTGCAGCGGCGCCTGTCACAGGTGTTTCAATCAGTTCTTCTGAAGAAAGAATTTTTAATTCTCCTTAATATTCACATCATCAACTGGGGAGAACCCTCATTTCCGCCTATTAGCATAGCTTCCACCTGTAGGACATGAAAAATTAGCTGAATTGAGTTCATAAGTGATCTTCCTGAGAAATGACTGCATAATCGATTTTTAGCTGAAGAATACCTTCCATTAATGATATTACTGGTCATTCTGCCTCTAATACCGAAACTGTCACCTCTCCTTCTGTCTCTTCTTACGTTCTCTAATACAGGCAATTTTCTCCGCTTCTCAGCGTACATATGTAAATACATAGGCCTTTTACACCTGCTTCCTGATGACTGAGAATTTCCCAGACAGAGCTAAGTGACCTTTCTTAAAACTATAAGGTGTTTCTTAGAGGCAAAATACATCAAATGGAAATTATTAAACCCAAAATACAGTCATGTATTACTGCATGCGAGACTGGGTCAGGATCTGTTCTTGCAGCACAGGCTGGGGGCATTCCCAGGTGCTGCTGCAGTCTTGCTCTTGAAGTTGGTCTGAGTCTGTCAGCCAACCCCCCCAGGGAGTGAAACCCCCAGGGATATGTCGAAGGATATATATATAAACCACATATTTATTACATATATATGTAATTTGGGGGTTTTTTTCTTGTTTTTGAAAGAGAGTCTTATTTCTAAGCTAATTTAACTCCTGGCCATTTGTTGTTGATTATCAGATGTGTGTTTCTCTCTGCCCCTCTCTTTCTTTCAATGTAAAGGATAGTTCTTAAACTTGAACTTGAAACATATCATGAATGTAACCACCCTTTGCAGTCAACCTCTCGTGTTAAAATAAAATTCCAGACTAAAAAGCCTTTCAGACAAGGAGGAAAAACCACACATGAGAAGTGAGTTAAACTCTTACACATCTCTACAAGTGCACTGGAAAACATTAGAATAGCAGTAAACTTACAAAGATGGCAAAACGACTTGTGTTTACAGCATTGTAATGTTCTGTCTGGTAGCTGACCTGTATCGACCAGCTTCTGAAAGCCTGTTTTTCCAAGTAGCATTTCCGAGTTATGCAGAGGTGGTCACTGCATTGACTGTGTCTATGGCCTCTGACACCCCATCCTTCACTAGCAGAGAGCACTTGCGAGCCAAGCTGAAGTTCACGCAGTCTTAGGGCATTGCTAGAAACCCCTCAGTCTCTCAGTGCTTCAAGGTGGACACAACATGAATTGGCATTCAAAATTTGCTGCCACTTCTGTGCCCACTGGAGTGTATAAGGAACCCTTAAACTTAAGTTGTGTAATTCTTACCTTGTCAAGTACTGGGCATGTCAACAGTATCTCCTGCTGTGTGGCTGGTTCTCTGTCCTATCTTTCAACCTTTGCTAGGTGATAATGATTCAGGTGCCTAAACATACTGACCTAAGGCTCCTGAAACACCTAAGGCAAGAAATGACATGCAGTACAACATCTTGAGTATGTCCCAACAACTTAAAGCTCTGCTCAGAATTCAGTGCTGTATTGATGAAGTATAGTTAAGTGAGTTAACTGCCTAAGTTAATGCTATGTGGTTTTAGGATTTAAAAATACAGAATAATTATTAATATGCTACTGTAAGAACTCATATTTCAGGCTGAATATTCTAAATCATAATGAAAATATGGGCAGAAAACTAGTTTTGTGCATTTTTGTTAGGATAGCATTGGAGAAAGATGATGCACTGCATCCAGTAGACATTTTTCCTTTATGGAAGTTACAGTTTGAAAAAAGATGTGAAAACATTATTTAAACAAAAAGAAAATAATTTAAGGTGAGGAGTGATCCAGTGAAAGTTAATCTAAAACTTTTTTTATGATGATGACAGTTTAAAAAAATAAAAAAGCTAACTGTATCTCTGCAAAATTAGAATTTGATCTTTGCTTTAAGAAAGCAGTAAGATGATAAACTATTACCCTTTTAATATTTCTAAAAATAGCACAAAATTGTTTTTAAATAACACTTTGGAATTTTTATCGTATAAAAAAATCTGAATGTCTACATTGCTTTCTAATCAGGGCAGTATATTTTCCTTATTAAGCTCTTTATTGTTTGTACGTGTTGAGAAGGAAAATGATCAGGCAATATAGTGTATATACACAACCCACTTAGTCACAGCTGTTTGTGGCTCACAGTGATGCTACTTGCAGAGGCAAGATTCAACTCCTGCACTTGCAGAGCCAGAGGCTGAAAGAACTGGTCTGTACATCAGTGTTTCACCCCTATTGAAGAGTACTGAGACCTCTAGTTTCAGTTCCTAAGGGATCTTTCCCTGTAACATGTTTAAGACCGGTTCACCGTTAGGGATGCCGAGCACAGCTAAATGTAAGGCAAAAGAGACTTTCCTTTCATAGATTTTTTTTCAGCCATTTGCCATATTCTTAATATATGGAAAGTTTAATATTTCAGGAAGTTTATTTCCTTTAATCGTTAATCTAAGACAGCACTACTGTTACACATTTACTGTTACACATTTTAGCATTACTGTTACACATTTACACACACAGTAGTGCTGTCTTAGATTTTGGGTTCAGGAAATCTATTAGCTCAATGAACATACATTTAAATCAGCTGTGTTGTATATGAAGTAGAGTGCTACAACGGTTTTATGGTGTTGTCCTTTATAACAGGCTTTAGTTGGACTATTACATAGTCCATATTATTACATAAAGAAGTGTCCAAGACAATTTTGTGCTAACCAAGACCTGTTGCACTAACTCAAATGTTTACTTTTAAAATAATTTGCACATCTGTGCTATGTTTCTGCATGAGAGCTGTTTTCTCCTTTTGTACAGACTCTGTTGTACATGAGTTTGAATAAATGCCTATGGTAGTGGAAAGTTGTAGTAACAGTCATCATTTTGGTGACACTGAATCACTGCTCCCCATCAGCACTGATTTTATATCTTGCTCTGCTGCTGTGACAAGAGAATGATGCTAACCTCTAATAATAAACACTATGCTTTTCTCCCCACTTCTCTCTGCATGCAAGTTAAGCAAATGGTTCATTTAAAAAACAATATATTTAGTTCTTACTTGTTCAAAATATTTGGAGGTTTGAGGTCAAAAATGACAGATTATTCAAAACACCAAACTGCAAGAAAAGAATCTGTCTTGAAGATCCCTAAGAACTTGCCAACTAACTTTTCTTTTGGTGTGCACCAACCATTCCTAGTCTCCTCTAAAGAACCTTGCCAAAATCTTGCAATCTGTCCAAATCACATAAAGCATACTGGAAAAAATTTCTTCCTGATTTAGTCTTGAACTGAAACTTTTCTGGAAAACGCTAAAATATGAATACACAAGTATAGTGTATATGTGCTTAGTAAAACACCCTCATTTAAATCATATTGTCCTACTTCAGAGGCTCCGATAGCTAAATGCAGGAATTGGAGCTGAGACAGGGGGGTAATACTGATGCAGCATTTGCATTTTGGCAAAACTAATATTTTTAAGAAATCTTTCCAATCCTTAAAACTGTATTGAAAGAAAAATATTTCCTAATAATAGAAACAGTTTTACATAACAGTATCTGATATAATTTTGGAAAATGTAACAAGCGGAGGTCACGATTCTCCCCCTAACAGCAATCAACCAACTGATCCCACTCAACAACCTAAAATGTGCGTTAAACCTGTTTGTTTCCACAGCTCAGAAACAGCAACAAGCACAATTTATATGACTGAGTTATTATAGATGATTCCATTACAGTTTTGGTGCCCTGAAAGACGGCACACAAGGGCTTTGTATGACCTTTCCTTTAATGTTCGAGTAGTTTTGAAGTGCCATTAAGAGGTGATCAGTGGTAATTGTCTTAAGGATGCCACCCACCCTTCTAATAAGGATGTTCAGTGAGACCTGACCTAAAGGTCTGATTTGATTTTTAAAAAGGTGTTGCCAGATAAGCAAAGCATACAAGTTATCTACTTTACACACACAGAGAAAACCCACCCCCGCAAAAAAAAACCATGCCACAAATCCCAATTTCCACCACACCCCGAAAAAAAAGAAGAACAATTAATTCTGTTGAAATTCAGATCTCATAATATGAAATGTAATACTAGAAAACAAAATATCTCATAATATCAAACGTAATGCTAGAAAACAGAATCTCTCATTTTGGAATCAGTGTCCATAGTTACAAATACTCTAAACTGATACTGAGGGTAAACCAAACCCTAGTTAATGCTACACCCATCACCATGTGATTAAAATTTTCCTTATACTAATAGCATAAGTATTAGAATTTTTTTTCCTATTTCTGCCATTCATGTTAAATTATGAATTAATTTAAATAATTCTCCCTTCTCTGCCTTTAGCACCTAACTTGCAGTCTGAAAACTATTTATTATGCCAGCACACTAAAACTGATTGAATCCATGTGTGGGACAGACTCTCTAGCATTCATGTCAATTATATTATATTAGGGCTTTCCATTAATTTTGCCTTCCAACTTCATGAAACACTAGAAGGCAGATTCATCTTTCCTCTGATGTAATTGTATTGATTTCAGTGATGTTATTACCCAGAGAAACAGCAATAAGTGACAGGAGGATCTGGTCCCAGAGTCTTGCCAGCCTGAACTTTATTCCAGAAGAGTTGTCGAATGTGATTGTTATGAAGTTTTTTGTTTATTTATAGACACTTTCTTCCTGTGATCACAGTATTCTGTGGCTTTCATACCTGCGATCATCAGGCAAATTGTGTAATCCTGTTTGACATTAGTTTTCAGTAATTCAGCATTTGGTTCTAGAATGACAATCTCATTTTGTCAGAAAATCTTTGTTATATTGCACGAGCCACTTATATTCTAAGGTTTTCTCTTATCAGACTATCTCAGATGTGCCATGCCTTCTTTCATATAATCCTGTTACAAACACGCTCTATATTTAACCTACTTTCTCATACACACTATTTATATCCCAAGAAGAAATTTGTTAGCATGGAGATGAGGTGTTCGTTGTTCAAATTCGTCTCCAATTTACACTATTTTTAATATAAATAGCAGAATTCTCTATTATCAATAACTAGTTTATTTGTTTTAGAAAAACCACATCTTTATGAATGAGGTGCTGTAATAAGATATCTATTTTTTTCTCGGTTTGTCATTGCAATATTTTTTGGTGTTGAAGTATAATTTCTGCTCAGTTTTTTTTAGTATGGGATCAATGTAACCTACAGCTACATTTATATGTACTGTAAACAGCATCTAAGGTTGACTTGCAGTATCCATTTAGTCAAGAAGCACAATAACAGATATTATATTGGAAAAAGTGATCTGCAAGTGGACTGATTAGTGATTAGAATAAGAAGGAGTAATTATTATTGTTATGGGCTTATAGCTCTAGGCACTTTATAAAAACAGAAACTAGACATTTCCTCTAAAAGACTGTAGACTGCTGCCCTCTTGTTTTGACTTTGTGGTCATTGTTGGTAGGTAGAATCAATCTGGTGTTTTGCCCTCTGCATCTGCAGACGTGTTTGTAGGTGGGATCTGTCATAATCTAGGTGTTTGGTACTAAAATGTCAGCCCCTGCCCCCCTACCCCCCGCCCTTTTTTTGGACTTGTTTTTTTGTTCCCCCTGCAGTGAAATAAGTGGCTTTTGTAGCATTGAGAAATCTCCTTGTGTTAAAGTGCATGAAGAATGCAGTGTTGTGAAATACAAACATACAAAATTGCTAGTGAAATGATGCTCATTGGTTTGCCGCCTCTACAAACTTACAGTCATTTAAAATACAAGTAGTCCTTTGAATACTGAGAACTCTTATAGGCGTGTTGAGGAACTGTGAGAAGGTGTCTGCACTCAGTCAGTAATTGGTTGTTGTGGGGAGGTTCCTGCTTTCTATTTGAGCAGACCATTATAAATTGAGCTATTAAGACACAAACAAATCAACCAAATCCTCAAAACCAGTCAAGTAGATTTCAGGGAATGCTGGCATGGAAAAATGATTCCAGTATCAAGCATTTCATCCCAAAATGTAGCCTTTGCAGTGCAAAGGAAAAAAAAATAAAGCTAACATAAAACCCTGCAACCATCTAATAAAAGTGAAAATGGAAAAAATTATTTCAAAGTAGAGTCAAAATGCCAGGTAAGAGGCAGAAGGATGAACAGACAAAAATACTACAAATTCCTTACAACATCTGAGATGAGATTACAGTGTTAGGACAATGTAATCATACACTGAAAATGGTGTTTAAACTATATTCTAGACACATTATTACTACACTGATGATATTTAACAGGAAAGTTTTTATTTTATTCTTGCATGTGTCCTAAGAGTGAGATGCAAGTGTGTATGTATCAAAAAATTAAGACTTAATCTAAATATTTGCTTTAAAAAAAGATTAAAATGACACAAATATTTTTAAAAAATAAACCACTGGTTCCTATTTTTTGAAAAATTGAATATTTAGTGTATGATAAATGCTAATACAACTTTTAACTTCTGATAGCCCAGCTGTATACTAACTGAAGAATTTGTACCAATAGTTCAGGTGGATGGTCTGTGGATATTGTACACAAATAACCTTTCTTAAAATATCTCTTTGCTGCCATCAGTGACACCTACTTAGAATAAACTGACCTCTAGGCTTCTAGCACTGCAACGGAAATGGAATTCTTTCTATTTTTTTTTTTAAGGAAAAGAAAATATTACAGTCTTCAGATCATTGTTATTACATAAGGAACGTTTGCATTGTGACATTCATTCACAGATCATCCCTAAACATAAGCAGTGCATACTGTGTATACAAGGTAAGTCATTATTTAGTTTCTCTGGGGTTTCACGTTTAACCTGTTAGGAAAAGAGAGGAAAAAAATGAAAAGATGCTAGAAAAGAACTCTCTCTCAAGGTTCAGGTGCTACAGCCCAAATGATCCTTTGTGCAGCTGTCACTCTAGTGCTGCCGTCTGTCTCCTTCAAGGCTTTGAAAAGCAGTGTATCTGCCTTAATAAAAGCTTTGTGGCAAATTTACAATTATGTGTGATTTTAGAATTTCTTTTAGTAGGAAGTTCACTTTATCTTGTCCAGGTCGGTGTGATCTCTGGCAGAGGTCTGAGACCCCATGCAGCTAGTGACTAGAGGTTGATGGCCAGGAAGGCATGAATCTGCTAATAGTCTTCTCAACAGTTCTTGTGATCTTATGCCAATCAGGCACTCTTAAATAATTACAGTAATTTCTTGGAGATACTTACAAAGTACTCTTCAGAATCTATCCCAGGCACACATAGGTGGTTACAGGGAAATGCAGAGCAAGTTAATCTTTTGTAAGCAATAGTAAATGACTGCATTTTGTCTGGAGTCTCTTGATTTCTCGGGGTACCTTTCACACATGCATGTAACTATGTAACTTTGTGAATGCTGAAAGTTTTCAGAAATTCACAAAGCAATCAGAAAGAGTGGTGGGAGGTGTTAAGCATAAACATCACCTTTGCCTCAAAAAATTCCTGAGCTGCAAATTCCTGGAGGCTGGGAGAAGATGTTGAGGAAATAACTCCATACATCTGCCTCTTCCTCATTTTCTTCTGAAGTTAACTCTAGTTAGCAAGTGGCTTTTTATGAGACTTGTGTGGATATACAAGCACCATGTCTGGGAGGACTCTAAAAAGGATAGCAGATGCAGACTTGTTAATCTTTGCCTAAAATATAGCGGTAACCATAGCTGGTCCCTTTTTCCCCATAGGCATTAGTCTTCTATTCAGTCTGCATCACAGGAGGTAATAGATGCAGTGATGGAAAACAGAGCTTTTACACAAAAGACACTGACTCATAGTCTTATCTCTGGATTCTCTTTTCAGGTTTCTTTTGGATTCTGTGAAGTGTATTAGCTATTAATTTCTGTTTTACATAATTTTATTTCTTCTTATAGCCACTTAAAGGTACAAAGGTGGGAATATTTTTCATTTAGTACATTAAATTCAAGTTCTACATAACCACTTCAAAGGAGAAATTGAACAAGGTTCTATTACTAAGCAAGAAATCAAATTTAGATAGACATAAATCTTGAGGAGAAAAAAATTAATCAGCAAAGCTAAATGGATTTCTTCTTTATGTGAGTTTACTAGGAATCAAATCCTTTATGCAAGTTCTGTGAGAAGAGGAGGAGAGGATCAGCTCCCAAAATTTTATACTGCCACTGTGGGCGAGACTTTGCAGTAGATCAGTAACAATGAATTAACCAGTTGTGAAGTGACGATTCCCCCCGACCTACGGCTAAAGCTGGAGCCAATCCTTAACTGGATCTTTTCAAAAGTAGTCAAAAAGAAAAAACTCTTGTTTGGTTTTAAAAACTTTTTCTTAGTTCTGCACCTTCTGATTTCTAAGAGCTTTGGAGTCAGGAATTCCTAAAATACTATAAGAAATACTAACTTTATACCTAGAAAGTACATTTTGTATTGCATTAGAAGCCATGTCCTTTCAGGATTTTCAGCCCAGATTTGCAGGCACCTGGAAGTTTCCAACTCTGAAGATAAATACCCGTGTTTGTGAGACTTGCTTGGTGTCTTCCTGGTTAGAATTAACCGCTGAGCTTTCTCCATCACTAGTCACCTTATTGTCATGTGCATCTCCAAATTTTTGTTACAGCTTTATTAAATATTCTATTTTAAAAGTGATTTCTGTTTTGCAACTCTGACTTAGAGAATTCATTCTTCCTCAGCTCCAGGAAACCGCTAAAGCAGATGCTTAATTGACTGTTTTCAGCTGGATTAAGCTCTTTAAACGTGAAGGATATGTGTTGCTGGGTCAGAGCCTTGAAGAGTCTATGAGCCAACTGGATGGGTAAGGACTACAGAGACTGAAAGAGTATAAAAGAAGATCTTAAATTTTGGATTTGAAAGTTGAATATGCTGGAATTTATTTTAGTTAAAATGTATTTGTATATGTCAATATAATATGTGAGGGGGGAAGAAGTGGAGATGGATGGTTTGGTTTGCTTTAATTAGAGGTGTAATGTGAACTTTTGGCTTTGACATAGGTGAGAAGCATAGGGGTGAAAACAAAGCATATCCACTTACTGAATGCTTGTGAAACAGCACAGTCTAGCAAGATTTATATGGATGCTAAAGGAAACTTTAACCAAAAAGGCTCTTCCTGCTCTATAGATCATACTAATATTCTTTTCCTTCATGGTTATTGATGGGTTGAGTATGTGGCTCCCAGAACAATAATATTTTCTCTAAGAAAATTAAAATGACGTTCAAATGTACTGTTGCAAAATGGGAGGCACCAAATCTCTGAAAGATGTAGGTGCTTGGATTTCCAAAGCCAACATGAGAACGAAATGTCTGCTGGCACTGTTATGGTATAGAAAATACAACTTAATATTGAATCCTGATCAATCTGTGCAATGCTTAGAATGTCCCCAATCACATTAAGTCAAATAAATTGTCTCTTTGCTAACATTTTTTCTTACTTTCTGGCACACTGGCTTGCTCTTTGGAGCATTCAGGCTGAGGGAAGGTAACCTCCTTTTTACAGACTAAGTGTGCTCTGCTGTTTCAGTATGTCTGATGTAAATCAATATATGTGTTCAGAACCTTTCCAGCTAAGGGTATGGCTTACTTTCTGGTGTATCTTTTGCGATACAGAATTGGAAAATTCCTTTTACCCACATGTTTATTGCATGTATTCTTCTGTAGAGTGGCTATTCTGTTCCACATTTACAGAGGAATTTGGGTCAATGTTTACTTGTGGCTTCATTAAAGAACATTCTTGCTAAGAATTTCCATCATCAACTTTTGAGTATCAAGCACAATTTTCTAATAATCTTTGACAGCACTGCATGTAGCACAGAAACCTGAGAGACGCCGGAGCAGCTCTAGTCAAGTTATAAAAAGAGCACTACCATTGCTGCCTGAACAGAAGGAACGTGTGAGGAGATCGAGGGCATTGCCATGACAATTCTGACAGATCTTTGTTCTTATTGCATTCTGACATAGACTTTCTTGTTCCGACATCAGGTGCAAATGATGATTATGAGATGCTGTGCTTGTTGTGGAGAATACATGGCCAAACACCTCTTCTTCTGTTTGTTGGAGCTACAAAATACATGGTCAATGGAGTCTAATTTGAATGAAATTTTATGGGCACACAGAGGTTGGTGTGAAGTAAGGAATGCTCTACTTTGACCTCTGTAGCCTCTCTACAGAGAGCTTAATAGAGAAATGTTTTAAATTACAGTATGTTCCAATTATTGTACATTTATGGGACGGTGTGAGCTCCCTCTACGGGCTAATTTAACGTCTGCAAATTCCAATAATTCTTTTTTGTAACAAAGCCTCTGTGTAGCCTAGTGGATAAGGTGCCTGCCTAAGGTTTCTAAGGTTGTGCTCTTTTGAGCGTGTGCAAGATGGCTGCCACAAAAGTGTTTGAAGCTGCCGCGTTTGAAGCTGCCGCGTGTGTTTGAAGCTGCCGCATTTGAAGCTGCCAGGTTTGAAGCTGCCGCGTGTGTTTGAAGCCGGCGCGTTTGATGTTGCTGAGTACGTTTGTAAATTTGAGGCAGACTTTAATATTGTTAGACGGTAGGGGAGTCCTTTTCAACCTTTTTTCATTTTTCACTTGAACTTTTAAAAAGTTTTATTTTAACTTTTTTTTAAACTATTTTAACTACTTATGTCAGCTGAGGAATGCTGTGATTCACAGCCATTATTGTAAGGAGGCTGTTATGTATTTTTAGTGCTGCTGGGACCATAGGAATTTTTGAGTGACTTTGACTGCAGACAACAATGCGGAGAATAATCCTGACTGTGAAAAGTGCTGTCGGGGCTGCAGAAAAGTACAGAATAATTTTGACCAAGGGCAATCATGGCTGCTTTTAGAAGAAATACAAGTATGTCTGGGTGCTGAATTTGTGAGTTGCTGGGACTGGGAGGAAAAAAATTGCTGGAAGAAGTTGGAGTTTTGTAAAGAACTGACAATATGTTCAGCTAGGTGGGAGCTGAGAGTTTAAAAAAATTCTGGTGGGACTGTAGAAGAGTCATCAATGATTCCATCAATTAAGTGAAAGAACTTAAGCTGTTTGGACAGTAGGGGAAAAGCATAAGTGGCGCCATTTGTTGAAAGCTATGAACTCGCAGACCATTAGGAAGTAAATACCGAATGTATTTGTCGAGAGATGTAATGTGTAGTTTGTTTCTTTGGAAAGAGAAATGTTCTGTAATGGCATATTATTTAGGAATGTGGTTTTTGAAGTCCAAAAACTGCCCAAGAGTTGATATGGGACTGGAAAGTCATTAGCTGTTGAGTGGGAGAGGGAGGGATTTTTAAAATTGTCTTAATGCTGTCTTTTGCATGAAGAAGCAGTATCGTGTGAAAGTGAGTATTGGTTGAAAGTTAGAGGTTCTTACAATTTAAGTATCTGGATGTTCTCCAAATGTGACAGCTAGTAGACCATTAGTAAACCATGGGCAGATGACTTCTACTATTGTTCATCATTCAGCTATGATTTGGGAGCAAAGGTTTTGTAGTTCTAGGTCTTTGGAGGTCTCCTCCTTGTCATTCTTATCCAGACCTACAGCATCCCTTTACTGATGAGGTCTGTTACTCTCATGGAGACCCACTGGAAATCCCACTGGGTCTGGTAATATTTCAAGTATTAGAAGTTAGATCTGGTAGCTGATATATTAACGTGTGTGCTTTTTTACGATATCCATCTATCATTTATTAGATTGAATACTTGGCACAAGATTGGGATACTTCAGTTAATCTGCAACAAGATGTTGAAATCACAGATTATTTTTATAGTGTTGAATCTCCTTCATATTGAATCAACACCTTTTAATTTTTCAAGACCTGTCTCCTCTGTTCTGGTGATCCTTTGTTTAGATGTTCTTTGTTTTATCATCTGAGCTGCTAACACTAAACGTTGTTTTGCATGGAATTACACAACTGAAATGATGAAAAAATTGTGTGGTACATTACAAAGATTTGAGTAACTGTTGAAGTCACTGGCTTCCCTGTGAAGGTTTGCACTTAGGGATTTTTAATTTCTGTACAATAACAGGTGCTGAATGGATCTGATCTATACTAATGATAGTGATCTATATAACTAGTGATAAATTACTAACACAGCATTTTTTTTTATTCCAGACATTACTCTTTCCTATTTTAGAATATTTGTCATGTTAGTTTCACATGTAATGTTGTTCTTACTGTCTTTAGTTCATCAACCACCTTATGAAATTAACTTCAATGTTTTCTTTGCTGATTACACAGACTTTCCATTATCTTGAAGCATTTTTCTAGCTAAACAAAGTGATATCTGTGCCCTGTCTGGTAAAATTCCAGAGGACCTCAGTTGGATTACCAGTCCTAGTGCCTGTCCCCATTTGTTGGCTTTTATGTATGTTTGGAGCACTGTTTTGTCCTGACTCAATGCATAAACTTCCTCTCATAATTTCACTCATATATATGGTGCATAATGATCTCAATTACTGTACCAGATGTGATTTTTTTTCTTGATCTTGAGTAACCTCTTTCATTTTACTGTTAATGAAGTTTTTATTGAATATCATCAACCTTAACATGGTATGATTTGATCATTTTTTAAAAATAATTTTTTATTACACTTCAGTGTAGTTGCTGCTCTTTTGCTATTTGTATTCCAAGATTGATAAATCAGATGGTTGTTTAGTGTTTGTATCCTCTTGTTAACAGAAGATTTATTGGTGTTTATTCAGAACTTTAAATATCTTCCTTCTTAGCATTTTGGGTTTTTCTTCTGTGAGTTTCTTGCTCTGCCCTTTCCAGCGTGTAGAATTCCTTTTGCTTTACTATGGTCATTGCTAATTGTAAGTGGAGTGCCCCATTAACTTGTGTATCGGTGGATCCCACCATCCAGTTCAGTGTAGCAGTCATAAAACTTTGTCTTCAGTTTATGTTCTTGCCCTTAATACAGAAAAATTATTACTGATGGTGGTAACGTTGGAACATCCCCGTAGCTTCGAGCTTGCTTCTGGTGCAAATTAATCAGAAAGTTATCCAAAGCAAGAGCATTGCGTAAGCTCTTGATAAAATGTTTTGACTTTTATAAAAGAACAGTGTAAAAATTTCAGGCAAGTCTTCAACTATTTAATAATGTTAGCATAAATCCTGGTAATTTACACCCCCCCACACCCCCATTTCTTAAAGTTTGTATATTTTTTTTTTATCCATTTGCCAATATATATTGAGGAATCTAATGCTATCTGAAGCAGGAATGTTTCAGTTCTCATTTGTGATCTGAAACTTGCTTCTGTTAGATGAAGTTGGCAATGCTATGCTGGTTTATAAAATAGCACTGATAATCAGTCTTGCAAATCTCATTTTATATTAAAATCCTACAATAGTTAATAATTTTGTTGAAAATATTTGTTGAAATAGATATATAAAAACTAACAGTTCACTGTGCACAATGCTTTATATTTTTTTCAAAGTGTTAGAGATTGTCTGTGCACTGTGCTTTTTCAATTTTCCTCATGAGCTTTTAGAAATTTGTGATATTACTAATACATAGTTGTACCTAAAACCAAGTATACTAGTTATCCTTAATTTTATGTAATTATATTCTGCTCTCAGTCATATATGAAAGGTTGCCACAAGTAAGAATATATGAAGGGTTTAACTTATTGTTTCTTCTAGTCTATTGTATGATTAATACACAAATGGGATTATAAGGACCCATGATGTGAGGTTTGCTTCTCATGTGTTCTCCTTTCTTTTTAGCTGAATTAATATTTTTTATATCTTATTCTAATAGTTTTTTTCAAGAAAATTGTCTTTGGGCAGTAGCTGCATCACTGTTGTTGAAAATTATTTACGTTACTGTTTCTCAAATTCTTGGCTTCCTTTTGTTTAGGAAAATGTCATGTTCCCAGATAGATGGGCTTCCAGCTAGTTCAACAAAGTTCGGCTCTGTTTCAAACTGTGAGGCCTAAAATTTAGCTGGAAAATCCATACTTATCCGTACTTATATGGAGTGGCCTGATTATAAAAATGCTGAACTCAAGATTGGCAGAGAATTAGTACTTCTAAGTTATACCACACGTGTAAAATTTTGAATACAACATTTTGAGCTCTACCTTAGGCACCTTGATTTAAAACATTAATCTTTGACTCTTTCTAAATAAGCACAGACTATGTTTGGCATTGCACATTCCTTTTCCCCCAAAGAGCTTATGACTGGAGCAAAACAGTCAAAACATAGCCAGGATATAGTGTGCCATCTGGGAAAGGGAAATCATGGGATTTTTTTCTTTTTTTGGTATTTGTTTAACTATGGAAATTCATACCAGGATTATGTCCATCCATACCTCACTTCTTGATTTTGTGACTATAAAATATGGATCTCTGCAAACAGAAACTAAAAGTATTTTGTTTAGCCATGAGCAAATATATGTATTTGCAGAGCAAGACTTCACTCAGTACATGGTTTATCTATTAGTAGACCTCTCCTACCCAGTGAGGCAATCTTGTGACCTACTTAGCTTTAATAACATACCTTAAAAGTTGCAAAGTAGTGGATGTTAGATTATTACTAACATAAAGGCAGTCAGTTGCAATGGTAACCATGTCTTTTGCACAATCAGCCTACCATGAGGTTGGACTCGTGGTACAGAGATGAAGTATCTGCTATCCCATGGTTGATCCATTCATTTTCGCTCACTTGATTTGGTCCAAACTAAGGGGTCATTTATTTCGTTCCCTTGCCCTGTGTTCTCCCTGTGAGAACACAGAAGTGCTATTTCTTTTGGCATCATACGGGACATTAATGAACAGAGTTGAACTAATAAAGTGAAAACTCTCCAGTTCTGTTTTGGTTTCTTCATATTCTTTGTCTGACCACTTCTGATCCAGAAAGATATTTAGGCGTGTATAAGATAAGTATATGTTTGTAACAAGTTTATATTTATTTATATTCAAACAACATTTTCTACTGCATGGTCATTATTTTTTTAATAATTCATTATGCTCTGCTGAGTAATTCCATTAAAGAGAGAAAGCAGAGCCATGTGACTTTTATGGCTGGTCAAATACACTTGAAAATGGACTTGCAGAATTAGATTGATGTCATGCAAATAGCATAAAAGATTTGCTTTACAAAAAGTGGAGAAAAGCAAGGAAGTGTTACTTAGTTGGACATTTTATTAGCAATTAATTAGCTGCTCTGTTATATGGTAAATGCAAAACTGAAATGAGTAGTGTGGATGATGAATAAAGAAGAGTCTTTTGTCAGCTAAAATCCTTAACTTAGGTCCTGTGGGGTTCCCCTTGCTCTCTAAACTGTTGGCTACACAGCAGCATTTTTGGCATCATACACAGGTGTGTTTTTGCTCTCACACCTGAAAATCAAGCAAAGAGAAAGCAGCCAAGAAGTCGTATGCTGTAAGTATAGGTTTGTGGATTTACTTTTCCACACTTTTGCTAATCTTAAGGTCTACTTCAGAATACAAAACTGAAGAAGCTGGCATGAGTGAAATTTCACAGCACACTAGGGTTGAAGGAAATCCATAATGGAGCAGCCAAGGCTTTGTTTTCCATGGATTGCAATATTTTCCTATCACAACAAGTTAAAGCACATATGAGAAGTATTTTCTGTGTGAATTTCCAGAACTAAGATGCCTGCAATTTGCTTATGACCAAATGATGGTAATTGATAAATGCTGATAAATGATACTACCTGAGAAAAGGTAGTGTCTTTAACATCTGTATTTTGCAGTTGTAAAAGGATGGGGTTTGTGATTGTGAAGTGTTGGTGTTTTCGAACACAAAATATCCTGATTCGCATATGAATGCAATGGAATGAGACTATAAATAGAATTCCTTCCTTTTTGCAGGATTTAAAATAAGTAGCTTTAATCCCTTAACTGTGCATGGGCAAGCAAGAATAGGTGTTTTTGTTTATGGTCTGTGAACAGACACGGGAGTGAGATTGGTACTGGCAACACTTTTCCCCCGTGAATAATAAAGTTCTGCACGTGAAGGGAAGTCGGAGCATTAATATAGAACCTTTTCTTTAAGTTTCAGGACTACATTATGCATCCATATCTTGGGCACAATAAAACGAATGAATCCTTTTAGTTTTCCTACTGTTATGGCTTTAAAACAGGCAAAGTCTTTTATTTTTTTCTACTGCAATTTAATCTAATTTTAATATTCCCCGGATAATAGTGAAATAACCAATTCTGTCCAATTCTACCTTTAGATAAAAGCAACAGCCTGTTTGGAACATAAACCTTATTTTACCTTTTGTTGAGCTGCCCAATTTAGTAAGAGCAATTCAGTGCTACATCTTAAATGTAGTATGACTTAGAACACTGGAATCTGCCTGGAATGTGAAAAAAGGGAATAATTTATATTTAATTGGTCTAAACCTACCTTTCCTAGGTCAATAAGAAGAGGAAAATCAGCAGCATTAATCAAGATAAAATTATCAGCTGATTAATCAGTGTTCTAATTACTGCATAGTTCTTTCCCTTTTCAGTTTTAATTACTAAACTTCATTGTCTTTTCCATATGGCCATCATGCATTCACGGTACACTTTTTCTCCTGGTGAGATCATTAATATAAAAAATGTACATTCAAGACATTACTGAAGATATAAGAAATTGCTACTGCCTACTAAGAAATTACCAAGGAAGCTGCAAATCAGCCATAGGTTATAGAGGAAAAGTCTAATAAATCTACTAACACTTAAGAAAGTAGATATAGTAGAAATGCAATTATGATTATCAAATCAACCTTTGTCCTAAAGTGAGTTTTACCAGTCTTATTTCATCAAATCTATCCTTCGTTGGGTCAGAAACTAATCACAATCTGATTTAAATTGGCAAAATACATGGGAGACCTTTTAAATTCATGGGGCTAATGTAGACCACACAAATACTCTTAGCATATTCTCTTTAGCAGAATATTCCTTCTTACCAGGGCCTAGATCCTCAGAGGTGTTTAAGCACTTCACTTCCAGTGGAGTAATTGATTTCAGTAGGTATTAGATATCTAAATATCTTCGGAGGATTTAAGCCCAAATGAATAAATCTGCCATGTGTTATATTAACAGAAGTATCTCAACTTATTTAGTCTCTGTTAAAGTCACAGGGAGAATGAAGAATTGGGCATTGGCTTTTAATGTTTTTGAGTAAGGAAGGAAGTTGAAAAATTCTATAGTAGAACCAACTTTCTAATGAAATCTAATCTAATGAAAGACAACGAACAGGATGTCTTCATGCACGCAGGCTAGGATTTATGGAAGAATAAATTGTATCTGGGATACACTAATTTGGAAGTCAGCACCTAACTGGAGCGAAGTGAGGAACATGTCACTGTTCCCCGGTAAGATCTGGTGCTTCATCAGTGAGAGCATTCAGTTCTGTACATGTGGGAAATACAAGACATGGTCCTGCATCTTTTGATTAATGCTTTAAAGCATTTCCACTGCCTGTGGTTTCTCTGCCCCTTAACACTAAATGACTAAGGGCACGACAAATGCCTTTATGCAGTGAGCCTTGTGCATAAATTGGTATTGAGTTTTGTGTGGCTGGCCCAGGAGTGGTAAGGGCTGCCCAAACACCCCGTGCCTCTGTCTTTAGTTTCTGATAGCAACATCTTAAATATCTGCTCTTCTAGAAAACAAGGCAACTTGTGTCTAATTGCACCCCTATTTCCTACATTTTGTTGTATTTGTATCAGAATGTGTTAAGTGAGCATACATACAATATAATTGCGGAGTTTCTCAGTTGTGTTTTAGCCCATGGAGAGCTCAGGGGACTAGACAAGATGAATTGCCCCTGAAAAATACAACTACCTAATCGAGTAGCATATTGCGAGGGAGGGAGGTGTGTGCATGGGAAGAGCTGTTCCCACCACTCACTGCTGGACTAGGACAGACAAAAAGCCTGGGCAGGCACAGCAGCCTTTGCTTCTGCCCATGTAGCAGGTTCTGCCTCGGTTCTGCAAGGTGTCTGGGCCTGGGACAATTGCAAGCTTCAAAATGCTCCGCTCTCCCTTGCTTTGCATCTGCGATCTAAGCGGTAGGTTTCCACCATCCAGCTTCCAACAATGTCTTCTAATTTTTGAAATGTTTCTATGTGCTTGTCTGTTTCATTTAAAAATCAGTTTTTCCTGAGAAGAAGTAGTCATACCAGTTATTTAGTTAGCTGATTAGTAATTGAAGGCCTAGTTTGGAAATTGTATAAGTTTCCTATGAATATTCATAAAAAATAATTAACTTGGCTTCTGATTTAGAACCCAACAACAGTTCAGTTCAATTTGATTTTTTTTTTTTTTTTGATACATGTGTTAATTATATGTTGAGGTCTAGTTGCTGGGGTTTCTTTCCTAAGTGGTGATTGATTAACTGCTGCTGGTAACAATAATCCTGGTTTGGGGGCCTTTTTTTGTGTGTTTTGCTTTGAGTTTGGGTTTTTTGTGTGTGTGCGTTTGGATTTCACAATGTTGCTCTGCACCTGGAGGGTACAAGGAACATTAGTGCCCTGATGCAAAGTCCCTTCCCCATTGCATGGGTGGACCCTCTTCGGTTTATTTTCTTCCCCAAAAGCAAGAGTACCCTTGGAAATGAGGCTTGCTCTCATCCAGTGAGGAGCAGGTCCCTGTAGGACTTCAATTAAAATTCGCGCCGTAGCGAAATCCCTGCTGCCGTAAAGTAACTCATCCCCTGGCTTTTACAGGAAGACCCAGACGGCGGTTGCTCATCTTACCGAGGCCTGGATGCGACAACTGGCCCTGCTTTGTCCCTTTTTTCTCCCTGCGGGAGCGCTCCTGCCCGGCCGGGACGGCAGAGCCTCCCGCAGCCCCCGCCGGCAGAGCAACGCTGCCATCTAGTGCCACCCGCGCCCGCCCCTCTCGCCTCTTCCATCCGCTCGCTCTTTCTTTCTCTCCTCTTTTTTTTTTTTTTTTTTTTTTTTTTTCTAAAAGGTTTTTATCCCGTCAAGGAAAAACTGGCTCTTGGAAAACAACCAACTCAGTTGGAACTCGGAGATAATAATCAGTTTCTCTGGGCTTGTGAAATTGGCTCATTAAGCGTGCTTTTTAACAGAAAATATTGGAAGCGATTAAGTCTGCTTTACTGAGTGGGCATGAAATGGCTAACCTTCGGCCACCCACAGCTCCTAGGTGCCTGGCGTCGTTTTATGCATGCAGCGTAATGTCTTTACTTGAAGTGCTGTTTATTCATCACCTGCTTATTTATCTCTTTGCATTTGGCAGGCACATCGATCAATGTTAAACTGTCACACAAGGTTATTTTTCTTTTACATAACAGTAGAGGCCTAAGGTAGTGGCATATTAAAAGTAATAACTTTCTAACTTGTAGCTCAAGATGACAGCACCATTTGTACCTGAATATATTACAGCCAGAAATTCCAAGGAAAAAATAAAAAAGGAGAGAGAGCGAGAAGAAATTAAAGAAGTTAAAAAAACAGATGATGTCTGTTAAGAATTAATGTTCTTCTAAGGTCAAAGGCTGGAAGACAACATTCCCCGTGTTGCTATAATTGCGCGTCTGTGTGTGTTGTGAATGTATCTAGCGAATGGTTCTCCACCACAAAACAAATCCACCTCTGACCCCTTGGAGCTATCTTCAGGCCTTAGCATTTCTGATAAACCCTCGGGGAGACTACTCTACATGTGCTGTTGGACACCCAACCTGTTTTATCCCATGGTGATCTGGTAGTTTTGCTTAGAAATGGATTGATTTGTCCTAATGTTTGAACATAAATACAGATGCTTGTGTCCGTGTCCTCCGTGAAGCTGTGCTGCTGTGGTTGTGCAACAGCCACCTGAAGTTGGGCCACGCACATGGAGAACTTGTGGCTCTAGCTGAATAAACAGGGAGTGGTATAGCTACCAACAGCCATACACAACCATCTGAAAAACAGCAAAAAAGGCAATGTAGAATTAAGCCTTTTCATTCTAGTTTCTCTCACCCCCACACCCCCCTTTTCTTTTTTTTGGTTCTAGTATTCTGTTGCTTTCAAACACTGCCCAGCTTTGATAGACTTCCTGTCTTGGCACAGGGCCAGGCAAGCTTTCTCTGTACAAACAGGTTTTCTTTTTATTTTCAGTCCAGCCTAAAAATGCCTACAGATAGAAGAATGTCAGATCTTTTTAGTGTTGAATTTCAAAGCGGTCCTTAGAATTCTTTCCTTCCCTTGATCTCATCTTTGGATTGCAGCTTGGACTCGCTCTCTGTTTCTAAATATAAGCTGTGGACAGTGGCTTTCTAATAAAATGCTTTGATAGTCTTGTGTACGTGGGAATTAAGCATCGGGCGGTGGTGGACATTGTGTCAGCAGCACCGTTCATGCTGACATGAAGCTCTGCTTCTCTCCCACCACTGTATATGTTGTCTGGCAGAGTACCCTTACTAGAAAGTGTGAATGAAGAAATGGAGATGTTTAAGAAAGCAAGGCCATGAAATGCACTTGTGCTTCATGCAGATGCCATCTTGCTTTCTGGATTTAACAGAATTCGTCATTGAAGCTGTCTTTGGATCCGTTAATTCCCGTATTCCTTCCTGCTCTTGGGCAGACAGTTCTGTTTTATCTCATGAAGTGCAAACCTGGAAGGGAGGGAGGGGGGAAGCTTGTCCATTAAAGAAAGCAGCACCTCCACATGTCTATGCTCTTTGGATCAATATTTGCATCAAAGTGGTTTAAATGTGTGTGGCTCTAGGGCTGTCCATTCTTTCAACCTGACCCGCAGCATTGATTAGGGCTAGTATAACGAAAGGAAAATAGCAAATCTGTTAAGATAAAATTAAAAAAAGCGAGGAATGTCACTGTGACTCCTGAGAAAGAAGCACTTAAAGTGCTCGCATCATTTGTATGAACTTGGCAATGCCCTTAGTTAGAGACTGTCCCTCTTCACCAACCACAAATGGCAGTTGTCATTCATTTGATCATATTTCTGAGCGTAACAAAGAATATTTCAGGTTTTATTTGAACAAAGGTGAAACCTCTCTATTTAGGATATATGAGTTATCTCAATTCTGGCTAAAGTGTTCACACTGATTTTTTAATTGCTACTTTGCTTTCTGCATGTGGATCCTAATCCATGGAAGGCACAGAGAAAGTCTATGATGTGGATAAAAATTAACTTCTACATGTTTTCTTCCTCCATTAAGACTGCAAGCCCTTCCCTGAACTCAATTGGACATTATACATGCAGGGAGTGCAAGGCAATTTACACCGATAAGAGATTCTTATCTGAAGAGGAGCACAATTAAAGCAAAGCTGCATGACTGACCCTCAAATTTTTCTGATTACAAGCTTTTGCTAGCATTCTCAATGAAGGAAATGAAGGAAACATTTGGTTCCCTTCTCTGATTTGCTCCTTCTGTTTTTTGTTGTTTTGTTTTTTTTCTTAAAGTGTCTTTCCAATTCATTTTGAGGCCATAGAGATTTAAGACAGTAAAAGAGAGGTTACTTGGTGAAATCTTGGCTTCATTTAAATTGACTTTGCCTGGTCTAGAATTTCACTTGAAGACTTTGACTGCCTTTCTGTGCTTGCCGGTGTCTTGTGGCAAGATCAAGGCCTACTTTTATTTTTTTTCTTTTATTTCATTCTTTTTTCTTTTTTTCTTTTTTGTTGTTGTTGTTGTTGGGTTTGAGTTGTTGGGTTTTTTTTAAAGTCTATAATAGTTTGTTTACAATTTCTGTTGCAGTGGATACATTTGAAAAGGGAATTTACAGTCTCAGATCTTCATTTCTTTCCCTTTGGTCTCAAATGGACTTTTGGTATTGAATTCTCTGGATGTAGGATCAGCCTTTAAACTTTGACCTGCATATGTGATTGCTTAGGCAACAGCTAATTTTGAAGCAGAAAAGATTTAAGATCAGCTTTTCTGAAACTACTTCAATTTTTGACAGAGAGAAACAGAAAAGCAAAATGACAGGACATAGTATAATACATAAAACTGAGAGAGGAAAAAAATGACAGCTAAGAAATTTATCATGTAAACAAAGAATTCCAGCCTATTGAATGGGATAAAATTGAATAAATAGAATGATCTCTCCTCCACGCTCTGCAACAGCTCTGCTGGCAAAGCACTTAGCACCTACTCAGATTAGGCCGCATGAATACAACAGTATTAAGTTAGCCGCACAAAAGAGGACTTCCAGTATTAAGAGTGATCAAAGGATTTTAGCAAGCTAGACTTGCCCACAACCATAAAGGTTTCCTAATAAAGTAGAACTGAGCAATTAATTTACTTGACAGAATGTCTGTGAGCAGTTTGCAATTTCCTTGTATTTACTTGTTACTCAGTGTTACTTGGCATTTTTGTGAACATGTTTACCTGCAGAATTGATCACCAACACAGCTCTATAACAATTCGATAGCTGATATTTTAAATTTGAGCTGGGTTGGTTACAGCTAATTGGTTATTTCAGTCAGAGGGAGAAGTAGAAAATTAGCATGTCTAAGACGTTTGCCCAAATGTTAAACTGTTGGCCCCATAAACCTTGCCTGCGGCAGTTGGCATTTATTGTCCGTTCCACTTGTCTCACTTCATGTGTCTCCCAGACATAATTTAGGGCACTAGCTGCCAGTAGCCCTGTCCTAAAACTAATATACAGCTACCCATAAAACAGTTCTTTTCTGACCCGGCATTGGTACCTCCTATGTTTGTTGTCTTATAGGATTTTATTATCCCTAAGGATAATGGCTCCTACAAAATGGTTTGGGATTTCATGGCTGTCATGGCAAACATGGGCTTGTAGCACGTGCTTTATATATAAGGCAGATGGGCATACATGTTGTAGTTTGGAGACTAGCGTGGCGAAATTATGACCCTAGGCCTTTAATTGTCCAAACGCTAGACCTGGACTCTTATTCTTAGCCTTTGGAGGCTACCAGCCAGTTCTGAGGTATTTTCATCTGCAACAAACTTCATCACTGTGCAGCATTTTTAATTCATGTTATTTGGCCATGCACAGCAGGTGTGAGCACTTCTGTGGAAGAATGCACAGCAAGGAGGCTACAAACATAATAACCTCTATAATTTTATACAGTCTAGTTCACCAAAGTTCTCTTATGAGGCAAAGTACCAGCTTTCCTTAAAGCAGTGGTTAGCTCCTATGAACTTAGCTTTTAAAGGAATTCTTGCTAACATTCCCCCATGTCCTTCCTATTTTCTCTCCCTTCTCCTCCTCCTCAAATTCTTTCCTCTCTGACAGCCACATAGCAAGTATAACATTTAGTTTTGCCCACCAGGCAAAAAATTTGGGACTTGCTGCCGTAGTTTGTCATGTGGCGTAAGTTTTAGGGTAAATGCTTCTGTGTTTGAATGGTGATTATGGAGACTAAAGAGAACGCAAGGGATAACTGTGGCAACGAATTCATGCTTGATTTTCAATAGGCTGTGTTTCCAGCCTTTTAGAATTAGGTCACTTATGTAAAACTGGATATAATTTTCTAATGTTAGACGCGCAAGTTTTGTAATTTTGGCTCCTGTCCATTCCCATGTAAAGGTGAGATTGTTTCATGCATTCAGTGCTGTGTTCTAACGAGTCTGTACATCTTAAGCAATGAGTCTGTGCTACATACAGTCCTAAATCAGTTCCCTGTGTGTTGTGTGCTGAAGGATCCCAAAGCTCTTGTTTACATTTCCTTAAAGTATGTAATTTTTAATTAAGCACTAAAAGAGGAAAAATTTTTAGCTTCCTAAGAAATCTTGTCCCTACTTTTGATGTAGGCATATAACAACACTCAGCAATAATGGTGTTTAAGAAATAGAATAAGAAAAAGGCAAATATATTATATAGTTTCATTACAAAGAATATTCAGTAGAAGTGTCAGTTTAGAGGGTCCCTATTTCTGAATCAACACGATATATGGACTTTCAAAGATCAGATTAGTGTTCAGAAACCTGGTATCTATCTTGTGTAGTCACCTAAGATTCTGCTGGGCAAATAGGGCAAGATATATCAACTCAAGTTACAATTGGCTAAAACTTGCCCTCTTGAAATCTGCAGCATTATGTGGGGTGGACTGATCTTTAGTTTAACATGGAAAATAATGCTGGAATAGATTACCCAAGAGATGTGAAGCATTCTTCACCCCTTTGAGTCCTTAAATAAGTACTGGATGCATTTCTGAAAGTGGTTCTAGCTAAGCCCAAAACTACAGAGTTTGATACAAGATTTTTTTGGTGCAAAATCACTGACTTGAACTGTAGAAAAGGTTACACTGGACAGTGAGCGGATCCTGCCGTCTCCGAAGTCTGTGGCTCCAAAAGCATGCACAAGAGAAGATGTGAGGAATAGCTCCCTCATCTGCATGAGGGGCGGCTCCAAGCGGGAGCCTGCATTTGTGAGAATGCAAGGACTTGCCAGATATTTGTATCCCATGGGGTACAATACAAGCTAAAGGTTGTCAAGGGGTTGACAACCGTTTTTTTTTTGTGCTGACTAAAACAGTAAGAAAGATGAACCTTTCTCTCTGCATGCTACTTTCCGTGCCTCTGTTGGTCCTGCACATGCAAAGGTACATAACTTCCCTCCATCTCTGGAGCCCCCGCTGCCCATGCCAAAATCTTCCAAATGCTAATTAACCCTTGATCAGCAAGTTGTCTCCTACTCAAAGAAGATGTAAGCAAACTGGCTGGCATCCAAGAAAGCCAGATCCTGTCAACAGAATATCCTGCAGCTGTAGAGCACACCATTACCAATTGGGATAATAAAGCTTTGGGAAAATCTTTATCTGTGTAGACCAATTTGTCCCTACAATCAGTAATGACCAAATAGGAATTCTACTTTGTACTGAATGAATGGGTGCATGAACAAATTAAAATTATGTAACATAGTTTTGTGACATAAACAAGAGGGGAAAAAACATAACCATTAGGAGAGCACTATCTTCAGACAGGTGCCTGTCCTCCCTCCATTGTAAAAGTACTTCCCTCTTTATTACACAGCTTGCCTTTATGTACTTTGAATGCATCTAAATAACTAAGAGATTTGAATATTGTTTTGGTGTTGGTAAGGGTTCAGCTCTACGAGCAGTTTTTTAGCACCCTCAATTAAAGCAGCCTTCTTCTGTACTCTTTGTGGGGCCCTAACACGCTTTTTTTTCTCATGGGATTCCTTGAGATGGAGATGAGGTTAATGCCCAACCTAAGACCTTGAAAAAGGGCAGAATGGCCCAGTACTTCCCAAGTAAGAATTTTTAAGACTTTTTAAGGCTTTGATTTGTCAGCAAGATGAGAACCTCCGTATACCTCTTTGCTTTTGGGAAAACGGTTTCGTATAGATGAGGTGCAGCACTTCTGCTCTTGCACAGTAGCTAAAAGGGTAACTCAGAAATTAGCTTTTTAACTTAAGTAGATATTTGTTAATGCAGAACAGTTAGGTAAAAGGAGTCCAGCACATAAGTAATTCAGGGGTTTTTTGCTCCTATTTAAACAAGTCTTGACTGAAGCTGAGGAAAGATAGCAGATGAAGAGACATGTCAGAATCTGAGCTGATTAAAGTGCTATTTTCACCTCTGCTTCCACTAAAATGATCCCTCTATTGGATGTTCTTTGTAATGGAGTGGTAGAAGGCAATTTCCTTTCTCTTTTTGTATTTGTTAAACATAATTCTTGTTGATCGTGTTTCAGTTATGTTCTTGCATCAAAAGTAGGGACAACAGTTCTTAAGAAGCTGAAAATAGTCCATATAATGATATCAATAGGAGGGAGATTATCAAATCGAGGAGGAAAACGTTAAGGGAATTAAGATAAGGCCATGTTAATAGTCACTCCATGTACTCTGAAAACCCAAGTATCCTAAATTCTCTGAAAAACACCCCTACAGTGTATGTCAGAAAGGCCTCAACCGGCTGTTTAGTTAGAAAACTTCCTCACAGTTGAATACAGCTCTTTTATAACGGTAAATTTTACTTTAAAATGGTTTAAGGAGGAGCATAGAGAAATAAGAGTCAAAACTGGAATTTTCAAAATAATTTGTAAGAATTTGGGAAGTTGCATTCTTCTGGGAATAGATGCCTGTGATCATATTCACATGCCTAAATTATGTGCCCTTAGGTGATGAATTTCAAATCCAGTGGTCTGGTATACAAATAAAGATGTTTCTATAGCAATCCTAATTTCAAGAAAAGGACAAAATGCTAACTGGATATGATCAGAGTGTTACAGATATTAAAGTGATGCACATCATCTGAGAGGGTCCTAGGATGTAACAAAAAAAGTGAGAAAAGCTGTTTTCTCCCCAACTTTTCAATAAAAAGTGTACCAAGGGAAAAACATGCTCATGTAACAAGTTTTCATTGACCTTACCAACACTTTTGATGCTATTAGACTTCTAGCTCTGTGAAAACTGCTGGCAATATTTCTGAACTCCTGGATGTCCAGAAAAGTTTGTGAAATTATCCGTCATCTGCACAATGGTGTGCTGGATAGAGGCTGTGGCTGGCACTCTGTTGGATCCATTTGTAATAGCAAAAGGAGTCAAGCAAAGGTATATTTTGGCACAGACTGTTCTTTGGACTGTTCTTTGTAGTAATGATTGATGATGCCACTAGAGACATGATGCCAGGAATATTTATTAAATTTTGAACATCTGGCAAGCTCTTTAACCTGAGCAGATTGAAGGCCTCCACAACACTGAAGGAGAAGGTTATATGTGAACTTCTTTGCGCAGGTGGTTGTGCTTTCGTTGCACACACTATAGAAGACCTCTAGTTCAGGACCAGCAAATATGCTGTGGCAGCTAAAGTCTACAGATTTATCGTCAGTCGGAAGAAAAGCAAGGTTATGCACTAGTCCATAGATGGAAAAGCATGTGCAAGGTGTAGCCTCAGAATAAACGTATTTGTGTGGATAATGGATTCAATTTACATTTTAAGAGACTATCAGATGTCTAAGAAATCATATGCTGAATTAAAAATATATGTTTTGCATGTGAGATTGCATCATAAATCGACACCTGCATGGTATCCCACAGAATACCAGAGTTAGTGTTTATTTTGCTGTAGTAATTTCCACATTAGTCTGTGGCTGTGAAACATGGACAAGTCATTGCTGGCACATCAAAGAGCTGGAAAAATTCCATCACCAGCACCTTCAAGCTATTATGCATATCAAGTTGTAGGATAAGAATCACAAATAACAAGATTTTGCAAAGAGATTGCACAAACACTATTGAAGCAATCATTATAAAAACATTATTTTACTGGACTGGACATGTCCTCTGTATTTAGGACATAAAGCTCCCACAGTACACGTTGCATAGGAAACTTACGACAGGCAGCAGAACAGAAGTCAGAGAAAAGGAGAAGCATTTGTCCAGAAAAAATCACTCCCTGGTTGATACACAGATGCCATCATTTGTGAAAGTCGCCATTAGCTATTAGTATGGAGTACTACAGTGTAAAGTGAGACATGTTGGTCAATGAAGCCAAAAAATAATTCACAATTGAAAACTTGTGAATAATTTTGCCCTTGTTGAATGTGTGTGATTAAATCACAGTATCTTTATATGTCGTTGTACTGAATTCAATTTTGAAAGAAACCAAATCATAGCTGAGGAACAATTTAGGCATCCGTGTCCAACACATGCTGAAGTTCTGCTCTAGGAAACCATCACAGAGAGTAATGTTAGAGCCAGCACTAGTTACTGGTGATGCTACTCTCTGGCCAGCCCATGGGATTACATATGCTCTAGGTTTCAGACAGGCATAACTCTGCTAATGGAGTGGAAACCAGTTGAGAGAGAATTGGACTGAAAGAGAAGAAACCCTCAAATGGTGCAAAACATGCTCCGCAGCAGCTGAAAAGAGAAAGCATGAACTCAGGTTCCTATCTGGAAGTGCTGCAAGTGGTTATGCCTGGCTCCAGGAAAACATGTTTTTCTCCCCACACCTCTGAGAAGGCATTGGTTCACAGGGAATGGGAGAGCTGCAGTCAGAGACTCCTGGGATCCCGAGGTGAAGTACAGAGGGGAGTGGGCTGGAGGCTTTGCAGCATGGAAGTTCTCAGTGGATCAGGATTACTTTACATTTCCTCTGTTTCAGGGATCACTGCAAGAGGCAAATACAGGCACAGATCTCCCCAGCAAACAAAGGGACAAACGTTCAGGGGTGTTGTTCCCTCCTGCTTCTTTAATATGCAAGTTTATAATAAAAAGGAGATTGGAGGGAAGGAAATAATCAGATCAACTGCTGTCATTTACATTTAATTGCTGCATTTGCCATTTCAGCACTAAGCATTGAAATGCGCTCGAGACGATCTGAGAAACACAGCATTTGGTCTGTAGTTGTTCTTTAAACAAGAGTTATTCAAAAAACAACCTAAGATGGCAGGCACTCTAGAGTAGTTACTGTGCTAAACAGGTCAAAGGAAGAGCACAAAGAACATCTCAAATTTTAGGATGTGTCTGTAATAAATGTATACAAGCCAATTAGAATATATTGTTTGCTGAAATGAAATTTCAAAAACAGGGATTATTGTACACAACCTATAGGAAATGGAGTGAAAGCAGTTCAGTGTGTGTAAAATTGATAGGCAGTTTTTATCTTGCTATCTTTTTTATCTAGAGCATCTGAAATTCAGGAAATATATTCACTTGCCCTACTTTTGAGAGTAATTTTTCATCAGATTTTCAGTAATTGGATATGGTCTTACTCTGTGTTGTTGGAATAGCCAAAAAGGAGTAAAATGATAAATTGAATTACTTTAGGTTGTGCAGTTTTTATGGGAAAGTAAGATAGAATGGATGCCTTAGAGTATTCCTCTAGATCACGTTTGAAAGACTTTTAGGCTAGCAAAATGTCCAATCATTGGCATGCAGCATTTCACTTCTGAAACAAGACATTGTTTACTGGAAAAAAAAATTAACAGTGTTTTAGTGTAAAACCTGTCTATATTTTTAATGAAATATTGGAAGAAGGAAATACTTTTGTCTGGGCAAGACCTCAAGGGTGCTTTTCTTAATTTCTCAGTTCATTTTATTCTCTTATCTAAAGTATGTAAAGGGGATTCTGTAGTTGAGTTATGAAAATGTGCATATTTTATACCACAAAAGAGAACCTTTTTCTCCCGCCTCCCCCCTGGCTTTTGGTAAATATTCTTTCAGAAGAAACACAATCGATGTAGTCAGAGCTAACAAGCAGATGGATGTATTTGAATGCCATTATCTTATGTACAATGATATTATCTCTTTCATGAAAAATTCAGCAGTTTGGGCTGCTTTAGTCAAGGAGAAGGAGGAAGTAGGAAAGAAAAAATAGTGAGAAAAACATGATCAGACTTGGAATCCCTGAGGGGGTCACATTGCATCATTTAGCAGGAGAATAAGCAATGCAGAAGGAGCAAAGTTGGTGGAGTTGCTGTCTGCTCTCCTTATGGCGTTCTTGGCTCTGAGCTCTCTTCAAGCCCTGCAGCTGTAGGTGGGCAGCTCTTGGGCCTGCTAAAGCATCACACCATGACATTTTTATCATCAGTCTAGGAGAAGAAAATAAATTTGCTAACAGAATATAGTTGGCAGGCTAATACTGCCTTGTCACATTCCAGACATCTCCAGGTCTGGCCTGAGCCAGAGGAAACAAGAATGAGGGCCAAGAAGTTCATGATGGACATGTTGTACAATGAACAGAACTGCATTCAGAATGGGGGGAGGCTGCTCTATAGTAGAAATCAGGTGTTCCTTGTGATTTCAGAAATGGGAGTACTTGTGCGTGTGAAATACTTAGCACCTGGGAGGTGGAGGGCTCCGTTTCTGTAAAAGCTAACCTTAATCACCTCTGACTTCTGTGAAATATTTTATTACCTTTCATTGAAAATAAACCCCATTGAAAAAGACTTACACTATGGAGGTGTAGGGTCTTACCCTGTTTTTGGATACCCTGCTGTATCAAGTAAACCCCATCAGCTGATTGAAATAATGTAACTTGTATGCAAAAGATTAGGTTTTGCTCTCTCTGGGAATGGTGTGTCAGAATGCTTCCCACTGCTGGTATTTAGTGCTTGTGGCATTTTCTGCTATACAAGCACTTATCTTTGTGACTTTTTCCATGGTGGTTAAACTTGAACAGAGAATAGGGAAGGTATGCCTTTCACTGCACAGTTTTCAGGGGAAAACTGCCTGGAAAAATTTAAGTTCTCACCTGGCAACTTTAGAGTTGAACCATGTCAAGAATGAACATTTCATACCGCACATTACCGCAGGAAAGCCTACAGTATAATCACTCAGCTGGGCAGTTGAACTATGTCAAACATTTGGCAGAACAGAAGAATAAAAACACTGATGGGAAATTTCATAGGGGCAAATTGATGCATGATAGAAGAGTCACTATTCTCTTAGAAGCCGTGCTCAGAAGATATGCTCCCATAATCTTACAGTATGAGATGATTTGCATCAGAAGGCAGACTGGTAAATTATATTTATTTTTACTTGCCTACTCATACAGGGCTTCTTCTGTCTGGGTAGAAAGATGGTGTTCCTGAATCATGGGATCTGTACTCCAGAAACATCATATTCCAGAGGGTCACTGTTCTATAGGGCATCCATCCTGTTTGACTCAATGGCATTTGGAGGGCAACATTGAATTTAGCTATGTTTACATTAAAGAAAAGAAAATTTCAGTGAAAAGAATAATTACAGAAAGACATTATGCAAACAATGCAACTTCTTTGGGGTTCTCAATGTGTCACAGAATGGCTTCATGATGAATGTTTATGAAAATAACTTTCCTAAGTAACCAGATAGATCAGCTGCAGCTTTCCATAGCTCAGATTGTGGGAAGAGACTTGCAAACCCAAATCAGACCTTCAGAAGACCTTGATCACTGTATGATGTTTGTACCCAGTAATGCTGTCTTTTTCACTGTGATTTGTCCAGTACCAGAGTACATAAAAGTAAGATTTAATTTAAAGACTTGAATGTCATTGAGAGGTTCTGCTTCACTAAATAGTTTGTTTGAATTTTAGTTAATACAGTGCATCAGGCTTAAGTATAATAGTTTTCTTAGACAACTTTAAAATTATTATCTTGAATCAGGAATTTTTTTGTTTTTCTTTTTTCCAAAATGATGAGTTACTCAATCCCCGTGTCGTGACCCTTTAGAAAAAATAAAACTGTTAGGTAAGAAAACATTCAGGTCATTCCTATAAAAATAATCCCCATTTTTTCTTTTTGATGACATGAAGTTTGTTGAAACTTCTGGCTTTTGGTGGGCTGAAAGAAAAAGTAGGGCTGAAAAAATATTTAATCTTAGTTGTAAAGGAGCTTGGAACCACACCACAAGCATCATAATTAACTTTAATAATTATAAATGTAAATGCAGACAAGCCACAAGGTTTTAATGGTGTGCCACATGCTTCTGCTAATTATTTTAGAGTTTGGACACATTCAGTGCCAGCTAATTATAAACCCTGCTATGGAAATCATCTGTTTATATTAGACTTATTGATCTCTAGTGTTTAAGCAATATGAAAAGGGAAATCTACAATGCTGTACCATCTGCTTTGTATTCCTAATTGCTTTTAAAGAATCAAATATATAAATAGTCAGCTTTTTATATGTTGGGCTTCAAACTCATTCAAGAAACATGTTTTGCAAATCTAAGTGAACATGAAAAAGATGGAGCATTCATAATTTCTTTCTTCCCCTCTAACTTTTTCTGTCCTTGGGTCTCTGGAGTTCACTGACCTCAACACGGGAGAACAAAACATGCATGTCCCAGAAGTCCCACATATTGGTCAAGCCAGCTGAGAAGTGATGCAGTTTATCATTTACATCTTTTAATTGCACATTTTCTTTTACTCCTTGCCATCAAACACACCTTATGGCCATGAACATTTCTTGTTATTCCACTTAATGGATACACAAGAAAAGGGGAAGGGAAATTAATGTTCAAACTAACGATCACCTCCTCTGGGAAGCATTTGGCTTTATGGCAGATTAAGCCTATTGGGCTGCATGATGGGCATTTGGTTGGAAGCGAGGATTCAGACTTTGATTTTTTCCCCTTTCTTTTTCTGCTATTTTTTCTGCTTTTTTCCTGCTGTTTTGCAATAATTTCTTCATAAAATTGCTGATTTTCATGCTGTATAAAATTACCATTTTCAGTGCTTTACTTGCAGTGTCACTTTTACTGGGATAGTCTATTTTTTTAGATATTTCCTCTTCTTTGACCCTTCAAAATGGCATTAATAAAATGGTGGTGTATTCAGAGCACTGCTTGGGCTTGCAGCACTCCTGGGAAGAGAGTGTTCCCTAGACCCATTTCACAGATGGAAGAGACAGGAGCAGAGCTGAAGTGGCTTTTGTGTTAAAACTGTAGGTATTCCCAACTTCCCAGCCCTTTCTGACGTCTTGTCCTCTAGACTTTTTGTTCTGTTTTTGCAGTTCTTTTTTGTGCACACACAGCATTGGAGAAATTATCTAAAGTTAGAATGTCTAATGCTGCCTAATTGTTGTGTTGCCCCAAGAGCAGGTGTCTCGTTACAGGGTTTGATACTTGGGGTACAAAATGACATTACTTCTGGAGGAACCCTGCAGTGGACATAACAAAGAGAGTAAAGATACAGAAGTGAGTCTGGTGTGAATTGTCACAACTTTGTAACTTTTGAAGCCCGAGATGTTACAGCAATTTGCATAGGACAGGAGTGTGCCCTAAGAATTGCTGTCTTTTTGACAAATTGAGAAACTGGGACAGATCCCCAGCTAGTGTCAGTTGTAGTAGCTCTACTGAAATCCATGGAGCTGTGCCAGGCTGCACCAGCTGGGAGTCTGGCAATAGCCGTTTAAAATTAAACAAGTTAATGCACTTGACTGCTGCAGTTAAGAGGTCCTGAACCTCTACAGCTTTGCCTATTGAGAAGTTGCTTACGCCTGCTCAGATGACTCAACTGCCCTTACAGCCCAGTTTCATAGCCTTGCTTTGCATGAGGTGTAAATGTTTATGGTGGGACACGGTGGAAGAGAGATAGTCCTTAAAAACACACCTAGGAGCTGTGTTTATGGTGTGAAGCTCTCTTTTGCTTTTTTTTTTGAAATGGCGTTGTTCTGTTCCTTGTGTTTGTTAAATTGCTGTGCTTAGCCTGGCACTTTAAAAGAAAAGTCTGCCACACATGGCTTTATACTTATCCTTTTTTAGTGCACATGCACACCCTTATTTTAATCTCTCTGCATGTACATTAGTAGTGCAGGCTTCTATTATTATCTGAGTTTATTATAATTAGGGCTCCTAGTTTTCTGCAATTCATCAGGGAAAGAAGCACAGTGTTTTCCATTGCTTTAAAATTCAGGCTTCTTCTCAAAAGTGAGGTACTGAGTGAAGAAACAACACTGGAATAGGCTTTTGAATGACCTATCTAGTAAATCTCACTTTTACAGTGAACAATATAATTTGGAAGCTTTTAGAGAGTTAGCCAAACTCCTGATCTGTTTTTCAGATAGTTATTGTATTTCCTTTTAATCCATCAGCATAAACAGTAACACTGAGGAGAACCACTGGCCTCACCACATCATTTTTTCTCCTCATGTTGGGGAGCAAGTAACAGGAGTGTAGAAGGATGGGTTCCTCTCGGTGACGCTTGGTACGGGGCATGCTGTGATGATATGGCATCAGGTTTTGCAGTGGGCCAGTGCCTACGGTGCTATGTATATCAATGGTCTAGAAGACTTTTATCTTGGGATGCATTTTCTAGTGCATTTAGCATCATTGTATATTTTCTGATGAAAAGCCAGGCCTCTAGAGGAGCCACTGCAAGGTAAAATAAGAGCATCTTTCTCTCTGAGGAATAAGCATCTTTCTTTCTGAGGAAGGATTATGTGGGGTTTTTCCACTCATAGACAACAGACACAATTATTACAACCTGGTCTTGTTCAGGGCGCCTCTTGGAAATCATCAACTGAGTCAGTGATGATCTACCTACCTGTACTGTTTAGCTTTTCCAGAATGTAAATATTATACCTCTTCTGCATTACTTTCAGAAGGCTCTTCTGTGCCATTAGCATTTTAATATTATTATTAAGAACTGGATTACTCCTTTGTATCTTCTATCTGTATCTTTCTGTCTGGGAAAATGAAAGTGGAATATCAGATGCAATTAGCAGCGATGCCACCTACTGTATTCCCCCGACTCCTTTGTTTGTTGCCTTCCCACATGACCCCATTGGGAGTGAAACCTGCAGTAGTCCTCAATGAAGTTATCATTGAAGAACCTTCTGTTGTGAGCACAGCTCTTATGTGGTCTAGATTACTTAGGGCTTTTGAAGATCACGGAAAGCACCTAACATTTCATCAAAAATGGTCTGTGAGCAGAAAATAAGAAGCAAATTAATTTTGTAGTTTTATTGGACAAGGAAAAAACAATGACATCATTTCAATAGCCTTCAGCTATAGCTCTAGCTACTGTGATGTTAAATAACGTAGTCAAATACTTTTGGCAAGTTAAATAACTTGCCAAAAGTGGGGATTATTATTATCGCAGAGGCAAAATTTGATGGAGAAAGTTCTCTGGCTACACTGGAGGTGGAAGCAGTTGGTTTTTGGTGCTGCTTTTGTCTGGACAAAGGAATTTGCTACACAGATGTAGATGGCAGCTGAACACTTAAACATTTTATAGCCTGTATCTAATGCTTCACTAAGATTGAGGCCATCAGCCCCCATTTGTTTTCCACCGCCTTGGTATTACATCCCGCCATGTGAAGATTACGAGTCCTCACCCACTCATCCAAAACATAGGTGTCCAGTGTATAACCTAGAATGCAAGATTGCTGCCTAAAAGCTCTGCCAGAATCACAGTGAAACTGCAAACCAGGATAGCTTCAACTATGTTTTAACTACAAGGCTTTGTATCCTCCTGGGGTGAGAATACGGTAGTCTGGTATGATGATGTATCAGTCTCATTGCACCTGAACATCATATTCTCTTCAGAGGAAGTAGGTGGGCTTTTGTGTAGAGACTGTCATAAAAGCAGTAAAAACTCTTATTTTTGGCAAGCAGAAGCTGTTTAAGAACCAAACTAAACTGCTATAAAACAATAATTTTAAGGGGGAGTAAACCAGTGCTAACGTGCGTGGCAAGTTTCAGCTGATATACTGCAAAATGGCTAAGATATTAAACTCCCCTAAGATAAGGGTTATAATAGGAACTCCAGTGACCCTCCAGTACAGTGGGGCTTCCGTGGTACTGTAATTAGGGTTATTACGATGAAGTCAGGCATATAAATGTTAACATTCTGCTCATTAAAATAGTTCTTTTCAGAGAATTAAGGATTCTGCATTTTACATTCGTAAAGTGAATAATATAAACTTAACTTGTGGTTTCTTTGATTATGTGTTGGAAAGAGTTAAAATTCTCTATGTAGATCACTAGTTTTA
The DNA here is from genome assembly GCA_004320125.1 of Scolopax mira. Taxonomy (NCBI): domain Eukaryota; kingdom Metazoa; phylum Chordata; class Aves; order Charadriiformes; family Scolopacidae; genus Scolopax; species Scolopax mira. The sequence continues at coordinate 144,284 of BJBW01002144.1, read as the reverse complement.
TTATGTAAGATGACCTTAGGAACTGTCATCCCCCTTGAATTTATACAAAGAATTCAAAGTAAAGGTTTTCTAGGTTACACTTCTTTTTTCAACCCTTTGTCCTGTCAGCTCAGTCCTAGATATCTTCATCTGCCGACATGCCCAGATGTGCAATGAATGTTGATTTGAGCTGGCCCCTCAACCCCTCCCTGCTGGTGTCATTAAAACCAGGGAGGTAGCTGCTCCCCTGGCATCTTTGGCAAGGCTTGGCTTTACACTGCGGACTAAATTATTGATGAAGAGCACTTCTGTCGCAGTGTGTTTTACCCACCTTTAAATGAAACAGTGCGGATAGAGCTGTCATTGCCTCCTCACTCCCTGCAACTTCTACATGACATTTATGATGTGGTTCAGATTGCACTGAAGCAATTAATTTCCAGTAGAGCCTGCACTCGGAATGAAGTTCCCTGACAATTACCAAGAGCTGGTTTTTCAGTGAGCACACCACACAGTCATTGATACAGTATACAAAAGAAAACATCACAATATACCATAAAGGTTTGTTGGTCTTTTTTTTCTGAATCTGATGCTTAGTGTCTGAACATCCTTTTCACACCAATACCTTTTCTTAACAATACGGATGAAACCTGGTGTTCAGACCCATGTTTGGGCCTGATCCTGCTGTGCACTGAACAGATCCTGATACTATCAGTGGGACCCAAGTTTCACCATCTGTTAAGAAAAGCCTTACCAAAAATGCCTGTCATTTTTGGTAAGAGACAGCCAATATCTTCACATCAGACATCTGTCTGCACCTGGAAACAAAGCCTGTTTTTTAATTCTGCATTCAGCCATTTAAATGGTGCTGGTGCTATAGGAAGTGTTATTTTATATCTCTTCTAGGTGCTGCCCAAACACAAGAATAGACTTTTCTGTAAAGAAGGTGCGCTCTTGAGTTAGGATTTGTGTAAGTTAAAGAATGGAATATATTTTGTTTATATATGTTGTTTCTTTCATACTTATCAGTCTCCCTAAGACCTTGATAATGAGCTTGCCCTGTGAGCCATCTGCCAATCTGTGATTAGGAAAATTTTTTGTCCAGGCTTGAGATTTATAACCTGGTTTATTGCAGAAGGGAACGGTGACCTGAACATGGGATTATACCTCCTACTTCTCTTGAGGTGGAGCCACCAGCTTCCACCCGAGTAGCTGCTAGAGATGGACAGAAGTAGCCGTGGTTTCGTATTTTAGATGAAGCACAGTACAACTCTATCTTTCCTGATGACAGTGCTGTCAAACTAACATGGGGTGAGAATTTGAACTGGCATCTATGCATCAGGGTGATGGGCACTTTAGGAATGCATAGACAAAAATACAGACAGTATATTGATGGATAAAATAATGTGTGGACTTGTACTTACATGCTCAGGCTCAGAGGTGAATATTCTGACAAATGAAACATTTTGACACAAGTAGTTATTAAGAAAATGTGTGAACTGTTTGGATGAGATTAAATGTATCTTTATCCAGACCATGAAACAATCTGCTGGAGATTTGGAAAGACTAATGTAACTTGCCTTTCCTACAGTTCTGGGATTCCTACTGTACCTCATGTGTTGGCAACGTCAGAAGATGACCCTCTGAAATGTGGTCTGATGTGTTTTGGCCCGGGAGATTCTCTGGTGTGAGTGCTAGGCTCAGCAGAAATATATGGATTTAGGACCAGCCTCTTTAAGCATTCCCTTTAAAAAATTGTAGCCATGTTGCAGTTGTCTGTGGTTTGGTTTTTTGTTTTTTTTTTTCTCCAAACACATAAGATTTAAATTTCATTTCAGGAAGCAGCACTGGAAATAAATCAATTAAAGAGATTTTTTTTTCCATGGCATATTTAGCTAGAATGAAACTAGGAATTCTCAAAACCACTCAATGTTCCTGCCCCGTAAACCTGGTTTAGATTAGGGTTCAGGGTGGCAAAGTGTCTGAAATATTTTGAAGGAAGGGCTAACCTCCTCCTACCAGGAAGGAAGCTCTTCTCTGTTCAGAGCTGGTTCAGAGCTTATTCATCTCTGGTTTGTGATAAGCTGAAGTGTTTGTGTGTATATGTGTGTGTGTAAATCACACCAGGCACTTGAAGTTGTTGGCATGGCTGCATTACTCCAAACTGCCTTAAAATGTCTCATTAGTATCTATCAGGGGTCAGAGGAACTAATATTGAAATAGTTGTAACCTGAATAAGATACTATGAAAAGTGAGTAGGGAATCGGGTGTGTTCTTCATATTTTAGTGAAATCTCACTTTTAGTGATTTTACCATCATTCTGCAGTTAAGGTTAAAATGAAAGGCTTAGGGGATTTATTGCAGGATTATGTTGGAGAATGAGAGATGCTTATGCAAGGAATTTGTAGGATAGTAAGCAGCCTTTAATGAGCATTTCAAAACTCCTGTAGGTATTTATCAGATCTCTGGTGAGACATGAGGAAGGTCTTCTAACTAAACCATTCACCTTTAGGAATCTTTCTGCTTTTGTCCACTTTTGTCCAATATTTCATTGTTAGGGATGGTTAGGGATGGAGTTTTTTCAGCCCTGAATCTGGTAGCACAGATGCCCAAGTCTCTTCTCTATGATGGTTCAAGTTTGCCTATTTTAGTATGAAGATTTGCATCTCTGCCAGGACAGTCTATTCTACTGGGAGCCCGCAGTAAGCCGTATTGGCACACTGTATTACCTGTGTCTACTTATAGACTTACAATTTACTGATTTACCTGGTAGTTTGCTGGTAAGTTTGCCTATTGTCATTTTAGCAGCAGACAGAACAAGATAGTAGATGGAAAATTTGGATTGGTATCACTTTCATTTCTATCTTCTCAGTGGGTAGGCACCAGTGATGTGCTAAATTTAAAAAGGTTTGGAATTTGGCTAGCTATTAAAGAACTGTGAATTAATCATCTGTTTCATAAGGCTGATGATGGGCTATTGAGGAGTCTTCTCCTGGGCATTGGCATGTGAGGTCCACCCAGCTGAGGGGCACTACTCTCCAGCACTTACCTGCCTGTCCCTTCCTTTCGGTAGCTGCCAGCCCTGACTCCAAACAGTCTTAGATCTCTACACAATGCATTCTTCAATTGTTTTGAGAAAAAGGAAAGAATCAGTGATCTTGTCTCTGCTCCCATGTTTTGAACAAACCGTTTTTTCTCCTGTTTAATTTTTTGGAGGGTGGAGAAGGTGATAGGTGTATTCACGGCCGAGTCCCTCTTTGGAGGGAGGTATTTCAGGCTGTGTACTGCCAGGTCATTTCCCTTTTTTTCTGCAGCTGATTGAAAAAGCCCCGGTCTTACTACTTGTTCTTTAAAACACACTGAGGATGAAATGCCTCAGAAAATAATTGATTAGTCTGGTCCCATTTTTTCCACCGGCTCTATTTTTTTTTATTTTTAAAATAAAATTTATTTATTTTGATGCTTGCTTCTGCAAACTAGTGTTGTAATGTAAGCTTGATATCTTTTTTTCATCTAAAAACATGACCTATCAATCCAGTGTGTGTATTTAGCAATCTAAATAAAATTACTTTATTTTCAGAGGTTCAGGAGCCTATGAGGGGTAAGTTATAGAAGGAAGGGATCACCAAGCGATTGAAGAACTAGCAAAGCATAGGTGGAAGTTGAACTTCCCACAGATGTGGAGTGTCAGGGCAGCTGAGGCAGTTATGACATTGGGAGGCAAGAACAGACTGGTGCCCAAGAGGAAAGGACATAAATAATTTTGGCGGGTCACATGTATGGACAGACACAAGCCTTTGGGGATGGAAGGTTTGTGGTGGTCAGCGGGAGAGGGTTAGGTTAGAGCTTTATGGAGAATGGTTTGATATAGGAGGAAAGTGTTAAGAAGGCGGTACAGATTTGGAAAAATCCCACATTTTAGCGTACTAGAAGTGATCTTTGCATACAGAGTGGGGGAGCTACTTTCCCTTCAGTGCTAAAATTCAGAGGGGGCAGTGAGGAGAAGGCTTGGTGCTGCTGCAAAAGGAATGCACTGTCTTGGATTAAATGTTGATCTTGTCTGCTGAAGGAGGAGAAAAGAAACAATGAAAGAGAAACTAATTTATGTTAAAAAAATAAATCAAAAGGCCCATCTTCAAAACATATACAAAAATGCATATATGTGACTGAGGGTACATGATTCTTTACTGCTATTACTCGCAATCTAAGATGGGAGTCTGAGCTCTAGTTTTTTTAATAGGACAGGTTAAAATTTCTTTTTGAGTGAAAGTTAGGATATTTCAATACATGTGAACAAATTCCCTTGTCTCCTGGAGAGTTAGGAGATGACTCTCTGCTCTGTTGTAGCACTTTTCTGCTGGTGCTGCAAATACGCTCTGTACAAGTGTTAAAAAATGCTGTTAGGGAGCAGAGAATTAGACCTCAGTATGTAAAATAGGGAGATGATGCAGAGTAATTTGAGTAGGAAATCCTGGGACATTAGCGATGCTCCAAGTGCAAATTTTAATATGGATTTAACTGCAGAGCTGCTACTGAGGCCTCCATAATGTTATTTTAAGGTTAATTTGGATACCTCGTTCGGCGTTTTGGCTGCCTAACAGCCACTGTCATTAGTGAGAGTCGCATGGTTGAGTTCCAGTGCTCTGCTCTGAAAATCTCCCTCTCTACAGTTGTTTATGTACATAGAAATAAATGAGCAAATAGACCATTCTTTGAAAAGACGATTTTGTGTATAATAACGTGTTAATGTTTTAATCCAGTCAGCTGTACTCCCACAAGGCAGGCAAAGGAGCTTCAGATCTGAGTTCTGAACCTTTTCTTAATGACAGATTTCTTTGGTCAGAAGCAAGTCAAGCTCTCCCTTTGTCATCCTGGCTTATTTTTCAGTCTTGCTGTCTTTCCACAAGACAGCAGTGAGAGATTGCTATGAAACTAATTAATGTCTGACAGACAGATCGAACCAAATATCCAAAGGATTCAGAGTATAGTTCATTCCCCTTTACAAAACAGAATACCACAAGGCAAGAAATATATAGATGACATTATTATACTAACAAATAGCTGAGGGAATTTTCTTGCTCATTTTATCCAAATTAGACAATTTAAGACAATTATGGTTAAACTCCCCTCCCAGACTGCAGCTCAGTTACCTTGATATGTTGGTAGTTGTAAAGAGATGTATATGAAATATTACCTAAGAGGGAAGCTGTGTGCTTTAGTGGACCTCTATTGTCTCTCAGAGTGCAACCACAAGGGAGAAATAAGGGTCATGTGTCATATATGCATAGCCAAAGTATGGAAGATTTATGACTTAGTGAATATGTAGATATGCTAGTGTTCTTGACCAAACTGTGGAAGCTGTCCTTGAGTGTGTCTGAGGTTTTACAGTTTAAAAAAAAATACTTCAAAGCGAGAAAGAGACAAACAATTATACACACACAGTCTTGGAACACTTGGGCAGTCTTCTCTGCAATCGCAAAAATAATGACTGCTCATCCTAGTCTCTTGGGGGGAAAATTTCCATATTTTTGCTTTCGAGGCACTTTCAAAGCCATTTACTGCCATAATTCATACACCGCTGGATTAAGAACCATATGCCTCTTAAAATCAGCAAGAGGCTATGTAGAGGATTTGCTGATTTAAGGAAAAGGAAAAAATAAAAATAAAATAGGCAGATTGAGACCTACTTTTACTTCAAAGGATATAATAATACCAGTTTGTAAGTCCATTCATTAAGAAACAGTTCTAAATTAATTGGATACGGTGACAATAAAAATTATCAAACTCCAGTATGTTGACCACTGCATTTGATTTCTAGACTTACTGTAGTATCTTTTGGTCAACAGTTATCTGTAATTGTTTACTGTACATTCAACTCGAGTTGTATCCAGGGGCTTAAGCAGTGCTTGTGGATCCGGAGAGCAACATTTCCTCTGCAAGACAGACATTGTTCTGTCAGAAATAAGGGACGGTCCTGTGATGTTAACTGAGAGTGATCACAGTTTGCTACATTAGATTACAGATTGATGCTATTCACTGTACTTTTCAGCAGAACATGCACTGATTTCACTGTTTCGTGGTAAAACACCTTTAATTGGTGTTATTACTATCAGATGTCTTTTGGATTATCTTGTCCGTTCATGGAAATTCATGTCTTTGGATCTGTGCTGTCTTCTCTATAGTGCAGCTCAGGAATGTCCTCAGAATCCAGTATATCTCACACACTTCTATATCAACACATACCAGCTCTGTGATCACAAAGAAAACTTTTCAAATAACAAGCTCTTCATCTATGGGCAGCTTGTGAATGATGGCAAAAGTGACTGCCTGAGTCTGCAGACAGCCTGAAAAAATAGCTTCAAAAAGTTATGCAAAGGTCTCTGATCAACTTCAAAACATAGTTAATAGTTGCAGTGGATGTATAGCCCCTATAGTCATAATCCCTGTACATGGCAAGGAGATGGGGAGAGGTGCATTGGCATAATTGGCAGCTGCCAGAACCAGTAAAATATTCAGACTTTGCAACCAAATTTGAAATTATTCCTAATATTTTCTGCAAAGGGAGATGGAAAGAAAATGTACTCCCTTTTCATCATCTTGACTGCTTTTTCTATTTAAAACCAACTGGCACTATGATAACATCGTTTCCAGCAGATAACATGATATTAAACCAAAATAAGTGTCAATACAAAGAACAGAGATGCAGATACAGTATTTGTATCTTCTTGGCTAAATTGAAGTTATTAACTTTTCCTAAATTTGTTGATGATTTTTCTGTAACAAGTTTTTTTTTGTTTGTGTCTTTGCTGCACCAAAGCACTATTAAAGACAGTTTTGTTTCTGCTTAAGGACTTCACTTGCATTAAAATAGACTCTGATTATAGAATCATAGAATGGTTTGGGTTGGAAGGGACCTTAAAGATCATTGAGTTCCAATGCCCCTGCTACAGGCAGGGACACCTCTCACCAGACCAGATTGCTCAAAGCCCCATCCAGCCTTCTTCCTGATAACTAATCTAAATCTCACCTCTTCCACTTTGAAGCCATTATCCCTTGTTTTAATGCTTCATGCCCTTGACTTCATAGTCCTTCTCCAGCTTTCTTGTAGGCCCCCTTCAGATACTGTAAAGCTGCTATAAGGTCTCCTGGAGCTTTCTCTTCTCCAGGCTGAACAACTCCAGCTCTCTCAGCCTGTCCTCATAGGTGAGGTGCTTCATCCCTCTGATCATCTTCATGGCTCTCTTCTGGACCTGTGCCAATGCTCTGATGCTTTGACCCACTTTTTAGGGAACAAGAGGAGAACACCTAAATACACAGAAATGAGAAGGTGCATTCCTCTTCCCCTTATGCTGGTTATATTGCTGCTGGTGGTAGGAAACAGAGAGCAGGGAATATGAGAAGATGATGGGAGTAGTGTCTGTGCCAGCTGTGTCACTCTAGTAAGGACCACCTTTCAGCCCACTGTTGGTTTTGGGGACAACACAGCAACTTGTTTAACGCAGTATTTTGTAGAAAGAACCTTGTTTATATCCCTCTTTAGTTTTAGTGCCTGGGTAACAGCTCTTGGGAAACATTTGCTAGAAGTTACATTGATTTCTCATTTCTCATAAGGTCCCAGCTGGAGCCTTTCATCCTATTTGGGGCAAGGTAATTCAGGAAAGATTTGGTTCAGTTGGGCACAGTTTAGAGAAGTATAATCAGAACCCAATAAAATCTATCCCACAAAGATTAAAAGAAACGGGTTACTAAGCCTGCGACGCTATGTCTGGAAGGTAGTGATTGTTCTTTTCATGTATGCAAAAGTCTGCTCTCCTTGATAGTGGTGGGCAAAGAAATGGGGCTGAACTGAAGCTAGCATCATTCAGGCAGGATTTTTAAAAAAGCCTTCCTAGTCAGGGAGATTATAGCATCTCTGGAGTAGGTTGTTGGAGTCTCTTTTATTGTGTCCTGCTTCGAGCTGGGTAGACAAACATCTGGTAGAAAGGATGTAATTTGCTTTCAAAGGAAAAATGACCTTTGTGTTTCTTGGTCCCTTCCCTCTGTATGATTCTGTGTATCTCAATGCAGTTCCCAAACCTGCCATTCTTACGGTATATTATTTTATTCCTGCTAAGTTTATATGAATGAAAATTTCCTGCTTCCTTTCCTTTTCCTGGAAAAATGCTATCAATAGGTAGAGAATCTCATTACAAAATACTTTGTTTGAGAAAAGGCTATTTGTTTCATGGGAATTTTGTAGGGGCCAACAAGTTCAAAAGCATCTAGAAAAGAAAGATCCCAGGGATCTGGGAGGCAGGACTTGACTTCTGTTAATATATATCATACCCCAACACAGATTGATAAGTGTTGTGTCTGTCACATGGGGCTATAAGTGTTTACGGAGCAAACTACAGGTCCCTGGAACAAACTGGTTTTTTATTATTTTTTTTATTCCTGGACCAATAGAAGATCATGGCATAATTGTGTCCTTCAGAAATGAATAAAAGAGGGTCAAAGTGTGTTGCATTTCAGTGTGTTTGAGCCTTGCTCTACAAATGTATTTGCTGAGAAAATTTAGTTTAGAAAATTAAACCTTTTCTTGTTAATGAAGAGGGGTAACTACTTTTTCTGGTTTGAAGGTGTTTGTAAACCTCTACATCTGCTTCTGTGGGAGAGCTTCTGCTCTGTTAATCCACGTGAATCCTGAATGGGACTGAAATGGGACTCGGGCCCAATGTGTTAGTCATTTTTCATCATTCATTTCTTCTTTTGAGGTTTTAAAAGCTTTCACACAGAAACCTGATCTAAACTTCCAGTTGCCTCCCTACCTCTCAACAGACATGTAGGAAGTCTGAAGATATTGATTGAATAAGCCCCCCAAATATATGCCTTGGAATTCACTTTTTATTCCTGTTTGAAAGAGCAAACAATCACATGCCTGCAATAATGTAAATTTTACTTTCATTATGACCACACTCCCACAAGCTAATTACATTTCAGACACAAAGACTGTCAACTTTCCTGCTCCGTGGTGATAAAGGAACCTGCTGGGTAAAATAGCCACCACTCATGTGTTATTTCAGGAAATATCTAGCTGACTGTGGGAGTTCTTGTTTTTGTACTGAAGTAAAGAAACAAAACAGGAGAGCTCTAGTAGATTAATAGTAAATATAAGTGGCTGTAATGATCAATATGATTGGACAACATCATTTAAAATTAATCATAGTCTTTGTTTAAGGAACCTGTCTGGTTTTGCCTTGCATGTTCTTTTTCATATTTATTGAGAATACTGACTGAAATTGAAACCCTTTTCACTGGGATTTAAGGTAACGTGTTTTCCTTTGCAGCCAGGGTGGGCTGGAGCTATTCCAGAGGAGTGCTGCAAAAGTGGCTGAATTTCCTTCCAACTATTTGTTACTACTGATGTCCTAGAGGTTATCACCTGAACCAACTTAACCAGCTGTCTGAGGAGAAAAAAACCAGTTCTGCATTTTAGTGATCCTATAGCCAGCCTAGTTTTGAGATCTGTTTTAACTAAACCATCTGATTTTCTTTTTTTTTTTTCCAGTTAAGCAAATGAAAACACTCACAGATTTGGATTTGCCAGCTGAAATGTGAAGGTGGCAACTTGCAGCAGAGAGGTGGTGAACAGCCAAACAAACCGGGGGTGAAGGCAGCATCTTTCACTGCATGGCCCTTTCCATTATACGCTTCTGGGTGGAACATAAAGGCACTTCCAGAGGTAGGTTTAGAGGCCCAGCTGACAGGTGCTAACTTGTTTATCTGCCGTGCCTTGATTGCATTTGATTGTGTGCCCGTAACCTGAGCAAATTCCAGAAAGGAGTCATATTCTAATTATGGCAAGTTCTTTATGTGATACATCATGCTTTTGGTGTATAGTTTGGCCTTGGTGCAGTACTTGGGGGAAGAATTGAACTGAGTGTGAATGAGGTTTTGAGGGGAGCTGTTGCTTTCTTATCTGGCCTGGTCTATGTGATGGTATTTATGGTCGTTTTGTTTGCTTTTAGTTTTGAGCTGTAAATTGGAGAAGATACCCACCCCTCAAGGCATACCATTACAGCTTCTTCTCACTCTATACCTGGACAGGGGGCTGAGGAGCTACAGTTATGTCTTGGTGTGTTCTCTGAAATGGGTGAAATAGCAGTGCTGTGGGTAAAGGCTGGGAAATGGAGAGTGAATGGCAGGAGAGTGGTGATGAATTTTTATTTACCTGCCTCCAGTAAACAAACACTAGTTTCTTAGGAGGGTGCCCTTTCTACTCAAAAAGAAGTTAATGTGAATCACCCTTTCTGAACAGCTGTCACATCACAAGTTACTAAAGAACACATCATTCTTATTCAGGTTAGCAGCACTAGGCATAAGATCAGGGAGGTTGAACTTGGCTCTGCTTGTTGAACATTAAACCTTTGCTGATAGTTTCAGGTCTTCACCAGATTTCATCACGTTACTGACAACTTGATATCCAATAACTTCAGCTTCATAAAGGCTCTGTTGTAGAATGAGAGTATAAACACACAAGGATATGGCTTTTCAGTTACTTGGGTATCTCACTAAGTAGAATAGGAACTGATGTTCAGTACCCATGTGAATCTGGTCCATAATATATATCAGTGTACAGTATGTGTCCAGATGTTTAATAGACTCTGTTGTGGTGAATGGTGTTTGGTATTTGTCTGGAGTTACTGCTGTGTGACTTACTACTTCATGCTTTTACTCTCAAACTAAGGAAAGTGTGTGATGTGCATCCCTGATCAGAGTCCTCAAAGCCTGTGCACAATCTATATCCCCATAAGACCTCAGAGTCGCATGAAAATGATACATTGGCTTTTTTCATGGTTTTTTTTCTATGGAAATGGTCGCCCTAAAAGCTCTCCATTGCAATGATATGCTGGCAGACACTTGTTGATCTCCTAACCTTTACACTTTGAAATATCCACTGGAAAGTCATAGTGCATGATTTCTAGGACATGGTGATTCAGACCCTCTGCTTTACTGATTAACATGCCACTACCTTCTTCAGTGGAACATCATGCATTTATGCTAGTGAGAATCTGTCCCAAAGGACTCAGGAAGTAGGTGTGTAAAATAAAGTTTTACTCTAATGTTATTAAATAGCTTCGTCCTTGGAAAAGAGCAGAAATACTTTCTTTATATATGAAACGAGCCTGAAAGTTTAGGTAAGCATATAAGTATCCCGTTAAGTAGTGCTTGGTTGAACAGTTTATTCATTAAGTAGTTGTTCTTCTGAACATACTTAGTATTTTGAGAGGAAATGGTGGAAATGGTGAGGACATGGTGGCTTAAAAAAGCCCTAATAGTGCAAAGTAATTTTTTCCATACATTTTCTTGAGTATTTTTTATTATGCATTGCACACATCCTAAATACATAATTACATGCTGTCTTGGCCGATGGAGTAAATAATACGTTGGGTTTTTTTTAAAAAAAGAATGAATATTTAACAAATGGAGTGCAATGGCTTCAATGTGGGTAACATAATATGGGTTTTAAAAACCTGCCTAATTATGCACTTAACCAAGACATGAGGACAGTTTCTCTAGAGCCATTCTGGCCTGTCAAGTAAATAATATGCATTTTACAAAACCAGCTAATTATGGATTTACCCGTGGGACTGTAAAAGATCTGAAGACTCAGGTAAGTAATATGCACTTTATAACTAACCATGCATGGGGAATTTAATTTAATTAAAAATATGGTAGGTAATAAAAGAGTAAATAATGCCTATAATCTCTCAAAATCCAGAAAATTCAATTTAAGTTGGCTCCCGTGCCATCTTGAAAAGGTTCATTCTCAATATACCAGTGAGAAATATCCAAGAGTGGGATTCATGTGGGTGGAAATCTCCATTGAAGGAGATTGCATGGCTTTCCTGGAGCTCTCTTTGGCTTGAGGCATCTCTTCTGGCTGTCAGGATTGCAAACCCGGGGCTCCTTTTTAAGATTATGTTCTGGATTCAGCGGTGCAATGTGCCCAATGTCTGCCCTTGGTTACACTTGTGCATTTTTCCTAGAGATTTGTAAATTAGACTGGCTAGAGGCCTGACTAGAGAAAAAAAGAAAAAATGAATGAAAATCTTCATTTGTATTTGTTTTTATAAATATGCATTTGTGAAGGCTCTGGAGGAATTTTTGGGCTTGCTTGGAGATATGAAGATGACTTGCTACAAGCTGACGTTGTCCTCTTTCTTAACCTTTAGAAAAGAAACACTAAGTCTTGAACATTCCATCATGTGTCTCTTTTTGAATTATGTTGTACTGAAAAGAAGGCAAAAGGTGACATCAAGACTTTTAAAAAGTTGGATATGAAAAACATTCTGAGCTTAATCCTGCAAAGTACCAAGAACATTGTGCATATTTTAATATGTCACTAACCTTCTGTATACATGACTGAGTGAAAATTCATGCCTGAGGAAGACTCGCAGACTACCTTATCACTTATGAAACCAAGTAAATCCAAATCTCAGGTGAAAGTATAATTAGGAGTGTTAACCAGGGTAAATGAGTAGTGCAAGTGTTTGTACATACACACGCTCAGATGTACTAAATCAGTGATTTCTTCACAGAAGCCTTTAACAGGTGGTTCTGAAAGACTGCACATTTCCTTAGGAAGCAGCCACTCAATAATAAAACAGTAAACAGTTAGTTAATAATGACAAATCCTTGCCACTCCTCAAACAGTACACAAAGCATTTTTTTGTTTGTTTTTTGAGCCTTCCCCTTTTTTTTCTAAAGTCGGAGGAATGAAGTTGGGACAGCTAAAATGCATCAGTACCCACTTACTGATTGCTGGGTGATACACAAATATATTGTCTGACATTTTTCCCCAGTTTTATACACCAAAGTTGTGTTCTGATTATAAATTCCTGCAAGCAATTGAGATCACAAGTATGAAATCTGAAACTGCTGGTTCTGTGATGATAAAGGGACATGCTCTTTAAAAGAACCCATTTTTGCTGCAAGCAATGAACATGGTATGTGGAAAGAGACCTAGATTTGAAGTAGAGTTTGAAATGCTGTAGGGATTGCATTACATCCTTCTAACACTCTTCTTCCTTGGTCAGATAGAAGATTTTTTTTGCTGTTTATGTGTTTACTTTGAGAATGTTAGATTGAAAAACTCGAATTAACCTTCTTCTGGTTAGGTCCCTTTCTTCCCCCATCTTTCCCCATCACCCACCTCTCATCATTTACTGAATATAGTAGTTCTGTTTGGGATCCGAATAACTGTATTGTTTAGCTCCAAAACCAATGTCTCCATCTTTTTCTCTTTCCTTAAAAATACACTATTCTTTTTAAAATGCAAAGTGGGTTTGCAGTATTTGATTACTTACTGAAACCAAATACAGAAATTTATTATTAGGAAATCAAGTTTCATGCAAGGAGAGATTGGAGCACAGCCAAATTAACAACCTGATTTGTACTTTAACTGTATTACAGTCTCACTATTCTGCTTATATTTCTTGCAAAAGAACCAAACCAATTGAGGTGATTACTGCAAAAAAACACCTCAAACCCACAATTGATGTTTATTTCTTAGAAATAGCTGCTTTTTCTTCAGATGCTTTGGAAAGCAGAGGAGTGAAATGAGCTAGTGGCAAGCTGTGAGGGTTTCAGGACCAAATACTGCAAACAAAACTCACCTGGAGCTTTTGAGGAGTGAAAGATCAAGACTGCAGTGAATAATTTCTTGCCAGCAATTGCCTTGACTGTTGGGTCACCATTGGAAAAATAATATGATAATCTTTACATTAACTTCAGTAGTTTTCTATGTGCCAATTGCTCCTATTGTTGCTATGCTCAGCTAAGCTGGCATGACAGGAGGTGTATTACTGGACTGCTTAAGAGAAGACTTGCTTGAGTTCTCAAGCAAGGTGAATAGGACTTGGAGAATCTGACAAAAATGTTTTATCTGAGCTGTTCTCTTAATTAAATTAGTCCCATTCCAATAGCCAGCTGAATAGTGATGTCAAGGAGGAGACAGCCACCTTACGAAACCTCTCCTGTAAAACTTACTGTATTTTTAGATTCTTGGATTCTTTCAGTGCCATCTGTAGTGCACACATCACATTCTTCACCATGCCATTACCTTACAGAAGTAGATGAAGAATAAGAAATTATTTTATCTAGGTCAGAAAGGGAATATGCTGAAAAAACTCCTTTGTAAAAGGAGAAATCAAGCCATCGCACAACTGTAGGGAACAAAAAATGCATTAATTTAGATATTCTTTTAATTTTAACAATTTTAGTAGCAGAATGTCTGGATCATGTATCAACCAATGCTTATGTTATTGATGGTTTAAAAAAAAATAATTCTTGCCTCAGCTTTAAACAGTTTAAAAAACATTTTTCATTCCTTGCTTCTCTGATGCCTGATGGCCAAATCCTGCTCCCTCTGTCTGTTGGGGAGTTCTTCAAGAATTGGTATTGCTGTTTGATTAAGATCCACAGGATTTGGCCCTGTGTGTGGGCTGTGTGTGAAGGTTTCCTAGGTCTAAGTGAGGAATTTGTGGTGGTTTTTTCGTTAGCTTCCTTCCTAAGTACACCAAGAATTCAGAGGGAATTAGAATAAAATTTCCGTGGAATTTTCTTGAAGCAGAGGGGAGAGTTGTGCTTGCACAGGGCTTGACAGCTCTTGACAGTGCTGCAGAAAATGCAAACATGCTGCAGAGTAACCAGGCTGGGTACCATAGAGTGTGAGTGCCCTCTGCTGCTCCTGGACATGCTGTACAGGCCAGAAAAGCTTGCTTTTGTTTTATTATTTTTTAACAAAGGTAAAAACACCAAAAGAAAGGTCTTTATCCTTGTGATGCACAGTGAATGAGTACTGGTGCACTGGTTGCACTGGTTATATTCTAAGCTTAGTTAGAGGTAGTGGTGTCAGAAGTCAGTGGGATTTACTGAATTGACACCTACTGTAAGTATCATAATATTTTTATGAATATTTTGACTGGTGAGTAATTTCCAGAGCTTTAGTAACAAGCTCTGTGAATAATTCCAGTATCTATATATGAATAAAGTTAAATGCTTTGAAGTACTCAAGAGTAAATTTTAATTTATTCCCTTAGTGCTCAGGTCATTTATGGTCATAGTTCCTCACTCATTTATTTATAACAGAATTTAAAGGGGACGAAAAATTTAATTTTCTAAGGTGGAGCTTCTACAAAATCTAGCAGATCTATTTTAAACAAGTATTTTAGGTATTAAGTATTCATATTAGTTTTTGCTTCTCCATGTAACTTATACTGACAGCAGCTTTTATGGAATACTAATATTCCCCACACACATTACATATCTAAAGCTACTAATTACAAATCACATTTTACAGAAGCTTTGAAAAGGAAGCTCCAACACTTTGTAGAATATTCTTTTAAATAGCCTAGTACAATATTAAATAATCATTAGACAAAGATTATTATAAAACTGGGCTGCCAAATTACTGACTTTGTGTTTTCCATGGCCCTAATCTTTCATTTTTTCCTCAAGCAAAGCTCCCACTGATTTGAAGAACACAAGATTTAGGTCTATCACAGCAAAGTAGAACACCCATATGAACTACATTGTACCTGTGTATATGGTATTTTTGTATTATCTAGAAATCAGGTGCAGATTGTGCAGTATATTGTGAATCTGTAACTGGGAAACTTCATGGCTCTTTGCCAAGTGGTCTGGGGACATCAATAAGATCTAAAGTGTCTTCACAGTTGTACTTGTGAATGTCAATTGGAAACAACTTTCAAGTAAATTCCAGGTTTACAATAAACAGCATGTTGAAATATTCTGTAAAATATAGTCCAGTTTTGGGGCAACTGCTTCTGTGGCATCCATGGCCAAAAGCAGCCCAAGGTGGGCTGTCCTGAACAGAAGCAGCTTATGTGGCATCTCATGGTGACCTCTTTTGATTCATCAAAAATGCCTCCATTCCTTCCTTGTCCTGAGTTCAGCACTATTCTGGATAGGGCCTTAAGTAGTTTAAAGCGTCACCATGAAATTAATGCTGTGAAAAATCAATACATTTGTAATTTAACGCCACGCAAGTTAGCTCAAAGTGAATGTGCTGTAGAATTTACTGGAAGGAGCATCGTACAAGTAGTGCAGGTGGCGCAATACATCTGTGCCTCCTGACACCTCAGTTCAAATATGTGTTTGTTTTGTTGGCTTAGATCAGTATTTTTTCTTGCTCCCCACAATGCTATAAATCACGCCTAATTTAGTAATCCCTATACAAGAAATGTGTATTGCAAAGGACTGCAAATCAGGAGACTGAAGTGCCCTGACAAAGCTCTGTGTGGTATATTCATGCGCAGATATATCTTCCCTGTATCTTCTTCTGGTCCATGCTATTGTTCTTTTGCTCCCACAAAGATTGAAACTCACCTAAATCTTGAAGATAAATCAAATTCATAACCTTAAGTGGATACGCAATTCCAGAGAGAGCAAGCCTGACAAAGACAGTGAGGCTAATACAGTTGTAAGACAGCCGACTAGCCTAGGGGTTTCCTTTAATGTTACTTCTACTGCAATCAGTACCTGGCACAAAAATCAGACCTGGTACAGGCAAGGAGTTCTTGAGAACTAAAGGAGATCCTGGGCTATTGAGACTCCTCTCAGCACTGCTCGCTAAGTTTATGGGGAATGTCAATGGTCCCTGCCCTAGAAGGTTGCAAAGAAAGATGCAACTCTGTCACCGAATTGAAGGCTGGGATGAAACTTGAATGAATGATGTTCAAGCAAGGTCTGTGCTGAGAACTGGCTGATAACAGGCAATGCTCTGATCATGGATGTTGGCAATTCTGTTTGCTGGTTGGTGAGTAAGTACAGGCATGGAAGAGAAGTAGTATCTTATCTTAAAACTACTGTGTTTTTCACTTTCAATATCGTACCTGGTAATTGAGTCTTCTTCATCATGCAAGTGTCTGTTTGATAGTAGATCTTTAGACTGAATCCTTTCATCTCAAGCAAACGTAAAACTGAATTTTTTATTTTTTTTTTTGAGTGCTGGGATTTATCCTTTCATCTGAAATAGATGTCTGGATCTGGGTACTATTTAATAAGCTTGGCCTTCTTATAAACACCATTTGTCTTTTTTGTTTAAAAGCATCTCTACAGGAAGTCACAGGTGATCAGGGCTCCCAAGAGCCACCATAAAACTATGCCATGAATCATCTAGTGAACTGGCCATTGTTTAAACACCTTCCCCTTTGGTTCTGCCATCCCTCCTAGCATCTCATTTTTAGCTATGAAGGCTGAGGAGTAGCTCTCACAAGACCTGCTGAGAATATGATTCTATGAAATTTCAGAGGTAGTTTTTAAGAGTGCATCTTGCTTAGTATCACATAGTACATATAGGATCTATAACATAGTATGTCTGACATTGATTTACAAGCTGTTAATATATTGCTGTTCTGAAATTGGAGAAAGTAAAGCAAATAAACTAGTTTCAGCTGAGCTTCAAGATAATAAATAGTTGTTGCCTCTACTGTTACCAACTTTGCTGGCTTTTTGATGGTTCACAAAACTAAGGAGGTGGCAGACTGCCGTGTGCATTTTCCTTAATGTCGGAGTTTTGTCTTACGAGTTTCTCTTTAGAAAAATGGGTTTTGAGCAGTCAGAACATATGGTCTTGTAACTCTGCAAAATTGTAGCTTTATTAATTTAGTGCAAGTTGTTGCAAGAAGTATTTAGGAAACTTAGAGTTCTGTGCAGATATTGGAATGAAATCTGTACTTCTGCAGGAACATGTGTACCGATCTGAAGAAGTTAGCATGGCACAGGGCAAGAATTCGCTAGAATGCTTTCAAAAAATAATGTCAAGCCAGAAACGAAGTACAAATCCTGGTTCATATATTCTGTACTTTTTCTGTCTTCCACAGAGACCCATGAGCTACAGCTCTAGTAAATCCATCTATAATAACCCTTTGTGCATTTCTTCCTTCCCCAATCCCTTGCAAAGACCAAATTCAGAATACGTGTTTCACAAATCTGTTGGCTGTTTTGTTTCCCTCCATCAATAAGTTTCAGGTTATGTCCATGTGGGATGGCCCCATTCCAACCCAATCATTATGCATTCTAACTCTTTTGTCTTCCTGACTGCTTTCGTAGGGCATTTGGCATGTTCTTCTCCGTCTTGAGGTTCCTTCTGAAATTGTCAGTCTGGGTTGCTTAGCAGCTTCTGTCCTTTTATGTTGATAGCATGGATATTTTAAATAGCTGTAATAGAGAGGGTACTTTTGCTGTAGAACTAGAAGCAATCTTGGTGACTGTGAAACCCAAGAAGCCAATAAGGCCTTATTTGGTCCAGTAGCCAAACAGAATATTTTTGTCTGTTTTAAGCTCCCCAACTCTAGGCTAACAATGCAAATTTGTGAGGATAATTGTATATCCATTTCATATGCAGGTCCATTTATTGAGAGGAAATATCAGAAATTAAGCCTTACAAGTATCCAGAAGCAATTATAAAATGAGTAGATTATAGTGGTAATACTGTAAATGGAAATTCACTGAAATGTCAAAGTACTTGCCATAAAATGTAGCAATAATATGATACTAAACACAATACAGAGAGCTTTCAAATATTAATACCTTTATTATTTTCTCTATTAATACTGATAAAGTTCAAACAATCATCACCAAGCTGATCAGGGGAATAATAATATCATTACCATCATCTGCTGGAGGGAGCTATAATGGTGCTGTCATTCTGTCCTACTGGAAGATCACTTACGAATCGAGTTGGATTCTGACATAAATCCCTGGAGGTAAATGACAGGACATTACAAGGCTCAGAGGATAATTGTAAACTTGCATGCTAATGACTCAGACTTGTAAAGATACCAATCATAACAAAACCAGTAACAAATAGTAAATTAATTTTTCAGCTTGCTTGGCACTGTCTGTTCAGGAAAAAAGTTCATTGTATTTGAAGGCTTAGTGAGCTTTGCTTGTGATACTTATTCTACTACTATGTCTTTTATGGTGATCTGTATATAATATTACCGCTCATGGCTGGTTTATTTAATGACCTAATGAGCAGGCAATTCCTGGAGTTTTAACAGGATAGATATGCTTTTTCCTGCAAAAATGTCTGCTTTGGAGAAGAGGCTTCCAAGCTGCTCAGACCAAGAGACCTCTGACAGATGCAGATCGGTGCATAATTTGAATGTCTTCTAAAATCTGTAGCCACTACTCTATCACATTTGGTCATGTTGAGGGTCTCTCAAAATCTGCCCATATGTCTACATATAGCTTTGGTGTCACAACCATAATGAATAATATCAGTATTTAATCTGGAAATTCTGAGCCAAGCCCTGCCTCCATTTATGAATATGGTATGTAATTTTAGTCTTTGGTATGACAATGTAATTTCATATGTCTGAATTCTGCTCTCATGTTCACTGGCATGAATCTGTCACATCTTACTCACTGCTGAGAGGACATAACTTTGTCATCTGCTGAGCACTCTGCTTTTCATCAAAATGTATACCCTGTGCTTCTCTCTAAAACAGCATGTCACGAGAGACACAGAAGGCGTATGCTTCGTATTAAGCATGCATGCAAGTGCTCTCTTGGATTGGGAGCACAGCACTTACCTTCTTGTGGGAACAGAGCCATGCAAGTAAAAGCAGAAATTAGTCTTTACATTTCTTGAGGCCACACAAAGAACACAATACGGCCTTCTTTGCTATTTATATAAAATATGTGTGTGTCTATGGCAGCTTTTCTTACTATTTTTATCTCCTTCTTACCATGTTTAGGTAAGTTGGTCATAAAACATGGAGAACAGAGTACAACTAGCCCTCTTTTTTTCTGCTCTTCAAAATAGATTTCAAAATTTTTCATTAAGATACACTAACTCTTGTTTTGAATGAGCTATCAAGATCTGATGAAGTTGCACCAATGACTGATTCTGTTAAAAAGAACTATATTAAAATAAGGTATTTACATTAAAGAGAGAATGAATATATATAAAACATTATATTATTTAAAGGTATAGATACTCCCGAAGTATTTTGGATGTCAGGTTTACCATTTGGGACATTGCTAGGTGCTAGGGATGGGGTGAAGAGTAACAGGGCCTCAGGGAAAGCTGTGGGCCACATTTGTTGTAAATAATGGCGTACATTTCTGTTGCATTGTGGAGGAATCTGTTGCTGACCATGTACTTCACAGGTATGTTTTTAAAGTTATTTTTGCTTTAGAAATGACAAAAAAAAAAATTGCAGAAGAGCAGCCTGTGCGTTTAATTATAATACTGAATATTAATTAATAAAAAACATCAAAAATAAGTTGCTGGCTGCTGTATAATTAGGTATCTACACCCATCAGATCAAAGTATGTAAATGAACTACATTCTAATAAGCCCCACTGTTTAGCTCAAGAATGATAATGAATCTAATTTGCCTGCCTTAACTTAGCCAAAGCCACTAACTATGTGATTTTCTTTTCTTTGTACATTTTTTTGAGTTGGTACAAAAACGAGATAATCAATAATGGGGGATAGTCTCCTGAGTGATTCCCGCTAATGCTAATGGGAGTTAATTGCTTATATTTAGAGGAGACTGTGCAGTTTTGGCACCCCAGTGAATATAAATTACACAGCGGTGGAGATTGCACAATGGGCTAAATCATCCCCACCCACAGGAGGAGGAAAGTTATTTGGGGAAAACTGCTTTATTCCTTCTGCGGCATCTTATCTTTCAGCTCATGGGAAGGTTTTGCTGGCCAGGTGAGTGCAGTCTCATGGGGCATGTCACAAGGCTCCTCACTAGATCTGGGACCCATGGGACGTGTCCTTGGTGCCCACAGCTCCTGGGAAGGAGTGCCACCTTGGGGGCCAGTGATACTGCCGTCCCCTGCCAGCACACTGCTGCTTTGTATGGCTTTAGAGATGGCAATGCAAGGCTCACTGTGCCAGGAGAAGCCAGCTCTGGGTTTCCTTTTGTTTTTCTGGCATCGGATGCATTTGTCTGTCCCAGCTTCAGACTCCACTGTGTTTCTTTCAGCTCTCTGCTGAATAACCACAAAAGAGGGAGCAGCATCTTGTTTTTGCTCCCACACTTTCCGTGTCCCTATGTTTCACTTGCATTTTGTCCTCTTCACTTCCTTGCATCAGCTCCAGGGCACAAATGAAAACCCTACCGTAGGCCATTGGCAGCAGAGAGTCCCTGAAATCACTGGCACAGGGCACAGCAGCTGTGGGGTTTCATTTAGCCTTTGTTGTGTTGGCATCTGCGTTCTGTGGTTCAGCATTGAAGGGCTTGGAAAGTACAAGTGGAAGAATAGCATCATCTCAAGGCATTTACAGCTCCCGAGGCTTCATGAAGTGGGGTCAGATAGCCACACAGTGCTGTGCTCTTCCTTCATCATCTGGGCAGTACTGCCTGGAGGAAAGTCCTAATCAGAGGGTCTGGTGGTTAGTCTGGCACCTTGGAGGTGTCCCATGGTGAAACCAGCCTCTGCTGGGTGACATCCAAGGAGCAGCCAACTACTGTTTCCCTCCTTGCTGGCACAGGCATGATATTAATGAGGGGAAACTGAATTTTGAATGTGATTATGAGTTTGCCAGACCCTGTTTTGAAGGGCTGTGCAGGGATGCTGGATTGTTAATTCTACTATTAATGTTATGTGGAACTGAAATTCTACCACTTGACTTAGTCTCCGAATATCCTATTTAAATTAAATTGGCCCGTCATGCCTTTATCCATTTTTAAACAAGAAACAAGACAAAACAAACAAAAGCTATCACAGTTTAGCTGAGTCTGTGAAAAGTGCTGTGTTATCTTAGCTACAAAAAACCCCGTAGACTTATTTGAAGATGAAATTTTGCATATTGTTAGTCTATAATTTAGGCACTTCAGTATTTAAAAAATTATATGGCTGAGTTATTTACAGCAGAAGAGAGGGAGTTGTGCCTACAGATTAGCTTCTTGTCATCATGTTTTTAAATCTGTAATGGGCATAATGGAGTCAGCTGCACAATGGTAATTTGCAAAGCCCCATTGATTTCAATGAAAGTGCAATGAGGATGGTTAAAGGTATTGGGAGGGTTGGTGCTTCCAAATGAAGAGAGATTAAAAAGGCCAATATTAGAAAAAGGAAAAAATAGAAATGGATAGGATAAGATAGAAGGCTTATGATAAGAAGTCCAGACATAGGCTAGCTGATCAGTGCAGTTGTAGTAAAACCTTCTTCACATATTTAAACAGAACCTAAAAGTTTTTGTGCTTCCATTTAAGGTATTTGACTTATAAATACATTTTTTCATTTCTTATGAGCCGTATGTCAAACTGGTGTGCACACCTGCCCACTGTTTTTTAGGTCATTGTTTACTCTTGTGGTTTATCAAATGAGCACAAAAGCTCAAAGGGTTGAGTGAGCAGCAGGCATGTGTGCTTGAGCTGGGAAAAGGCGTAGCGTTCCCAGGAGCCCATCCATGCTTGAGCTGGGAACAGAAGTAGTACCAAAGGAGCGAGTATAGAAGTGACCTGTTTCCAGTTGCTCACAGCTTTGCCAAACCTGAACTCTTGAACAGAAGTTGTCTGCTCCAGCCGTCTCCCTTAAGCTTGAACTTTTGGAAAGCATTAGCTGAAGTAGTCCAGCTGGTTCCAAAGAACAGGAAGGAAGAAACATAAGGATAACCTTTTCATTGGATATCTCAGGAAGCTGCTCATGTGTACTGGCAGAGAGGTGGTTTGTGCATCAGTGATGCCACCAAGGAGTTCTAGATTCGTCTGCCCTGAGAACCAGCCTTGGCCAAAGGAAATATTAGAAGCTCAGTGTCAGTCAGGAGTGGATGAAATTAAAAGAGGTTTCAAGGACTTTTTTAATTACTGGGTAGAGAGGACCTGTGCAGGACAGCAGTTCATGCTGTGAATTAGTGCCCCGCTGTCTGGTTGCTTGCTCAATGTGCAATGCATCCCAGCTCAGCAGTTCTTCCTCTGGCACGCTGCAATGAGGCTGCTTTTGAGGGCCTGGTGGTGTGTGTTTAATAGTAAAGCATAGCTGAAGTGGCCTTCCTTCCCTGGTCACTCAGCAGTAAGAGCTTGTACCAGCCTTTCTCTTAATTTTTTTTTTTTTTTCTCAAGAAAGGTTGGACCAGATGATCATTGAGGTCCCATCCAACATGGTATTCTATGATTTTGTGAATATGCATATTTGGCTTCTGCTGCGAGCTGCTTTCTTGGTCATAGTCTGAACTTGGCACCTCCTTTTGAGCTGAACCAAGAGATTCACCAGCCCCTTTTTCTTTCTAAATAAACATTATCACATGAAGTCACCTCATAAAGTAATCTCATTATCGCTTACTAAATCTTTTCCCAGGGGAACATCCTGTTTCTGGGAAGGGAGGAGTGTTGTTTTCCTGCAACATCTTTGTGGAAGTATCTCAAGACCATTCTAAAAAGAAATGCTGTTTCCTTTTACTCTAGTGTGAGCATCTTCCCTGAATATTACCAATGACAGCTTTCAGGAATTAGTTGTTAAGTGTAATCGAGGCATAAGGTAGTGAAAAGACAATGACAAACAGCAGGTTCAGCATAATCAGAAATAAGAGTATCAGCAGTAAGGACCTGGAGTTTTCAGTTTTGTGTTACATTGCCATTTTGCTGTCTTCGTTGGTATTCAGCATTTAATTTTTATAAGTGTCCTGTATCTTAGTACTTAATAAAAACTTACTTGTTAAAAATGGTTCTTTAAGGTTCGATGGTGGTCTGTGCTTACATGAGAATTATAAGTAGATGAAAACAGTTTCTTTTTTTTTAAGGGATGGTGTATGCAAGGCACTTCATGATAATTTTGTATCTATTTTATTATTCTCCTTTAATTCCTCTCTTAAAACAGTGTTGTGACAGGACATTACACATAAATTTAGCAGCAGCTAGGCAGCTGGTGTGCGGAGACCTCTACCTGGTGTGAGAGACTTCAAGCTGACCAGTAGTACCACAGTGAATTTTTTTTCAACTCTTTCCTGTTTGCCTGTCTGCGATCACATACTGTGCCTTGCCCTACATTTCAGTTACAAGCACTCTTTGCAGTGCTTCATATTCATTTGACATTTACCATAATAAAGTTTTGGCTAAGGATTGAGATCCTAGACAATGGTTAAAAGCAAGTGTCATGACTGTGCCTGTGTGTATATATATATGTAGGTACAGGAGATCCCATCTACAAATTTCTTTTCACCACTTCATTTTTTTCTTTGTAGGGACAGTTCATTCTTTAATGATAATAACATAAGCATGGTGCTCTTCCATTCAATACAGAGTCAAAAACCTGATTTCTTACTATAAATCATGATTATTCTAGATGCGTGTTGTGGTGTTAAGCCAAGTGAACTGTCCCGAAGTGCTAGAAACAATTTCTTTCATATCAGGTTGTCATCATTTGTTACTGTTCTCATCAGTGACAGAGGTACAGGAACATTTATGTCTGGTATTGTACATGAAAAGATAGAAATCCTGCCAAGGAGCAAAAAGAAATACCAAGATTCATTTCAAGGTGTTCCATGTCTCTGCATTTTGAGGGCTAAAACCAACGAAGCAGCTAAATAGTTATATCATTGCTACTTAAATTGAACTACTTTTACATGGCTGAGCTATAGGCTTTTTGTATAGAAGGTCTGCATCACCAAACATCTCATTTTCATCAGCAATGTTAACAATAAAAATAATACTTCATTATCTTTGTAGATAGTCAAGTGTATCTAGATTGCTTTTAAATTCCAACTTCACTTTTGTAAATTGTATTATGAATAAGGCATGCAGCAATGTATCCATTGAAATAATTGTATCCTCTGCTTTTAGGAAGCAGGGAGATATTTGGGGAAATATATTTGTATGTAAATTACTTCTTTTGAATTAGGAGGCATATTTATTTTAAAAAAGATCCCGAATGTCCCATAAGATTGCAGATGTTTTGTGACCATCTTTTGCATTTGGTGTGTAAAGCATGCAGCTAACTCCACATCTCTGTGCATCGAGACAACTGCCTTGTTTGCCAAGATTGTAAAATGAATTTGAAAGATATTATATACCTCTACATATTAGTGAGTGGATATAAAGGGATATAAAGAAAAGTACATTCATTCAGTCTTTCTCTCTCTCTCTGTCTTTATACACATAAACATAGCAGAGCCTCTGGGATGACACTTGTCTTTTATTGTGGTAAATCTGTTGACTTAGATGGGGATAACTTGTGTAGAGAACTGACATTCAGATCAGAGATAAAGTGTTAAGAAACTGATTTCTGTGTGGTTGAGCCTGCAAATAAGTGCAATTTTTCAATCCAAAGTGTATTTTATTGTGAACTATGTTCTTATAGTTGAAAGTAATGTGAGCTTTTTATCTGACGTTGATAGTCCTATTCAGTGGAAGAACATCTCAATTGCATCATTTAGACTGACACAAGTATCAGATCCACAATCTGTTCTCACGTGTACACACATCTTTCCTTTTTGATTTGGTTCTTCCAGGAAAAATGTCCCAGATCTTTAGAGGCGAGGCATAAGTTGCAGCAAACGGGCTTAGTTTCAGAGTACAGAAAGTAGTTCTTCATTTTTGTATTTCAACTCATTCCTTTGTATTTCTATATATGGAGTGAGACATAACATTTCCTAGCTAAAAAGAAATTTAACGATAAGGTATTTCCCCCAAACTTTTTCTGATTATTCATTGTAATAGTGCCAAAGCCCCAGATACTTTCCACATCAATAAAGCTCAGTTGTGCAGCTCAGTTGTGTCTCAGGCGTAGTTGTTTTGCAGAGGGAGCTTTTTTTTCCCTTTGTTTCTTTGCAAAACCAGAATTTAGTGTTGACTAGTATTTCAGTGTGTTATGAGAGACTCTGGTATACCTGTGATGCTTTGGTTTTCTCAAAATCACACCTTTGGGGACTGAGCCAAACCCTGGTAGGTGATTTCAGGTTTTTCATGGATATCAGGGTTTTGGATAGGGACTTGTGGCTCATTCAAAGTCTCAACAACATCAGAGAGCTACATCAGTGAGACCAATAGTGCAAACTATATCACAGATGGGGCCCATCCAGTTTCATCAAGTGAAAAAGTAAATAATGCAGTGAAAATCCTGAAACCTCTGCAATATAGTACCCACCATCACCATGGTATGCTATGGCTAGAAGGTGTGCTCATATAACCTCAAAGAGAAGTGCAAAGAGAACCTACAAACAGGCCTGCAGTCAGCTAGGTGTCGTATATCTGTTAAGTTTCTTCAAAGCATATAACAAAATGATCTGGGAAAGTGGTTTTTTTAGTGAGTCAAACCTTAAGATGGCATTAGGCTACTTGCAGGATGAATGCAAGAAGTGGCACAGCAAAGAAACATGGGAAGCTGACAGAATCCTACAGGGAGCTGGTTAAAATCTACTTCACTTGAGTGGCTAGCCTAAGAGTACAAAGAGGTCAATATATCCATAATTATTACAATTTTCTGTTTAAAATATGCCAGGTTCTTTAAGAAAAAGAAAAAAAAAAAAGAGTTTCTTTTAAAAAACCTTTTAAATTACAGCTTCAAAGCATTAACTTGTCTAGTAGCTTCCTAATTTCCCCAAGGATCTAAGAAATAGGCATTAGGATTCCTGGAGCAAGACAAAGACTTTTAAAATTCTAGATTTTTAATATACAAGCATTTTATATATGTTACAGAAATGGAGCAGCTAATTTTGTGTGACTTCTACTAACTAGTTACTGGAGCCCGTACAAAAGTGCTGGTAGTTATAGGGAGAGTATGCTATGTTTTCATCCTCAGGCTACCCTTCAGCATTTGGAAGAAAAAAAACATATTTCCATTTTGCATGTCTCCTTGGAAAAATGTTTTGCCTGTGGAGAAGAGCTACTTCTGTTTCTGAATTTGGAAAGTTGTACAGATTTTAAATAATGCCCATTTTATTTTTTCAACATATTTATTTTCTATAGCAAATGAATGACGTATACTTCATGATTATGACAATGAGGAAAATATTACCACTCCATTATGCATCACTTCAGATAATTAATGTTAGTATAGCAAGTAAATAATTCTTCCAACAGCTTTATGAACTTGCTAGATAAGTATTATCTTTCCAAGGGTAAGTCACTGGCAGCGTCAGTATTAAAAGCATGGGGTGTTGAGTTCTAATTTTCTTCCGCTGTTGCATGTTGAGGAGTAAAGACTTCTCAAAAAAGTAGCCTTTCTGACTTCCCTGTAATTATTTCTTGGTTTTACTGGCATAAATTGGGTGCCATGACAAGAGACAGGTCTGTTAATTGAATGGAAGCAAGTGCTATCAGGGATGGGTGCAGTGAAGCTGGCTGAGATGATCAGATCTGTATGGGTTTATAATCTACCAGTGGATCACCAGCTCCTTTCACATGTAGCATATGTGAACAAAAAGACAGCAAAATCATGAGTTTAGTCTGTAGGAAAGAAATGAAGGCAGCAATGCCATAAAGAACTGAATCCAACATGGGAAATTTTGTGCCAGACCTCATAATGACATACAAAATGATCACAGAACTAAAAAATAATGACTTTTTTGGTGTAGGTTATCATGACTTGAGAGGCTACATATAGATAAGTTTCAGCATTAATATTATCTTGTGTTTTAAAAGGGCTGCTCTTAATGAAGCTGAAAATGGTTCCAAGTCAGTCACCCAAATGGAAGAATTAAAATAGAAAAGGCAACTACAAAGAATTACAAACTTTCAGTGGGATCCCTCAAAAGCCACAAAGGCCCAGTGGAGAAGACTCCTTTTTATAAAGCAGTCTGGCTTAGACAAGAGAAAGCAGATGCAAATACGATAGGGAAATCGATTAGCTGGTGTAAACTGTAGGAATTATAGATGATGAAAAAGGGAAATGAGAGCAGAGTGAGGAGCTTGGAGCAATCAGGTATGAGATTATTAGGAAAAGGGAAAATTTAACAGGGGCACTGATTCACCACAGAATTCCACAGAAATGAAAAAATTCTCAATGTAGAATAAAGAGGCTGCCATTTCTAGTATTTCTGTTAGGGCAAGAGAGCATCTAAGTGATGATAATGCAGTATTTCCTGTTCCAACCATAAGTTAAGAGAATATAAATCAGGAATTTCTTTGTGTGAAGTGGGAGGATATAATATACGTCTCTGGGTTTATTGTGGATGATCAGGCAGATGTGAGCTCTGAGGAGACACCGTGGCCAAAAGGGCTAATGAGATTCTTGAATGAATATAACAGGAAATTTCAAGAGAATGAGAGAGGTTCTGCTACCTCTGTTTTTGGCACTAGTATGACTGCTGCTGGAATAGTCCTTGTATGCAATACTCCTCTCCATAATTCAAGAGGACACTGACAACTAGAGAGTGTTCAGAGAATAATGACAGGAGTGATTAAAGTATTGGAAATAATGCCTCAGCAAGGAGAGAGACAGGAACTCAAGGAGCTTGTCCTTATATATACAGTCTTTCTACCTCCTGAGAGCACCCTCCTTCTCGTCTCGTCTTGTCTAGTGGAATTACGGGCACTGATAATGATTCTGTTCCACCAGGGCATTGGTGGACTTGGGTTGGCACTGAGAAGGGGCACTCTTGCTGTGTCTCTGCTATAGAGTTTGATGCAATCCCTGCCTTCTGAGCTTCTCTCTGCATCATGAGGAAGTGTTAAAATGAACCCAATAGAGCTGGAGTTAGTTTGCATTAAGTCACTCCTATATTTTCTCTCAAGGCATTTCATTTTTGGAGTTGAATCTCCTGAAATACGTAGGAAATAGTGGTTAATGTCCTTACAATGCATTATCTGTGTGGTTCCAGGGACAGCACCTCAAATTCATGCTTCTATCAGCCTTCTGGTAATTTGCACTATGTTGGGTTTGGTTCCCAGTGTAAAGGCATTGTTCATTGGACATTAAATTTAAAATGGTTTGTTTGAAAGGACATTGTTTCCAAGGCCAATGTTTTAGGCCTTTATGTAAACGCTGCATAACTTTTATCAAAATAAGAAAAAGAAGAAAATAATTGCAACCCTATTATTATATGTAGTTTAAATGTTGGCCTTAATGGAGTACACTGTGATAGAACTTTTCAAGGTAAAATGTGTCCTGATTAAAAGGCATTATGAACTCCCCACCTGCTTTTTTTAAGAACACTCCATTAATCCCTACATACAGTGTGGTACTTTTGTGATCTTGCACCATTTATATGAAAAGCTTTAGTTCAATGGGAAGCTCAAAATTTTCTCTCTAGAGGTGTTGCAACAACTCAAAGAATAGGCTTTACTGATGGTTTTGGTTTGGGGTGGTTTGGGCTATAGTTTGTTCTTATCCCTACACAATCAGATATGAAATGTAAAAAAGAAAAAAAATATGTAAGCCTATAAAAGTCACTCATTTGAAAGGTTAAAGGTTAATACTACAGTGAAATCTATACAAATATGCAGAAAATATTTGCTTTATTTTTAAGGTGTTAATTTTCCTTGAAAATATGGAAACATTTAAAGAATATTGAAATAATAGGTATTAATAGTCTAATGTGCCTTTTGATACAGTTTATATTTCCATGACAGTGAATTTGAGATCATTTTATTACCCCCTATTTCAAGAAGCATCCTTGGGACACATAGATGTCAAAACAGCATGGGAAAGAAACATATTAATTACTTTGAAAAAAAAATCCAGTTCTTTTCAAGGATTTTGAAAGACTTTGTTATCAAATTAGTTACATACTACAAAATATCACGAGAAAGAAAAGAAAAGATGTTATTGTTGGTTCAGTGGCTGATGACAGCAATTGAGAAGCTGGCGAAATGGATTTGCACAAAACTGTGATTTCTTAACTGCTATTTCAATAATACAGAATGCTGGATTCTGAGAAAACATGGGAAAAGAGTAGGAAATTGTCATATAAACTAAGCAAAATATTCCGTTGAAGTACAGTCTCCCAGAGTAAACAGCCATTATTGTAAGAATGGAGAAGCTATCACATCGGTTAAGTGTTTTGCACTTGTCAGTTCTCTGTGTATTTTCCATCCTCAGCTTTAACTGGGCTGTGGACTCCTGCTATGGGATGGGACATAAGCAATAAAATGCACTGAAGGAAACAGCATGTAGAGAAAAAAGTGTCAGAAAAGACTGCAGAAAAATATAGAAGTTCAGCTTCTTACTCTAGGGAAAAGCATCATACTAAGCTCTCTTAATAAGAACTACAGCCATATTTCAATTTAGAAACAATTCATTTCTTTAAAAAGCTTTTCGACGGTTTTTAAATCATTCTTTGATGCTTTGCTGTTTTTAAATCATTCTGGTCATTTATGGGGAAAAAAAGGGTTTTGTTTTCTGGATGAAAGCATAGCTCAATATTTAATTTCTGGTTTTATTTTGATGCATATCTTAATACTCTGACCATAGATCTGAGGAAAAAAAATCATATTATCTATGCACATAATATGATGAAGTGTTTCAGTCTTTCCGATACACATGTGAGTCTGGCAAGCCCTTGAATTTTCTATAGTGTCATACTCTCCCCTCATTGCGAGTTCCTGTTCTGGAATCTTGGAAATTTTAAAGCTGACTTGGTTGCCATCATTTTGTACGTCTTATTCTGGTGCTCTCTAAATGGCATCTTCTCTTCTCTGTTTCATGCCAGAATAGTCCACAGATTCAGAGCTGACCCCTAAGACACATCAGGGTGCCCAGAGTTTCTCACTTCTCTGATGCAAACTTGTTGCACAGCCTAGCCCCTTCCTAGGACCAGTATAAGTCCTGCAGTATCAGCGTTGGTTTTCCTGCTGAAACAGAGCTTAAATATCAACAGCTTTGATACCATTGTGTCAGAAAATCTGCAGTGTAGCTCTCTGGTTCTCCTCAGAGGGCATTGAACACTGCAAAGAAGGAAAAGTCCCAATTCTGCAGGATTTGCATCATGTGTGAGCAGGAATTGGTCTTCTGAGACAGCAGCAGAAAGGGTTTTTATGGTAGTCTCTGTATTTCTTTCAGGTGGTTTTCAGGGTCTGTCATTGTCCTGGCCAATATGAAGAAACTAAATAACGGGGGGAAAAAAATCTCATCTACTGATCAGGAATTAAACCAGATTGAAATTGGAAAATGGTGGGGGGGAGGTTAACATTTTAGCAGTCAGAAGTTTGCTGGGGAGCTCAGCTTCCTCTGGGCTGGGAGGCAGTGGGAAACTGCTCTGCTGGTCCTAGCAGAGATGGGGGGCAGGGACATTCCCCTCCCCACAATATGCCTTTACTTCAATCCCAGCTGCAGGACTGGAGGGGGCTGTAGGTGTTCACAACCCTCTGCTGGCAAAGCAGGGGGGGCAAGGTGGATGAGAGTGGCAACAGGGGCTATAAAAGAAATTAGACAGATAAATATGAGTTTAAGTCTCTAAATGAATCTGCCGGCATTCTGAACAGTGCAGTAATCCTGGGTAAGCTTTGCTCTTGGCAAACATTTATTCAATGGCTGTTTAATAGCTCCTGACTGACAGCAAGTCTGTAGTGTAATCGAAGTCATTCCCTCCCCCCCGTCCATCCCTCGCTCTGGAGAGAGTTTCCTCTCCTGCAAACTGCGAGGGAGAAAGGATATAACTGTTCTTTCTGGAAATTCCACTTGAACCAGGGTTCAAGGATAAATATTACCTCCCCTCGGATATGTTAACTATTTTTTAATGATGTGATCTGATATTTTAACAGTGTGCGCAGTGCAGCAGAGCTTTGGGTTTGTTGTTTAAATATCTTTGATGGTATGTCATAACAAATTAGTTTCTAAATGTTGCCAATTTGGCAGACAAAGCTGATTATTTCCTGCAATCACACTGCATATGTGCACAAGATTATAATTAATGACCAGGGATGCCAAGCACACTTTAATAATGATCCTTCAGTATTTAAGGGACTGTTAGAGTTATTGGCATTTGTGCCTTGTGTTGCAGAGAATAGGGGCGATGAATACTGATAGATCTATCAGTGTCATAGAATCCAATAGTTTCCTGATTTTTCTTATAAATTGGAGGATTCACTGGGAGTTATTGACAAAGCAGCTGCAGTGAATATTAACAGTGTTTGTGCTGCTTTCACTGAAGCAGTACGAACTTCTAATTAGATTGGAATTGCTCTTTTGGCAACTTTGCAAGGCAGTTTTCCTTAGCATATTGTCCATTTTGTGTAAGGATTACAAGGAAATCAGTGATGGATTTTTGAAGAGCACCTGAAAGTGAAGACAGCAGAGGGCTGGATCAGAATAAAAACTAAAGTGGAAAGCCACAGAGGATGTTTAAAATAAAATAATAAAAAAAAAAAAATAAGGAAAAGAAAAGGTAAAGGTTGTAGTACTACCCAGCAGAAACAGGACACGGATCCAACTTCAGCATTCTTTTCAGAATGCTCAGGGAAATATCTCTTTAGGGCTGTAGATGTGGACAGCACAAAAGCTGCTATAACACTGTACTTGGGGCAATGAGAGGATGAAAAAAAAGCTGCCAACTCAAGTCCACTCCCAACTTATTTTCGGTGCCTCCCTACCCAATTTACTCAACATATCTGCTCTTGAGCAGAAGAGCAGAGTGGTGTGTCTGGTGTTTATTTCCTCCTTGTGAATCAGTTGATATCAACACAGCCTTCAGCCCTGGCACTGAAGGCTGTCCTTTAGGTTCTAGAGGTGCTTGTGACATCCTCGGCAAAGGCAGCACAATGTATTCCCTGAACAAAAAAAGCATCTTAAGGTATTTCTGCCACCTTTCCCAAGCAATGAAGTCCTGCATTTTATCCCCTCTCCATGAGGAGTGTCATGTGCCATCTTCTTTAGCTTTCCTAAAAGAAAGGATATAAGGAAGGAAAAGAGGTGAGGAGTGGGATAGAGGATATGATGGAAAGAAATGTGCCACTTTAACCTTTTTGATAAATTCAGCTCAAAGCTTGCATAAAATACTTACTAATGTTGATGTGCATTATTACTTAGCATGATTGGAAAATATCTAAATTTACTCTCTGGTTACCTGAAGCAGGGGTGGGTTTCCTGAATGTTTCTGTACTTTCTGTGATCTCTCTGTGAAAATCATGACCTGTTGTACTGGGTTCATTATAATTAAGGCAGACTTTGGTCATAAAGCCAGAGTATGTCTCCACAGCTTCTGTATGCTGATTATGTTTATATCTGTTATCATTCTTCAAGATGCTCGAGCTTTTACATAGACCTTGCTGAAGATGTTGACAGTAAATGTCTTCTCGTTGAAAATCTATATATATTTTCAAATTGAAACTTTATGGACAATCTCTCAGCTATAGATATTTTCATCAGTATTTCAGTAGATGTTTGGAACCAGTGGCTTGAAAACCAACTATTTAGTTTATTTAAAAGCCATTTTTAAGTAAAAGGGTTTTAAGGGTTTTAAGTAAAAGGGTTTTAAGGGTTTTAAGTAAAAGTAAGTTCAAACTCTGTAAAAAATATCATAACAAATGTATCATATTAAAAACTTTATCATAAATTATTTTACTTTGTGTTAACCTTGATTTTAATTTTTTTTCAGTCAGATTTAATTCTTCACCCTTAAATTTCTAGTATGATTTGTGAATGGGTTTCTGGGATTTTTTAATTTTCTTTTTTAAGGTAAGATTATTTTAGTAAGGCAACTTTTAAAGAGGACAAACTTCAGCTCATCATTCTTCAGCAACCTGCCTTTTTAAATAAGATTATATGGAGACAGGCTTGCAGATTGATACATATGCCTTAAATTAAAACCCAGTTACCTCAGATACCTATGAGGTAGCAATTTCCCAAGAAAGGGAAAGCTGTGTTGGTGCTGATACATCTCATTAAGTCAAATACACAAAGTTTGAACCAACTGAAAGTTAAATTTCACTCTGACTCATGTAATTGAACAAAATT
The DNA here is from genome assembly GCA_004320125.1 of Scolopax mira. NCBI lineage: Eukaryota > Metazoa > Chordata > Aves > Charadriiformes > Scolopacidae > Scolopax > Scolopax mira. The sequence goes on along the minus strand of BJBW01002144.1, from coordinate 110,444 downwards.
TAAGTGCGTGATAGTTTTTATAGACTAGGCAAGTACCTGAGAGGGAAGTGAAAGCAAATATCCTAGTTCAGTGAGAATTAAATACCTTGGCTATTTTGCACAAGGCACTGCTGGGACTGGCAGGAGAGCCTGGAATTTCTGACTTTCAGTCCCAAGGTCAGGCAGTTTGCTTCTTTCGGTGGACCCTCCTGCTGAGTAGATGTTTGTTTTGTGTTTCATTGCATTGACTTCCATGTGGTGATTTTGCACTTGGTAGTAATTATATCTGATGATCTTTATGTAGAAATGCTTCAAGAACTGGAGATGGGAAAAATGAAAGGCACATTTTTGTTGTGTGCTATCATAAATAAGGTTTGTTAAAGGAGCTGTGAAAAGAAAAAACAGGGAGGATTTCTGCTCTGAGGACTCTTACTAGTAATGTAAATAGGGGCGCATCTTTCAGTATAACAAGTAGAACAACATAGATGTGAAGAGCTTTGTTTAGAAGTCTTGCAGAATGACTTGGATGCACACAGAAGCACACCTTTGCTTCTCTCGCTATACTCTAAACTGCAGGTCTGAGTGGGTTCTTCTGAAACAGAGTTGTTGGTAATTTTTAGTTTTATTTTTAAAGAAAAAGGTATCTCTTTTCTGTGAAGGCCTACAGGGACTTGGTTGCCAGAAAACAAAGACCCCAGTCCTCAGGAGATCCAGGTAGGTCTTTGGCAGCTTTTGCCCCTGCCCTTGGCCTTAGGGAGGTCAGTTAATTTTTCTGCAGCTCAGCTTTCTAGTCTGTAAAACAGGTTCTAACAATCTAGGACATTGGGAAGTCAACATTTTGTTGATATGTAAATCCACTGATAACAACCACTGCCTAAAACCATTATATGGTTATTATTCACTACTACAAGAGAATTAAAATTTCCCTGGTGATAAAAATTGTAGAATGCAGTTATATTATGAGAAAGTAGGAATATAATTGAGGTTTGATATAAACAGAGGTGCCAGCATATGAGTTGCTCTGATATTGATCAATAACCATCTTTCACTGTAATTGTTCCAGTTTGTTTACTGCTGTGTATGTGAGTTATTGATCTTCTCTTTCTAGCTTCTTTGTGTTCTTCCAGTTTCTAATTCATTCTTGCTTTTTTCTCTTAGAGATTTTAAATAAAAGCTTGAAAAGGATTATCAAACTGAGCCTTGAGAAGAGATTGCTTAAAGCCAGCATTCACCCCCTGAAAATAAAAAAAAATCAATAGTCCTGATGACCATTCCAGCTTATCACTGAGCTGTCTGCTAAGGACAACAAATTAGAATAATTTATGTCCTGTGATGAGACACAGGACACAGATGGAGCACAACTGCTCAGCATTGCTCAGGATCAGTTCTCTGTATACACTGTCTCTCTTCATGATGCAGTGGGGCTGATCCTCAGAGATCTTTCTATTTCAACGGGGCTTATCTCTTGTCCAGACTTATAAATGAAGATACAGAATGTCTAAAACACTCGCCCCAGGCCTTCCTCTGAAACTTAAAAGCTGGGACATGTGCAGCAGTAGTGTTTCAGAGTGTTCCTCCAGGTGTTTGATACTGAGCTAGATTTGGGGGCACTGTTCATTTTAAGCTGACAGGGAGCAGGGGCACCTGTTCTGCCTAACACCTTCTCTCATGTTTGTGTGGAGAGGGGAAAGCATTCATGTGCTCAGGTTTCACTTTACATTTTATGAAATAACACCCACACCTGAAATTCTACCCAAAATACCTTTTGTTGCCACTGTAGGTTTTGAAGCATTGCAATAACCTGATAACCTGATATGCTGCTTAATGGGTGGGAAGACACGTTTTTCTCTATCTTCAGTTTGCAAATGATCTGGAGGGGGAACCTGGGGATGGTATAGTCCATTAGTCCAGTGTCAAAGTTATTGTGGCGTGGCTAATGTAGCATACTCACATTTAAAAGTACCGATTATGCTCAGCCTAATCAGTTGCCGTGCTGCCACCAGAGTATTCAGAAATATCTTGGAATCAGGTGACTTATTCAATTTTTGAAACTCCCTGAGTGTATTTTTCTTATTTGTAACAATATTCACATAAACAAAGTTTTACTGCAAGGGAACAATCACACTGTAGTTTTGCATCATGATTTATTTTAATGTCTTTGCATGAAGTGAGTTTATTCCTCTCTGAAGAACTCAGTTTCTATGCTTCTTTTCACTCAGACCTCATTTCAGTGCAGCACATTCTTCTTATTGAGTTTGCCACTCACAGCTTCTGCGCTGGGTTTGATGTTCCCTTGCAGTCTTGGTGCCTTTTCAAGCTTCAGCAACTCCAGCAGCATCTCTTAGTGGATAGACAGCCAGCATCAAGGGCAACATCTGGGGCTACATTTTCTTTTGTCTTAGATCTGGTGCAATCTACAAATGACACTGATCTTTCTCATAACTCAACTTAAGAAATATCTGACATCATTATGTTTTTGACATGCTATCTGGCACTATCTTTTTATTGTTGAACTTGAATGGAAAGCAGTGCCCTACCAGTGACACAGAAACTTTCCTACTCTCACACCTCCCTTCTTGCCTCAGCTGCATCTCTCAGGTTTATTTTGTGCCTTCCTGCCTTGTTTTCTGGCCTTCTTTGCACATTGCTGTTTTAGCTGACCCTTGGCTCCTGTCTTTGGAATTGTCCATGATCACCTTCCTTTGAGGAAGGAGAATAATTCAGGGAAGCACAGTATCCCTGCAACTAGTAAGGCTCTGTAAAAGCAGATTTAAATTGCGAGGTCCCTTGCATACATAGTGTGTTGATGTGTGCTAGCTTCATGCTAGATAAGGGAAAGGAGAGAAAAGAGACATGGAGAGAAAGTGGGCTACCTGGTCCCACTACCTTTTGGTTTCAGGGCAGCTGCACAAAATTTGTGAACAATTTCTTTGGCATATGCGAGTGACAATGCTCTAGAAAGCAGAACACCTATTTAGATAGCCAAAAGAGGATTTAGAGGTCCTTGCTGATCAAATGATAAATCATGAACTTTTTGCATTCATCATCATAACTTTATCAAGACCCAATAGCAGTAGCTTTAAGAGGGGCTCTTCTTCTTTCCCCACTTTCATCCCTATCAGCAGGTATTAAAATGGCTTGTTTCCAGATTTAAAAAAAGAAAAAGTCATATAAAATATATGTGGTTTTCTAAATGCCTTGCACATCTCATTAACTTAATATTTTTTCCATTGGTCACTTTGGATTTATGACTTTCCAACCATAATTTTTTTAATTTAATTTTGACCTGGCATTACCCTAAAATTAAATTCTGATCTACCCTCCACCTAAAGTGGTCTGGGGAGGAAGCCATTTTGCATTACATTATCATCCTATCAAATTTAACTAATTTAAAGGTGACATGAATAAAATATTCATTAAAAGTACAGTAACCGTTTGTCTGTGAACTTTAGCGATGTCCCCATTAACTTTCAGTTGACTCTCAGTAGAAAATAGCAACCTCTCTTTCTAAGCCTTTCTGGAACAACTTTGATTTACATGAACATAACCTGTCGTCTTGCTCTCTTACTCATTATTAAACTTACTTTTTATTGTCTGTGGGATAAAATACTTCCCCTCATAGTAGCCTGAAGTATTGATGACATATTAAAGCAAAAAGACACTATGGCATTGTTGAGCTTCTTTTAACAACGTAAATAACAGTATTCATGAGGGAATTCAGCAGCTGCTTGGGGAATGAAATATTTTCTATTTAGTTAAGCAACTCCTCACTGGTTGCATTACATCATTCTTGTGTGTTTTCTCACTCTAAACATTCAGTAAGTCTCATTAGAAGATTACTGAAGATCATGACTTCATCAGTTCTCAGGCCAAGCTGTCCGTTTTCTTACCCTTGAGTTCAATAGGAGAAGAATTCTGTTAAATCTGAGGGTCTAATATTTTTTACTAATACTATTTTTTATTTTTTATTGTAATTCCAAAAATTGATGAGAAGGAAACAGCATGGAGAAATGATGAGGTTCTTGGTTTGATCTGTCTCAGTGAGCAGTGACTCTCTTGAGCTTAGGAGCCTCTTCTTGCAGGTGCTGTGCCTGCATTGTGACTCTGAATTTACCTTCTGTGAAGAATAGAACAACTTCTTTCAACTCAGATTACTTACTGCTGATGGTAAAGCAGTGTCTCATATTAAAGCAGATAATTACAAAAATTTGAGGTGATTTAGCCTAAATTAATAAATAAACACTACCAAATAAGTTGTGTTTGTTCCTTAGAACAGGAGTGATAAAAAATGGATTTGTAATCTGTCATATTTGCAGACTGTTTGAAGAAACAATCTTCCAGGTGTACTCAAGGATATTTTCCTTACACAGGAATTACTACTGTTGTAAAATGATGATCTATGACCTTTGAAATATAATTCCTTTATAATTTAGGCAGAGAAAATTCAATATTATGACCAAGTCATATACACATGTGTAGCTCCATGACAGGCTCTTGTGTTTGGTTCTGCACTACGGAATTCAGGCAAGATGGACTATTTTGCAGATGTAATGAGAAAAGTACTGAATGCTGGGCTAGATTCTGAGATGTTGTAAATGGGGATAGTTCAGTCATGGATGGGGCTGTGCTGATTTGTCCTGGGTAAAAATCCAGCACAGTCTTTGTAGTACAATACAGGAAGAGGATATTCTTTTTCAGCTTTTTTTTTTTTTTTTTTTTTAAAAAAAAAACTTGTAGCTGGAAATATCTCATACATAAGTTTATATTAAATAATAAACAAATTAAAATTCTCTTGGGCATTTTAAACTTGGTTTGTGGCTCATCTGCAACACTGAACACTTAGAAATGCTCTATTCTCAAGTTACAGTGTTATAACGGTGTGATGGAATCATAAATATTTCTTCTGAACACTCGGTTTTTGCCTTATTGATTGTGAAATGATGGGATAATTTCAGGGGCTTTTTTCCTTAGAGATTGTCAGATAAAGGATTTTCCTTCTTTCCAAACTTAATAACCAAAATCAGCTGATGCCACTGGGGTGGGAATGTGGTCCATATTACAAGTACATTTCATTCTTCTTCCCCTTTAAAGTTTGAGTACTCTGGATTACTTTTAACTGAAATTAAATATTTCTTTCTTTTTCAGACATTGCCACCTAAAGCTTTTAAGATTTATAAAACCTTGAATTACCTTAAAAAGTAATTTTAAAATTCTGTTTATATGTAATTTGAACAAAAATAACAATAAGTTAATAACAACAGAAATGCTTCTTCACAATGTCCAAATTTGAATTCTTATAGCTCTCCAGCTGATATCAGTGGAACAGATTCTTACCTCTGTTCCCATAAGAGAAATTGGGGTAGTCCTAAATCCTAATGTTTTGACTCAGCACAGCTGAGTTGAGAAGTAGGCCCAGCCACCTCCTTAATATGGTAGAGTATTGAATGATGGGTGATATGTATTATTAGGTGATGGATTTTAATTGCATTGATGCTTTCAGTGTAGAAGTAGAACTCACACATTACTAAGAAAGATATTTTTTGATATTTTTTGTGTACTTGTGTTTATAGATAAATTGCATGTTTGTACTATCATATCACTTAATTCTTTCAGCCAGACTCGTATGCCCAAGTCTGTAGTCCTTGAGTGAATTGCTGAGGATGCACTTTAGTTTGAATACATGGTGCTTACCTCCTCAGTTTGCACAGGAGATAAGGAGGGAATCTCCTCGGGCAGGAGTCACAGGGTGAACACCAGTGGCAGGATTTGCCAAACCTTCAAGTCCTAAGAGCCAACTATGAAAGCCTTTGTATCGCTTTTGTATCTTTCTTGGGAGATGGAGGCCTGGGCTTACCAGATTCTTTCACAGGCTTGCTAGAATCATTTTAGTGATTTGCACAAGCCTCACCCATAGTCACCTCTCATATTTTAAAAAACTACAAAACCCAAAAACACCCCTTCAAACATCCTGGCATGAATTTAATACCTTTGCAGGTTTGGTTCAATTTTTAAGGAGTCCAGTGTGTACACAAAAATCAAAATTAAAGATAGCATTCACTCAAGTCAATGCAATGTTAATGAATTTAGAAGATACATAACTTCAAAATTTCTTTAGGGTCAGCCAGGTAAACACTGCCAATATATGCCAAAGGTTTAACAAAAGATACAATAGCAATTACAGCAGGACTCTGAGAGGAGTGAAATTTTTTTGTACTAACTTTTGCTTTCTGTATCTTTCTTGAATAAAAATATAAAACACAGGAAATGAATATTTTTCATGCTACAGCATGAAATTTATGGATCCAATAATTTCTCAGATGCTACTTGGAAAATGTTGCTTTATCCAAAGGTTAACTCTTTTAGGAGTAAAAACCTCTATATTTTCTTTATTAGTTGGTACAACTAGATTTGCCAGAGTTATAAATCTATCTGTTTTCTAGTCTATAACAGAATAATCCCTGAATCCCTGAAATCTCATAGATATAAATGGAATTGCTAATTTTCAATAAATCTGCAGTAACAGGTAATAGTGTCATGGTCCCCAGTTCCAATCATTTTTGCAATAATAAATGAGACTATAGAAGACTCACTTTTGGCCATAAAATTTACTGTTCAGGGCACAGATTTTAACCCCCAAAGTACTTAACCAATTCCCCTCTCTTTGTTGTTGTCACTGTTGCACCACAGCATCTATTCTTGATGTAAGATCAGGGCCATTTTGGACCACAACTGTTATTTATAGGCTCTCTGGGGGGCCTGGGGGGGAGGAAGGAGGAGAGTGTTTTTCCAATGTATATTTCCAGCCTGACAGTATTCAGTCCAGAGGGGCATGTTCAGGCTATTTGTAAGAGCCCAGGGATAGATGCAATTCACCCGAGTTCCCCTCCTCCCCAGCCTCAAGCCTGAGATCTGACTTTGGGGTTAGAGAAGAGTCTCATGAATGCCACTGTCCCCAGTTTGCCAGAGAAAACTCCATGGCTTGCAGAGCTTATGCTCAGGGGCCTACTGTTAAGGGCTTATGAGGCTCCCTGATTCTCTTAAATACTCTGAGAATGAGGCACAGCTGCCTCATTTTGCTGACATTTTTGGCATTCCAATCTGAAAAACTCCCTGGCTTTTTTGGGGTGCTACAGGTAAAGGCTGGGTTGACTCTGGGAGCATCAAACTTTGTAGACAAATTAGCCCAATTCAGCACAATCTAAGAGTGCACAATCCAAAACTGTATTTTACAAGCATCTGAATGCTGGATTTAATAGTAACTTTAAGTCATCGGCCTGCTCACAGTCAAGGAATTCACTAAATACCTTCATAGTTTATACAATCAGATGCATGCATACATCTTTACTGAAACAAGGCCCAAAAGAGAATGGCTGGGAATGAATATAAGGGCCTGGAGAGCTGTAGCTACTTGTCCAAGATGTTAAAAATGGCTCTAAGAGTAGAATACACATCTCTGGAGTCCCAGTTCAGGGATCTGCCAACACGGCTTGGGCTTTCAGTGCCAGCAAAATAACACTGAAAAATATTAAACATGTTAGAAATGTGCTGAAAGAAAAAAGTTATATTAACAAAAGATGCCTCTTTGAGCTGCATTGATTTTCAGCACTGTGTGGAAGAAACTCTCTAGACAGACATTTAAACATATTATTGTCTTCTATTTACTCAGCAGATATACCTCACACTCTTTATGAGATGAGTTCATGAGGGAAGAAGTCAATTAAAATCTGAATCCCATGCAGTTATAGAAGATGAAAATAACCCCGTATTTGTTACATTGAGCTTTAATGCTAACACCCAAACCACAAGAGCATCTGAACTAGCTTTAAATCTTCAACATCACGTGCTTTCCCTTCCTGTACGTGTCTGTGAACCGGTTTAAGCTTAACAAAGTGTGTAAGCAAATTTCTTTTAGTTAAGACATGTTATGAAGCTTAGAGTTGTTCAGCAAGGGATAACTGATCAATCAGGAGCCAGCTCATGAGCTGGTATCAGTCAGAAGAATGCCACTATGTTGGACAGGTCAAGATCTTACGCTATTTTTCTTAAGGATTTTTTTGTCTGTCAGGGATGAGATATGATGAGTGTATTGAAGAATGGTTTCTGCATCAAAGAAAAGCTTTTGCACGACAAACTTATGAGTTTTCTGAGCTGTGTGACTTTGTCTAAGATGCTTTGTGCAAGTCAATTTGTGCCTTAGTTTCCCTTTTTGTCAAGTGTAGACATTGGTACTGCCTTCTCTGTGACATACCTTGAGATCTGCAGACAAAAAGCTCCATGAAAACTGACAGAAATAAAAAGGCAATGGCTGTCCTAAAGAGGACCATAGGCAGTTCTTTTAACAATCATGAATTTTCAGCCTTCTTCCAGCTGGGATCTCATGCTTTATTCCAGGGAACAGTCTGGCAAAAGAATCAATGCCACTAACCTGTATGCCATCAAATACACATCATTCTGCCAGTACATTTTCACAAGTAATTGAAATATGAAATTTTTGCTTCGTGAAGTGTTCTTTTGATCTACTCTTGCACTAATTTTACTAAAGCTTTCTAATACCATTGAGCTTTTTGCCAGGGTGCCCGAGATAATTTTTTGATCTTTCTGAGGTTTTTCTCTAAATGTTGACTTCTGTTCTTTTACACGCAACAGGCACAAGATTAAGTACTAGTAGTAGAGCAAATGATAAAAACATGTTTATTCTAGAGGTTAATGAGCAATAGAAAGGCCAGACCACATGTGCTGGTACTTGCAACAAGATGAAGTGCTCCTAGTTTTACTGTGCCTTTAGCTTCATTTGGCTATCTAGTAGTTTCATGGGCAACCATATATCTTCATCCAAGAACACTTAGTTAGAAGGCATTTTATTTTGCATAATAACATTTTACAAAAAAGACACTGGAGATGCATGAAATAGATCTTGTGCTACATTGGTAGCACATGTGGGAAATAGCATATAGCATATACAAATGTTATAGTATATGTATATATAGTGAAATGTTCAAGAAATGCCATTAGACTAAACTCCCTTTCCTGTTGGTGAAGCCCCAGTGTCTTGAGTGGGGGTTATCTATGGTATATCAGGTGTCTGGATGTAAGCATCTTTGTACAAGGAGGAAACAGATATGATTAAGTGGTGGTAAGTCTCCCACTGAAATCCTCATAGGGGATATAGGACTTTTATACAAGAGTTAGAAGAGAAGCAGGAATGCAAGGGGAAAGAAGCATTCTGTTATCTTCACACCACAAAATGCAGTAAATTATCTGTGCTAAAAACTATCCAGAAAACTAAAAGCCAATCAAATGAAAGCCCAAATGATGCTAGCAGTAAAGGGGCTGTAAAGCGTAGGCAGGTTCAGTGGGAATTTGAAGATGGAACGCTCAGAAGTAAGTCAAAAGTAAAGTAAATTTTCTGTCAAGAATTTTAGAAATTGGAAGTGAATGAGAAAATGGATGAGTTTAAAAGAGAAAGAAAAGCAAAAAAGGAGAAGTTAAAGAAAATCACGTTGAAGATATAGCAAATTGCTCAATTTCAGCCTGGGTTGCAGAGCCTAGTGTGAAGCAGTGGCCTCAGGACTGCTGTGCTGGTTAACACGGAGGGGTGCTATCCGAGGCGTTGCAAGGGAAGGTGCTGAAGGAGAGTGTTAGAAGAAGCAGCACGACATTGCCAGGCATAGAAGATATTTAGACAAGAGTCTGGAAGGAATTTGGGAATGCAGTAGCTGACTCAATGTTGCATTTTACAGACTCATTACAACTAGTAAATATTTCAGAAAGTGGAGGATAACATCTGTCTCATATTCCAGCCAGTCACTTTTCAGTACTGCACGCTTTGTTTGAAATGGTAATCCAAGCTGGAATGTAGATGAGTCTTGGGTAATTCTTTCCAGGAGAAACAAACCAGCCCACCTTCTGGAAACACAGGCTGGTGTCAGTGCTTTTAAGGGTCTTTTAAGAAACTGTATCTGAACTTGCTTTTGGAAAACTTTTTTTACAGTGCACTTGTATAGTGCTGAAATAAGTGTGATAACTGATCTCCTCGTTCATCCTCCATGCCATATCTGCAGCTGCTGCATAGATAATATATGTAACGAGATTTTGTTTTGTTTTGTTATTATGTTCTTGAAGTAATATTGTGTGGCTTGTAAGATTTTGTGTACTTTCTTGTTTATTTCTGTTTCTGAAAGAGAGGGCAAGCCTTTGTGGAAATAGGTAGGATTCCCATTACTTTTCTCATTATTTTGTGGATACACATAAAAAATTGCCCTGATTAATAGGCTGAACATTTTAATAGAAGGATTTTCTGTCTAGCAGGCTTCCAAATCCTTCAGAACATCTTCTAGAAGCTGCTCCTCAAGATAATTTCATCAGTTTTTAAAAGAAAAAAAAAGGAAAAAGAAACAGATACAGATATCTTTTCACCTTCTATACACCTGTTAAATAAACTTGTCATTTCTACAGCCAATTCAGGAAAGGAGTTATCAGATCCTTTCCTTGGAGACCTAAGTGTAACCCTGCAGGTCTCTGGGGTCAACCTCATACCTTCTCAGAAAAGCTCCCTGCACAATTTGATAGTCACGGCAGTCATTATCAACCAGCTTGGCATAGGCCTCTAGGGTTTTCCCATTGAGCAAGGTCTGAACTGTGCTGCCCATGCCTCCTCTCACCAATTATAAGTTCTGTACAGTTTTTTAAAAGACTGCAAAAACATATCAACATCATTCCCTTCCTTGTAATGAGGAAGCAATTTTACCTTATTATAACTGACTAAATATGCATGGGCTGACCCAGTAGGACCCTCATTCACCCTTATTCTTTCCCTCTGGAAATCATATTCCATTTTCATCGTTTCCATTTCAAATTTTTCTTCCTCCCCATCCTTTCTCTGCTCTCTCTCTCTTGATCCCATTCTTGTTCCATCTTTATCTTTCCCATGCTGAATTGTCACTCTTCACGCTCCTGCTCTCATTACAACTTCCTTTGTGTTTGATGCTCGCTCTTACCCGTTTGCAATTGCTTTCCTTTTTACCTTATGCCTTTTTATCATCTGTAGTGGCTTAGTACCTATGCAGCATATTTGCTGTTCAGACTCCTGTGCATAGCTTCAATTAGTTGATAGGTGCTATTAATGCTGTCTCCTGCCTCCTCCCTGCTGCTTCAAGACGTTAAAGAACAAGCCACTGGTGAGAGAAAGCAGAGAGAGATGGTTGTCCCCGATCACCCGTGATATATGTCTGATTGTGCTCTTCAAGAAGAGTGCTTGTACTCAGTAGTACCCATTGCCTACTTAGCCCTGCCACCATGCTCAGTCCTGTTTCCAAAGCCAGCCTGGGCACCTAGTGTGTGTGTGTGTCCCAGCTCCCCAAATGTAATTCCCACCTGAGTTCCCCTGAGAACTCACAGTGCGGACTTGAGTCCATTTCACGGGTTTGTGCATAGCTCTGGCTCTGTCTGGAGACCACAGTCTGGATTGCAAGGAAATTTTTAGCTTTCTGAAGATGTCTTTTCAGCCTTCTTAGTAGTCTGTGTTAAGATTGTTTAGCAGAGCGTGTGGAAACCTACTTTCTTAGTGACAAAGCACTGAACATTCTTCATGCCTATCATGCCCCAGGGCTTGGCATGATAATGAGGTAGGTGATGCAGAATAAGACAAGGAGACTCTTAAATGCCTCAGAAAATCTATGCCCTGAAAAGCGCTCTAGGCCTTAATGTCAAAGATAAGAGAAAATCATGGTTACATCAAACCTGTGAATCCCAGTGACCACTGGAGGTAACTCCCAGCTGGCCTCTGGTTGGTCTTGGATCATACATTTATAGAAATGAAATAGCTTCAAGACCTTTATTGAGTATAAACTGTTAGTTAAATCAGTTGAGTAACTGACCCAGATAACATCAAAGAGAAAGGGATGGATGGCTCCCAGAGCTGGCAAATGCTCTTAGACCACCAAACGTTCCCAATTGTGGCATAAATTCAATACCCGCAGGTGATGATGGGAAATAAAGAACTGACAGAAATGAGGAGTGGGGTAGACAGGTTATAAAGCCTTAAACTGAGATACTGCTCATACCCTGTGACAGTCTGATTGCATTTCAACCATTCCTGCCAGGTATTTGTCCAGCCTGTGTGGTACATCCCTATGGGCAGAAGATTTTGGGTTTTGGTTGACCAAACTCTCTTTTTCTATATTTTATACCCCATATGTGTATCTAAGGGTGCACAGGTATTGCTCCTCTGCTGACATTTGAAAAATAATGCTCTCATTTTGATGTTTGAAAAATATGACATATAGTCAGTTTTTTATATGCAAGAAAGATCTCACATGACCTGTGACCTTTCTGCAAAAGTTGAGTAGCCCAACATACATTGGTTGTAGGTGGGAGAGATGGGAAAATGCATCTGGAGAATGCAGGCATCCAGATACCTCTGTAATGTGACTTCATCCAAAGGTAGAGTGAGCACTCCCAGCTGGTGCTGGAGATGTGCTGCACCGAGAGCACAGCACCACATTTTCTACATGGCTCCTTATGCAGAAGCCCTGTCTTCAGCCTTCAACAAGGCATTGGACTGTGTGTGCATCTTTCTTGGAGGAGTTCAGGCTGAGAAAGGATCAACCTGGATATTTCCCTTTATTGATCTATGCTCAGGTTCACATGTGCAGGGTAATTCTTTCTGTGCAAGCAAGCTGAACTAATAGAGCCAGTGGAGTGAGCATCTCTTAACAGCTTCTTATTATCATCTGTCTCTTCTTCAGATGCATTCTGGTGTGCTACACATTTAGCTCTGTCTGTTGGAGAAGTACAAAGGTCAAATGAAGGTGAGAACACTTCATTCATAATTTTTATGAGTTATTCAGACCCACTGTATCATTACCCCTTGGAAACATATGTTTTCTGATAGCAGTTTAGAAAATATTCAGCACATCTCGACAATCTCTCATAAGTAATACAGATCTGCTGTCACACTTTGTCATGTGGCATCAGGTTGTATAGTGCAGTGAATTCACTGTAGTGTGATATACTATAGCCATTCAAGATCCCATCCTCATAATTTCTGCATCTCTAAATGTAGTGGTACATGTTGTGTCTTGCTAGAAGTCAGAAGTATTTCAGTATATTCTCATTTGATTACAATTTAAAGGTTTTCAGAGAATAAACCTGGTCACCCCTCTACTACTAAATTAAATGTCTGTGATAATGAGTATGTTAAATATAACTTTTGATTAAATAGATACCTCAGAAGGCTTAATATTTTACCAGCCTTTGTCTTAGGCTGATAAAGGTGATAATTCTCAAAAATACCTTTTGCCCAGTGCTAGGGTAGCTGTACCTGCTACATTCAGGTTGTCTAAAGTTGGAGTTTCTCTTAGGGAATCCCAGGGTCTGTGCTACCATAGCAGAAATGCATCAGTGTGTACCTCTTCACAGTTTAGTTGTGAGCCAGGGGAGGATGGGTAAGGCCTCATCATCATACTCTGATCTCTGCAGAAGCATAAAGGAGAGACTGAATTTCCCAGTAGGAACACAGAGCAAGGTCTGGGTGCTTCATGCATTGCCCACCCATCCACAGACCTGAGTGGCACCTGGCCCCGAGCAGGCCTAATTTGAGAGTGATTCTACTTTGCCTGATGCCTTTTCCTCAGAGGAGACAGGGACCAGTTACCTTCATTAGGGAACACAGCCAAAGGCTTGCAGGTTGTTGCTTGATGTCGCTGCCATCTCTGCTTAATGGTGAGGAAAGGGTGGTGGGGAAAAAATTACTTCAAAACTGGGAGCCAGTCCTGACAGCTGGTAACTTGAACTGTGGATTCATTTTAGACATCATCCAGAGAAATTATGTTAATTATAACCTTTTTAAACAATCCTAAGGATAGAAGGCAGGAGAAAACCAGACTGGACCAGGCTGCCTCCACCTTTGGTGACCAGTTGCCGTTCATGTTTGTGGTGCTGCGATGCAAGCAATGAGGATAATGATTTTGCCAAACAGTGCTCTCTCTTTTGTGGGGTTTTTACTGAAGAAATTTCCCATAAATATGTGTAAATTTATTCATTTCCCAGGGAAGATTTTCAATGTGGTGTTTTGCAGCAGTTGGACAGAGACCTTAACTAATGCTCTTGAATTTCAGCTTGCAGGTAATTGGTGGGGTATCTGATTCAGGCAGATCTTGGTGGAACTATGTTCACTTGCGATACTTGTGTGTTTGGATCAGAGATGAGCCACTGAGAGAGAAATCTCTTTAAAATTATGTCTAACCCAGACTGTTACGCAAGGTTATTAACATCTTGGCTACTAGTAAAATTAGACTGGAAGGGGTGCACAAAGCCTGAATTCACAGCAGCTATCACAGAATCATAGAGTCATTTAGCTTGGAAAAGAACCCTTGAGATCATCAAGTCCAACCATTAACCCTACTCTACAATGTTCTCCCCTACATCATATCCCCCAACACCACATCTAAACAACTCTTAAACACGTCCAGGAATGGTGACTCAACCACCTCCCTGGGCAGCCTATTTCAATGCCCGACCACTAGTTCTGTGAAAAATTCTTTCCTCATGTTCAGTCTAAACTTACCCCTTGGAGCTTGAAGCCATTCCCTCTCATTCTGTTACTAATTACCTGTGAGAAGAGACCAGCACCAACCTCTCTACAGTGTCCTTTCAAGTAGTTGTAGAGAGTGATGAGGTCTCCTCTCAGCCTCCTCTTCCTCAAACTAAACAGTCCCAACTCCTTCAACTGCTCTTCATAAGATTTGTGCTCCAAGCCCTTCACCATCTTCGTTGCCCTCCTCTGCACTCGCTCCAGCACCTCAATGTCTCTCTTCTATTGAGGTGGTTAACTAAGGAGGAGACAATGACTGACAGTATTTCTTCATGAGTACCTGAGACAGTGCAGAAACAATGGCTTTAGGCTTGATGTCTGAATCCATTAATGAGCCACGCAAATTAAATTTTATTAGGTCAAAGGATGCAGGAGAAAATTAATGCCTGGACATAAGAGTTGGCATCCTCCTTGAATAGGAGGGATAGGGTTTTGATCTCGGGGAGCCCATATTTCAAAATCTAGAATAAGCTTATGGAGAACAATTGATAGGTCTGCAGTAGATGTATATAAGCTCTTAAAACACTTTCCATCAATCATGCTTGCTTTATCGCTTTAAGACTAAGCTGCTTCTAAAGGGAAAAAGTCAAACTGAGTTGAGCCAGTGGGGTAACTATGTGGATGTGCATGGATCATAGCCTGATGTTCTCCTCTACAAAGTGGAGAATTGGCATAGGCCAAGTGATGACAAGAGGCCTCTTGCTTTGCGGGTATCGCTGGGGGAAGCACCAGGGCTCTGGCTTGCTTGGAGCTGTGTATTTCTGGGTGATACTGCAGCTGGTAAAGGGGGCAGAAGTTCTGACTGGGGAGAGTATGAACTCTGGCTGGTTTGTCAAGAATAATGTCTTAAGAATTGGCCATAGATAAATACTTTTTAACTAAGCTATGCAAAACCAGAGAAAGTATTTAAATATTAGTCAAAAGAAGCCATTAAATAAAGCCTTGAGGCAGATTAACTAATGTTTCAGGATCTTAAATTCAAATTATAACTTGTTATTTCTGTCTATTAAGTCCTACTATTGTTTGCTCCACTAGCGAGTTCTTAACTGGTCCGTCATTTCACAACAGGTTATTAGGACCTGAAATTAATGTAGTATTTCTATGGTTTGTAAACATTTTACCTTCTTGGCATGACTTCTGAAATCCATTTCTCACAAATAACACGAAGGCTTAACAATGCTGTTCTGTCACAGAAGTGATGCTGTGATACGTTTCTTTGTTACTTTTGCACACTTTCTACTCTTCCTTTGCTTGTTAAAGGCCTGGGTGGATGACCTAAGAGAAGAAAATGGATTAGAATGTGCCAGAGAAAGCAGGTGTCCAAATCTGAAGGAGTCTGTGCTTTTTTCTTTGACATTGGAAGCCATACTGTTTGAGGAAATTGACAAGATATAACCATCACTGATCATCACCTCTTTTTGGCTCTACAGTGTTGTGAGATGATCTCTCAAGTATTCTACAGTTTATAGATGTTAATAAATATTCCACTAGATTCTAATTTTTTTAAAGTTTATTTTATGGTCCTCAGGAATATGGTTTAGTGATTTTTATTTTTTATTTTTTTTTGTCAGAGTTAGGTTGATGATTGGACTAGATGATCTTTAAGGTCCCTTCCAACCTAGATAATTCTATGATTATATTTTCAACTGTAGTTGGTCAAATGGCAGATATTATGTCTATCTGTAGTTATTGTCCTGGAAATTTTCAGAGCCTCTTAAATGTAGTATAAACAGTTACTTATTAATAACTTTTAAAATAATCTTTTAATTCTGCCAAAGGTTATAGAGAATTAAAATTGTTTGAAATTATCTCCATATCTTTGTCTCACCAAATTATCTCTTTGTGGTCCATCAGTCCAGCTTTTAAAATATTTAAAAGCTTAAGTTAGCCAAGTTAAATTTAACAGACGTTTTTATGTTGTAATGATCACCAAAAAAAGGATAATTCCTTTTCCATCTCAACTCTCACTTTGGGAGGTGATACTGAATTTGGTAAGTTATTTAAATGTTGGCAGGTAGCTAATCAATTCCCCAACTGTGTCCATATAAATATCCTGACTACACTTTTGTCTGTTATCTTGTCAGCAACACCTCTTACCATCAGTTTCTGTGGAATGGGTTTCCTGCTGAGCTAATTGCCTCCAAATTTGATATTCCCATTACCTTGCCACCTTTACCTCTAGCTATAAATTGCTTTGTGTCAGGCTTTGACAAGAGAAAGTGTAAACAGCATTCTCAGCTCGTGGATTACCTTAGACATTAGTTTCAGAAGGATCATTTGAATCTGTTTCGGAATGGGAAATTGGAAATTGGTTTCTCATCCTGAACTCCATTCTTCTTAATGCCCCATTGCATTAAGTTCTTTACTTGCCTCTGTCTCTCTTACAGTGAATCTTTAACTTTTCTATGCCATGTGGTTTGGGTATGTGCTTGGCTTCTGGGAAGGGAGGTAAGGATGAGAGCTCACACTTGTGTAATAAAAGGTGCCTCATATAAGCATGAACTGCCTTTTTGTGTGGCTAGTTTTACTTTTCACCAAATGTTCAATGTTTAACATCTTACCTCTATAGAACAGTTACAATTTCAAGTTAAAATTCTTCCCATTAGATTGGTGATACAAAGTAAAACCCATAATCATTAACAGTAACACATCCATAAATATATGAGACGTAAGGGTGTACAAATTGTTAAATAACATGATAATCCTTGAAATGCTCTAATGATTACATATTCAGATTATTGCTTCTTTGTTTTTTGCTGCTTCAAATAATTTTGCCAATATTCCCAATGAGGAATGAACTATCATGGTACTGTTGGGTGCAGATCACAGGTGTGATAGCATGGTGACATTGTGAAACTTGGATATTTTCCTCCCTAAATTTTACTGATGATCTGTCACCATGCCCCATCCCTGGAGGTGTTCAAGACCAGGCTGGATGGGGCTTTAAGCAACCTGGTCTAGTGGGAGGTGTCCTTGCCCATGTCAGAGGTGTCAGAGAACTAGATGATTTTTAAGGTCACTCTCAACCCAAACCATTTGGTGATTCTATGATCTTTATTGCAGCATAGCATTTTGCCAGCTAATGTGAACAAATTTAGTTTCAAGAAGGGCCTGGTTTATTTCCAAAAATAGTTTGCATTTTTCCCATGCTGTTTTGCTCAGGCATATTGTGACCCATCTCTGACCTGTTCATGAGTATTCAGATCTGAGATGAGGACAGGTCATCAAACGTTCCTGAAAAGCATGTCAGTGTAGGGTCATGCTAGATACACAATGGTATTTATGGGTATCTGAGCACTCTTCTCTGTGTCCTTGCATTTGTTTCCATTTAAAGCATGGAGCTGCCTTTGGTGTGTGTGCAGACACATATGTGCTATGGTTAACTACAATTAAAAAAAATACAGAAGATGGTCCACACACAAAATTCTGATGTGGATATATCCATATCAACCCAGGAATGTTCCCTGTGTTAGCTGAAGAACTGAGATGCGTGTAGCTACAAGGGAAAATGTTGGTATTGTTTTTTTTTAATTTATTTACTTTTGCGTGGAGGTTTTTTCTCAAGTAGAAAAAAAGCTAAGGGCTACATTTTGAGGATAGGCCAATTCTGTCTCTCAGATCAAGTATTAGATCTTCTAAAGCCAACTGGAGTTGTGCCCACACAATGTGGAAGCATTTGGCCATTTATCTTTCTTTCAAGAAATTCTCTGGGTTTTAGAGAACGAAATTTGTAAGTATACAGCTGGTATTATTGAGCCTGTTTCCTTCTGTGTTAAATTCCTGAGAAGAAAAACATATTGAAACTCCCAGTTCTGTACAAGATGCACATTATACATATGCATTGACTTCAAAGGGATAGAGTTGCTGTCTGTTCAGAACAATCCAAATTTTTACTAACAGCAATTCAACTTTGTGATGCAAAATTAAAATGCATATTTAGGTTTAAGCGCTGGACCTCTTGCTGCAGTTTGTCATTTCACGAGTCTGGCAACAGTCAGCCATAAATTGCATCAGGAAGCTGCTGTGCTGCGTATGTCCAATAGAAGCTAGAGCTTAAAATAAATATGTAAGATAGGCCACAGGAATGGATGTATGGCATGCAGCTGAAATACTTGAGAACTGGAGCAGAAAGAATGATTCCCCAGCCCTGAGGAAAAAAAAAAACCCACACCATCTTTCTATCTTAGCTGTAGATTCTCCTTCCTGCCTAAGTGCCACTTTGTCTTTCATGTGAAATTGGTTGTATATATACACACCTAACTTGCCGTATACCTTTTAAGTTCTAGTTTGAGCCTTCTCCTGTTTTCTTGGTAATGTACCTTTTAAAATTTATGTATATAATTATAATTAAAATAACATAATTTTATGCATGCATAGAATTGTGTTTATATACAATAAATAATGTATTGTGGAGTCTCCTTCTCTGGAGATTTTCAAGACCTGCTTTGATGCAGTCCTGAGTAATGTGCTGTAGGCAGGGGAGTTGGACTAAGTGATCTCTAGAATGTCCCTTCCAGCTCCAACAATTCTGTGATTCCATATGTTTTGTTATCCCACGTGGTTCATCCATACCAGGACAGTTTGTGCATTCATATTGCACTTCTCGCGTTCTGTCTGAGCAACTGATCCTCTGGACTCCTCATTTTTTTTAGATGAGGCTCTGACGCTAAAACCAGGCTTTGAAGAAGTTGCTTTGGAGTACTAACAAGTACTAAGAAAATAATTTAAGTAACCTGGCAGTATAGCTGTGGAGTGCTAGTGTTTCTGGTCCTGGGCAAAAGAGAGAACTTTAGATCAATGAGTTAACTTATTTGATTTACATTCACATGCCTGAATAAGCTGTTTGAGTGCATTATATTATATGAAAGTATCTATTTTGAATGCCTTAGCGGTACTGTATGTCTTCTCTGTTAATACTTTAGTGTGTTCACCACAGGAAAACTCGCTGAACTTTTGAGGTTCATTCCTCATAGGAGAAAATAGACTTAAAAGTAGGTATTTTTTAAAATTTATTTTTAGTGTTTCAAAATGCCATTTTAGAATTACAAAATACTGTATCAATAAAACAGCTTTGTATTTCTCATCAAGGTGACCAAAGTAAAAAGATCACCCACTGCTCTTGTAATAGGCTGCTGACTTTTAAATGTTTCTTAAAGCTGCTTGGCAGGTTGTGCAGTTCTGCAGCTGAGCATATTTTGAAATGGATGCGACAAATATTTTATAGTTCCTTTGGGGATTCAGTGATTTCAGATGAGCCGGACACCTGAGTGTAGTACTGCTTGAACACATAAATGAGTGTGGTGTGTGCATGTACATGCTGCAAATGGTAATGTTTGAATTATAATAAAGCCATCGTCTTTTTCCTGAAAACTACTCTTTACAAAACAACTCGGTAGCATTTTCTTTTCTGCCTTTCTAACTAGCTGGGGACAGGAGGAAACTCACGTGAGTTCTCTCGCTCTGCGAACACAGAGCAGGCAAGTCAGTGTTTTCAAAGAGTGAGACTCAGAGATTTGAGGGGGCCATGCTGCCACAGGATGGCAGCAGAATCCTGCTCAGGACTAGGAGTAGCAGTAGTCCTTTAGCTTTCAGGACTGGCTTTTATTACCTCTCCCCACTCCTTTCATAAGGAGAGCTAAACCAGAAGACTCTGGGGATAACGGAACTATGGGTGCTGTTAATGCATTAATTCCAGCAAAGCTGCATCTTCTCAAAATGCATCCCCTCCTACTTCATTAGCTAGTACATGCTCTTTCTTTTTAAAGCTAATACATATGTATTTGCTCTGAAATTTAATAGGCTTATAAATTATCAATTTACGTGCTTGTTAACAATTAAAAAAAATCCAAATACAGAGAAGTAAGGGTGTACTGAGTGGAGCCCTTTGTTACAATGCTAGGCATTTGTAAAAATGTAAGAATAAATAAGACAGAGTGCTTAACTTCCTGCCTTCATACTGCCTGCAACAGTACTGGTAATGTGTTTGGCAAGGATTTTCTGTCCATAAGCAGTATCTGACTTAATAAACTTAATATGTACCACTGCTCATTTCGTAGTCCATTGCAAAACTTCAACAGTGATCTTGTATCCTTTTCTGTCTGTTATATCAGTAAATCAGTAGATCCAGCTTTCCCATTCTATAAACTGGGGTGTTCTGCCTTATTATTGTTAGGGGTATTATCCTTGCTAGTTAAAATAAATGCCAAGAATCCTTCCCAAATCATGTTAAGTGAGTAGCAAAATGTGAACAAGATTTAACTTGAGTTCCCCTAATCAGTAATCACTAAGGGAAGTTAAAATATGCATTCTAAATTAATTGTATTCTTTATGAAACTATTGATTTCTTAAAAAAAAAAAAAAAAAAAAAAATTGTCTCCTCTTCATGTTTTTTCCATGTTTGCTATCATGGCATTTGTCACATAATTATCCAATACTAATGCTGCTCTCACATTTACATATTTCAGTTTTCTTACATACTACTTACATACTTAACATATTTAGTAGTACATCTGAGAATACAGCTGAAAACTGTAAATCCTCTACTGCTTTAAAAGGCAATATCCACAAGCAGTGGATTTAATCTCAGTCCTGAATTGTGCAATACTGTGGTCAGATTAATGCTGGCAGCTGTGCAGTGGAGACCTAATGAGCAATGAGTAGAGGCGTAGCGAGAGACCTGTGTGATGAAGTGTAAAAGCAATTGGGGACGTGAAATAGCAGGGAGACCATTTTACTGAGAAGGATCAAAGCTACTGAGGTGGTGGTAAGAAGACAGCAGCAATGGCATCCAGTAACAGAGACACAATGGGGGAGTTACGGGCTGCTCTTGATCCAGTATTTTCAACACTTTGTACCACAAACTGACCATCTTGAAAGGGCAGAAAAGGGCATTTTGAGTTCCTGCTGTGTTGTTAGCACCAGCTGTCTTGTGTACAGTTGTGTTGCTCAGGTCTCAATTCAAGTACTTTGAATTGACACCAGGGACCAATAACTGCCCATTGGATACACAGAAAAGGAGCTTTCCAGCTCTGAACTTCACTCATTCTCATCAAAAGTCACAGCCACAGTTACCTCGAGTGGTGTTGTAGTGAGTATTACAAATAGCTTTCAGCTATATTATTATCATTGTGGATAGCTGTTAAGCTTTGTAGTGACCCAGGCAGCTGCCTGAAGCTGTCTAGCAGTTTTGGGCACATGAGGACCAAGTGGTAGGTGCTTTTTTAGTGTGACTGTTGTGATGCTGGTTGTAGGGTTCCTTATTCTTTCTCCTATATGCAGGTTAAAATAGAATTTAGTCAAGCCCTGCAAAACTACTTTATTAACTGGGAATTCTTAGCAATTGTGTGGTGTGCCTGTATAAAGAGCGTAACTTGAGAGGAGTTCAGACTCCATCATCCTTAACAAAGGGGATGATTTTGGCCGAGTTACATTTGAATAGCTTGGGCCAAATAGTCAGCTGTATAAGGCAACTGTCACAAAATAATTAGAGGGAGAAGGAGGATTTTTCCATTGCTGTATGGTTATACTAAAACATTTTAGTGTTGTATGATTGCTCAACTAGCTTATGTTTGCTCAGTGTTCTTACAAAACCGAATTGTGAGCCAAAAAAAAATTCCTGATTTTATAACCAGTTATCAGTAGAGGGTGCTATGTATCTTTTGTGTTTGGTCTGCACTGGTTGTATGTTTATTGAATATATTTTTAGTTGTTAATTTATTATTCAAAATTTAGTTCAATTATACCTCTGCTTACATTAGTGGTGCAGTTTACTGTAGTAGATCTTGATAACATTAATTTGATTCTGCAAATGAAGAGATTTTCTATTTAGCAAGATTCCATGTTATAGGGTGATCAGCTCTGTTGTAATGATTTTATGATTAGAGAGTGTTTGCTCCTATTTATATGTGGTGATAAATTTGTGGAATCTAGTTTATAGGCTTACAAAAACACAAACACCACCATGGCATTTCTTACTGGTATTTGCTATCAGTGTGATAACGATGTCATCAGACAAGATGTGCAGCTTCCAAGTAGCTGCGCAAGCAATTCAGCATCAGGGGGGTAGAAGTGAGTGTCAGAAGGAGGTTGTGTGGAAAATAGGGATCAGGAGGAAAAAAAAAACAAACAAACCAGCAAACATGAGCTGAGGGGAACAGAAAATGAGGAAAGAGTAAGAAGAGATACAGAGAGATGGGGTTGATGAATAAAAGGCAAAGGAGGTAGATGAAGCCAGATGACTGCTTCTGGTTTTGGAATTGATGCTTTGCTAGCTCTGCCTTCCCAATTTCTTTGCTGTAATTGCCTTTTCAGGCCTATGAAGTTTTTGACTTTTTCCCACAGTCAGTGTCCCAGCTGCTTGCGGGCTCTTCTGTGGTTGCCGATAGGTGGAACTATGATTTTTTTTTCTTTTTTTCTGTAAACAGAAAACAGACTATGGGTTCTCTTCACTTTTCAGTTATCTCCAAGTCTGGTGGGAGATGATTTGATCTCTTAAGTTTCTTCTTGGAAGAAATCTTATGAGTAAAGGAATTTTGATTTCCGAGAACTGATATAGCAGAGTACCAGGGGAATATGTTAGCCTATCTGTCTGTCCTTCTGCCATTTCCATTCTTGGAAATGTGGGAAGACAGATGTGGCCCAATCTAGAAATACTTGACTCCACTTGGCTTTTGTAGAAAGACAGTTAAAGATGCAGAAAGTTATTGGCCTGAGCAGCCACTGTTCTATTCCTCAGCTGTTTTGGGCAAGAATTCCTAGGGTAGCATTCCTGTTTATCTTGGCCTATGCTTATGTTTGGGTTTTTTTTCCTGCTGTGAACAGGGAGTCTCAGGGTTGCACCCATAATGACAAGGAACAGGTCAGCTTATCCTGAGGAAACAAACAAAACAAAACAAAACAAAACAAAAAAATACATTGCCTTCCTTCAAGCTAGCCACAGTCATGTTTGAGTAGGGACCTTCAGAATACGCAAAAGGCATGGCTGTCCTCTGTAGTCCTTATGTGTGGGAATCTTCCTCCTGAGAGGCATGCCTCTTGACTTCCTCCCCTTTCTGCCTGCTAAATCTGTTGATTGAAGTCCAGGATCTTGGATCTGTTCCTGTTCATTCTGTATTCTTTTATTATTGGCTGCTGACAAGGTGCTGAACAAGACCCACAAAGGGGACACGTTCTCATGGAAGGCTGCCTTGTGGCTGGGACATCAAGTGGGTTGCGTTGGACCAAGTCTCATTTCCTACTACTGTCCAAAGGGAACATGACAGCTGTCCTGACTCTGGAGCAACTCATGCTTCTGCCTGTAGCAGGAGGAGTGGGGAGTGCTAGGGAAGCCATTAGGGTCAGGAAACATGGGGTGTTCTCATTTCTACTCATCTGATAGCTCTGCTGGAGTGGCAGATGGTG
>BJBW01002144.1:502-86408 GCA_004320125.1 Scolopax mira | reverse complement strand
GCAGAGCTAGCAAGTCTTGGAGGGGAGAAGGAGAAAGGGTCTGTGCATTCTAAGCTGTTGATGGAGCTTTTCAGCCCTGCTTCCAAGTAATCCAGGCATTGAACCTGTGCATTCTAAGCTATTAATGTAGCTTTTCATCCCTGCTTCCAAGTGAATCCAGGCTCAGGGCTAGAAACTGTGTCTTAGCGGCCAGTTTTGTGCAGGACAGCAGCAAGGCAATGAAGGTTACGTGACAGGCCTTGGGAATTGGTGCCCAAAGAAAAGGAAGGTTAAGTTCACTAAAATTACTTAGGAGGCTTGGGGGCAACTGCAGGGTGTGCAAGATGAGAGTTTTATTCTCTGCCCTACCACAGACTTCCTGGCTGACTGTAGGCAGATCACTCTGCCTTTATGGAAAATAAGAGCAATAGGTACTGACTACCTTGCGTGAGCACTGAGGTGCTTTTACCTCACGCAGATATAAAAGTAATGAGAGCCCAAGGCAGGCATCCAGAGGCGGGGGGGGTAATGATCTCAGAGCAGGGAACATGATGTATAAATGCCATTGGGAAGAGAATAATCAAGTAATAAAAATAGATATCTTTCCCCAAGTAACAATTATTTCATTTCAATATAGTTCTTGCTGAGGCTCAGTCAGTTGTGTCATGGTAGCACACCAACAGGTATGGCTGCTGTAAGTGCAGAACGTTTCTTCAAGTACACTTTTAAAGTGCCGTATCCACAACATAAAGCAGTAAACACATAAATAAAAAAAATAATAGCATCTTTCCCAGGGCCCTCCAAAGGTGAGTTTATGCTCAATATGAGGGATATCTGAGGTAGCTTTATGTAAATTAGCTCGTGTATTGCTGTCATCTTGCTAGGGCAGAAGGAAGTTCTCTTAGCTTGAATTCTAGGAATTCAATTCTAGATGGGAATAATTTAATACCCACAGAATTCAGTGCCAGGTGAGGCCAGACTAGCTTGGTACATAAGTGAGCTTTTTTGAAAGCTAATCCAGGATCTCTGCAGTAGCTACCCTGCAGTTTTGCTCTGCAGATGGGCAGCTCTTGACCTGAATTATCATCAGTGGGCAGAAAAAGGCACTTCTGAAGTGTGATTCATTTTAGCTGCTCATCTCAGGATGAGAAAAAAATAGTATACAGAAGTATCTGCTTTTCTGTGGTGAATGTAGTAGACCACTGTATCTAAATTTTGTGTGTTATCTGCGTTGTGGGCCTGGGCTACATTTCAGATATGGAGGTGGAAGGCTTCATGTCATGGGAGCCAACCAGAAATGTAATTACAGGCTTTAGAAGTATTAGGAAAATACTGTTTTCTAAAATTATATCTTTCTCTTCTCTGTGCACAGTGAAATACAGTTCAGCTCCTCTAGTACTACCACTTCGGAGAGCCAAGAACCATCTTCCGGAGATCAAGCAGCAAGCGCTCTTCAGCAGCAGCTCCTACTCATGGTGGCACGAAGGACCCTTTCAGAAAGCCCACGGGTACATTGTAATATCTCAGTTTCTAGCATTTTGATAAACTGCTTTATAAACAAATGCTGCAGGCTTGTTCCTGAGACAGTTTCGTTGATTTTCTATACTGCTTTGCCTGGTACTGCTCACGTGGGAGAAGATATATTTTATGTTGATGGATGTAATTCAGCTGCTTTCTACTGACACTGAGTAGTGTCCTAGGGGAGTACTTAAAGACTCTATCACCTAAACAGTTGATCTTCCATCTTGTTTCACTTGGAAGAAAGAGGACACAGCTGTTAAGATTTTAGACACACCGCTGGATTTTAATAGTATGAAGTGTTTACTCCAGATTCATTAGTATCCTAAAACCTCATGTCTGGTTTCACTTTTCTGAATTGGGGAACCAGACTTCTGGATGTCTGTTGTGGAACATCACAGCCATCTCTTCAATGCAGTTAGTAAAAGAAAAAGGCCCTCAGAGTTCAGTTTATATGGTAATATGTAGACATACTTGAACTACACACTGTTTGGGGTCTGTGACAATGGCTTAAGGCTGTAATCTGTTTTTACAGTTCCTTTTATAATAACTTTAACCTTCTCTTTTCTTCCATGGCAAATTCTAGTTTGATATTTATGAATAACCTTAAAATGCCAGTTAATTATGCTTCATCTTAGATTTTGCACAGGAACTTCAAGCTAGAAGCAAGTTGTTTGAAAGAACTATTTTAAATTAAAAACCAGAAAATTGTCCTGAATTGTGTATTTCAGATTTGGACAGAGACCTCTGTCTAATGGCTTAGATGTTTTCTAGATATTTATAGTCTTGTAAACTGCTTTTAAATTAGAGAACAATTATCATGCCTTTTTTTTTCTTTTTTTTCTTCTTTTTTCTCTTCTGGGAAAACCACACTCTGAAGAAGTGAGGCATATTGCTCAAGTTCACATAACAAGCTTAACAAGGCCAGGCAGTAATTTCAGAACTTCCTGGTTTCTGAATTTTCTTTTTATTAAACATGAAATTCTGAGCCTGTGTAAGTCGGAAAAACTTTTGTCATTGATTTCAAAGAAGCTAGGGTTTCAGGCTGTCTCTGACACTATATAAATTTATGAAGTGAATTTTTATAAGCTCTTTATGATAGGAGGCAAAATTAGACTTAGTGACTTGCTTAGGGCTGGTCAGAGGGGTTTCCTAAACACCACTCAAAAATCTGACTCCATCCCAAGTATTGCCTCATGTAGTGGACTCCATCCAAATGTTACAGTTCCTCAGGAGCCAAAATGTTTGCTGATGCACTCAGCTAAATACATGTTAAACTGTTCTGAGGACTGAACGATCAGATCTTCAGGTGCTTTTAATGGACTCTTTGCCACCATTTTGATTTTTTAAATTTTATTTGGTTATAGTGAGCAATCTAGATTAGATAAGTGGAGGTAATGATTGCAACTGATGGGGTTTCACATTACTTTGTGTTGGAAAATAGGACTCCAGAGAAACAAAACTGTGGCAGAACTCTCTCTCTCTCTCTCTCTCTCTCTCTCTCTATATATATATATATAATAGAACTATAATGTTTTAAAATATATACTTTCTTTAGTAATGCCCCCACTCTATTATTAAGTGACTTTTAAAAGTGGTTATAGAGATATTAAAATTTGGAGTACCTAAACTACTTTTACTTTTTAAAATCATCATCGTAAAAGGATCGTAATCAGTCTTGTGGCTTTTAAATTACCCGGAATTGTTCATAAATGAAAGAATGCCAAAGAGCCCAGCATCCCCTTGCATGTCAGAACACTCAGAAACATGAATGACTTATTGTCCTGTGCTGATAGCTGCTGAGCTACCTGGCACTGCGTGACTATGCACTTTTAATCAATCGTAAGCATGAGATAAAATGCATAAACTTTGAATTTCTTTCTCTGAAGCTTAAGCTAGCCTGTTTTACCTCATGTTTGCCAGCAGAATGAGGTTATGAATGAGTTGGTTCCCAGCTGACACACAGCAATACATTAAGTCACATGTAAATTCCGTGTAAAATTCCTCATCCTGGAAAGTAAAGATTAGAAATTATTCCAATAATCTGAGACAAAATTTAACAGTTCCTTTGTGCAGGTGGACAGAAAGGCTGTTGAAAAAAAACCCTGTGTTTTGCTAACACTTACAATTCAAGAAGATGATCAATTACTTCACAGAGAAATCTCCTTCTTTGTCTAGTGAAGTTAATCTAACACAAGTAATTCTAATGTAAATATTGCCAAGAGTTCCATAATAGGATATATTTAATATGTAATATTGATTAATTATCTTTAACAATGGCAGGGTTAGAAGGAGGTTGAAAACCACTAGACTTTACAGTGATTAAAAATCTCAAATCAAAGGAAATCAAATCTCAAAGGAAAATAAGCAATTTTTCCCTCTTCCCCCATATAATCAATTCTTTGTGTACCTTGGAAAGAAATCATGACTTTCCAGAGGTTTTTCTGTTCAGTTGTCTGGCTTTGCAGGCTTGGCTGATGGTCTGTAGATAAGCCTCCCCCTCCACAAGTGTTGGTGAAGGAGTGCAGGTGTAGAGTTGGAGGAGATCTGAAATGCTGTAGTTCAAACAGACACGAAGAAAAGACCTTGGAATCTGGCAAAAGCAATATTCAAAAGGATGGATTTATGACTGTGACGGAAAGATTAGAGAATCTTAAAGTAGTGATGGTTATGCTATTTGTGCTCGTTGGCAATTATTTTTTCCCTGCTCTTGCTGTTCTTGAAGATGTAGTATTAGAAGTGTCTTGGGCTGTATTCTGAAAGGGGAGTTGATAAGTCACTTGTTTGGTTAAAAACAAGGATTTGTCTTATCATTTGTGGGTTTGTGTTGTGCTGAAATTAAGCTGGTGCATGGCAAAAGTCTTAAAAAAAACCCACTTTAGACAAGAAGTGGATTGGGTTTAAAAAAGAATTATTTTTAAGTGAATATTTAGTATTTATGTTTAAAACATACTATCACTGTTGAGCTCCACAATTGATATAGCTTCTGTTCATCTGCAATAATTAAGTTGGTGTGATGTTTTTGTTTATAATATAAAATGAAGAAAAGAAATATGCTCCCACCATCACTTTTAGGAAAGAAAATAATCTGCAACTTCATGGAAATTTGGCCTTTTAAAAACCTGTTTTTCTGCAGCCATATGTAAAGTGAAAGAGTGTTTTGTGTATTTCTGGTTTGTTTGTTTTTAAAGCAACCCAGCCAGGACCCTGAGGACTCTTCATGTTCTTCAGCACAGCGGAAACTAAACAGGCAGTTTTACAGATTTATTATATTCCCTGGCAAATGGATTAAAGTTTGGTATGATCGTCTTACCTTGTTGGCATTGTTGGACAGGTAAGTTTTTTGTTTTTTTTTAATACAGCTCTATGTAGTGTTATAGTGGGTGGCTCCAGAGGTTCACAGGGCAGTGCAGACCAGTAGAGAAAGAAAAAGTGAGCATTGAATTAGTGTCTTATATTCAGGTTGAGTAGACAGATGCTTTGGTTTGCTTTACATTGGAAAAAATGTTTTTCTTCAGAGTTGGATTTGGTGGTTCTTGCTACTCTTCTTCTTCAAACAGGGGCTTATTTGTGTGAGCATCAGGCCTGTAGAATAGTCTTTAAGTTGACTCTCAGCTGTTGTATCAAAAGGTCCTGAGCTTTCTGATGAGAAAATCAGCCTTTTGTGGGAGGGTCCCAGTGTAATGTAAAGCAAGTATTCCAGTCTTTTAAAAAAAAATTAGTGATATTCAGGAGGAGATCTTTCAGCTGCTTCCTCTCTTCCAGTTCAGGTTTATTTGTTCAGAGAAAATGTCTTGTCTTGGCATCTCTCCTTTGTCTCTCACTTTCATTTGGCATTGACTCTTTGGCAGTGCCCTTTGCTATTTGATCTCACATGATAATCTGCTGGACTTCTAAGAGTTTCAAATATGTTAGTTTACATACCTTATAGCTGCTGGCTCTCCTGTTTCTACTTTTGGGTGGGTGCTATGCCATAGATGTTTAATATGAGTTCTACAGGAGAAATTTCAGATGACAGTTTTATACGCTGCAAAAATCAGGCTGTGTAGTCAGGGAGTTTGGGTCCAGAGCAGGTACTTGCTTATCTGTGCTGTCTTATCTCTGTGTTTTCAATTGCATGGAAAGCATCTGCTGATAAACTCTTTTGTCATAGCCTGAATATTAACAGTGTTTTTTATCTCAGCTCATATGTTCTAATAGAACAGATAAAACAAATAAAACATCAGATGATAAATTTGGTCTTTCATCTATTCTCTGTTATCAGATCTATATTTTTCATTATATGAAGGTCTTATTTCCACAGTTAAAGTGCATAGGGTTTGTTTTGTGATATTTTTTTTCCCATTTGTTAGCTTGCTTTGAGTTTTGTTTTTGTTTAATAAACATATACTTGCCTACATTCAAATAAACTCCATTGTGGAATTCTATTTGGGAAGAGAGATTGGAAGGTGATGAACTTCAGTGCATATGCCTTTTTTATATACATTTCAGCTGTTACTGTGGATGAGTTCTTTGGAGTGGGATTGAAGTACTGTTAAACATGGAAATAGCAAATGGACCTGCCTTGCTCTAATGAATATATAAATACTTGTGCTTCTCTTAACACTTTTATTCACACAGGACAGAAGATGTAAAGGAGAATGTATTTGCTGTCCTTCTAGTAGTTCTTGTTTCACTTCTTGGATTCCTGACTCTGAATCAAGGCTTCTGTAAAGACATTTGGGTTCTGTTATTCTGTCTCGTGATGGCCAGCTGCCAGTATTCTCTCCTAAAGGTACGATACAAGTTCATATCCATTTGCTGAACTCTCTAGCTTCTATGAAGGCAAAACTCCTGTAAACAATTATTTTTTTTTTCTGTTTTGTTTTTAGAGTGTTCAGCCTGATCCTGCCTCACCAATACATGTAAGTCTCAGCCAGTAGAACAAAGCTTTCTCCTTTATTATCACTTGTGTATTGTGAAACAGTTGGCTGTTCAGTGAAACACAGATGTAAGTAGTTTGCTTTTCTAGGTGATTTATGAAAATAACCAAGGTGTTGTCTGTAATTTTAAGACTTTGTACTATTTTTAATTAATTTTAAGCTATTTGAATGTATCACTGCTATTAAAAAAAAAAGTCTCTTTCTTTGAGCTAAAACGTGCAGTAAAACTAAATGCATCACAACTAGTTTGCTGAAATTAAATCCTATGCAATCACGCAAGCTTTTTCTTTGCTTTCCTTTAGAAACAGCATCTGAAAATAATACAAGGTCCAGATTAGCACCTCAGTCATTGGTCAACTGGGGCTTTAAATATCTGGTTTTGGGTTTTTTTGAGATTGAAGATTGATTTTTTTTTTTTTTTTTTTTTTTAATGTTTGGTGGGTTTTTTTTAGGTCTGGTATTGCAGACATATTCTCAGTAGTATTAGCCCATCAAATTAGCTCACAGGTGTTTTCCCTTTGTTATAATATGGTCATGAATTCTATGCTTGTGTCCTGAATAAATGGTCAAATCTGTGGGTGAATGCAGACTGTGAGGATATTTGCTAGTTGCTGTTTGTCTGTTGAGTATATCTGAGAAACTGTACTCTGACAGTGACAACCACCTTGCAAGGAACTAGTTCCTTACCCACATGTGTCCTCACTGTAGGACTGGTTTAGCAGCATCATCCTACAACTGTGACCTGACCCCTTCCACCTATCACAGTGTCTCAGTAGTTTGATTTGCAGATCTTGGAAGATGTTTTAGTATTCACAAGGTCCCTCACTTGCTTTTACACCGGTTCTTTGTTGCTCATGTTTCTTAGTTAGTTCCTTGAATGTTTTTGATGGCCCCCCTCTCTTCCCTCAGAGTTCAAAACCAGCATGTTGAAAACTGCAAGTCTGCTGGATTATTTCCCTTTGGCAGGGAGCAATTACTTTTGTCAGTGGAGAGGCTAGAAATACAGGCTGAACTTGAAATTGAGTTTATTTACAAGTGCGTGCTCCATGTTTCACTGAGATGGATTTCAGAAGATTCTTAGTTTCTTTCCCATGCCAGTTACTATGTGGGGAACTTATGGTATTGTTGGTTACAGTGCATTCACAGGAAATACCTGTCTGCATAAAAAGTAGGAAAGGCTAACAAGCAGCAACATTCATATTGTAGGGTAATATTTTCAATACATTAAAGAAATGTTCCTACCTCACTAAAAAGTTGGGTTTTGGGGGACTAAAATAATATTATTTGTCAGTTGAACTAGCACATGTCTAGACATAATAATGTGAATTGTAATCAAATAGTTTGCACTTATTTAGACATTAGTAATGTGTACATTTGTTTAAAGTGGGTGGCAAGTACGTTAGTCAAAAACTTAATTATAAACCTGTCTAGCCTGTATATTTTATAGTGTTAAAGACAATACTTTAGCTAAAGAAGTTTAACCAGAACATTTTTTGTGCAGAATCCAGGTTTGCATTTCAGACTCCCACAATACTGTTACATGTATTATTCACCATATTGTATTCTGTGTGTCATGCAGCAGTGTAGCAATGGAAAAAGACGTGTATTCCCATCTTCCATATGCTTTCCTAGAACTTAGTTTATCAAGAACATTTTCTTGCAAACTTTTTGGAGCACTGTGCAGACTCCAACGGAAATAAAATTTAGAGAGGTTTTCCACAGAGAGTTTTAAAGGTGGGAGGCATTATAGATCAAGTTAAAATAAAAGATTAGCTATTTGTACATTATGTCTTTTTAACACAATTGGTATTTGTAAAAGCTTGTTTGAGCTAGTAAGCACCACGAAAAACAAGACAAGAAGGCAAGATACTCCACATACTGTTTCATAATTCATATGACTGCATTAAAATTAAAGATAATAACACCTCTTGATGTTAATGTGTGGATGCAGAACAGCAGAGGGATTAAAGAATGATCCGTACCATGTCCAAGAATGAAAATGCAGATGAGGTTTTTCAGTGTGAAACAAACCACTGCAAGCTGCAGATTTGTACGCTGAATTAACTTCTATTCTTGGATCCACAAGTAGCTGGTAATATCTTACGTCATCCATGCTTGTCAAGGATATTCCAAACTTCTTCCCTATCTCCCACATGCAGACTTTTTTACTGCTTGATGTAACTTTGTCATTTCTGGCCTATAACATTTTGGCAGAAACTGCTTTAAAGAGACCATCCATTGAATTCAGAAAGCGCAGTGTCTAGGGATGCACAAAGCTTTTGCTCTAAACTGCTTCCAAGTGCCAGTGCATTCGTTTCCTGGTGTTGAGGAAGAGTTTCCTGACTAAACCCTTTTTTATTTTATCGCAGGTAAGTTTATTTCTTGCCTCATACCATGCTGTGACAGCTATGGTCTCTGAGTTGAACACTGTGTTAGCTGTATACTGTCATTGAGGTGAGGGATTCATTTCAGTATACAGAGAAGAACCTGTCTAACTCAGCTAGTGTTTTGAATTTTATATTTATTTATACCCATTTTATTGAATTGGGATAAGAGTTCTGTTTTGATCATCTTTGGTGTTTAAATGGGAACTTCCTGGTCTCTACAGCCAGTGCTGGCTACTGACTGCAGGTTTAGTTCTGTTGCCTACTACAAGTCGGCAGCCTTATTTTTAACAGCAGAATATAGGTGTCAGTGACTGCAGGATATTAAACTGAGAGATCCAAGAAGATCCTTGCCCTGTGCATTTCAAGGTTTTAGACAAGTGGCTTTGCTTGCAGAGTTTCTTGATACTGGTTAGAGACAGCAGCAGACTGTGCAATGAAGGCTGGGTTTGTGGTAAATGGCTATATAGAAGAATCATGAGAACCTGTAAGTCTCTGGCAAGAACTTGCATAGCTCAGGGTCTAGCTCAGGTCTACAAAGGCATTTGAGCTCTGAAAGATTGCAGTTATGCTCATAATAAGATTTACAGAATTGCTTGCATAACTTCATTGTCTTGGTCCCATTACCTGCCAAAGCAGAGCGCTAACTCAGTTGGGTAGTTACCACAGGCAGTTTCATTAATCCCATAAGGCATTTCAAATGTATTTTTAATCTGTCCCTGTACACTATTCTGTAGAACCAAGCATACACACTTTTCTTTTATATTAAGCCTTCTGCCTTTTTCCTAATGTATGTCTGCATGCATAGAAAAAATAATATCACGAAATTTCCCCATCAAAATGCTTCTCAGTCAAAAGTGCTATTTTACCAAATGGAAGCGTTTGTGAAATCATTCTAGCTTTGAAAATCTTCATATTTTTATCAAAATATGAGTTGCACCAATGCTGTGTTTGAAGGATGTGAATATATTTCTGAAACACATTGATGAGAAACAGCCTGAAAAAGTCAGTGATGTTTTTTGGCAGACTTAAGGGAAAGAAAGAGTTTCCGTTGAAACTTTTATCAGTGGAGGACAAAAATGATTGTTAAACAAATTAGATGTAAAATATAATTGGAATCTTGCTTCATTATTTAAATTATTCTGAAGGAGGATGGAGAGGGGAGTAGTTTAACCAAGATGATTTTGGTTTTGTATGTCAAAATGTAATGGGTTTGTCTGGTACAAGTAAATAAGCCATGAATATCTAATAACTTGTCAATAAGTTGTACTGCCACATGCCCAGTTTGGTGAAGGGCTGTCTAGCTTGGCCTGTCAATAGCAGGTGTAAGAGGGCTTCACACTTTCATTTTGTTTCTGAAGCCTTGAAAAGAAGAAGTGTATTGTCCATGTCCCGGCTGTGGCTTTCAGGAGGTGGTTCACTCTTGTAGCGATCTTCCCTCTCCTTGAAGGTGTCTGCTCTTGGCCTCAAACCAAAGCTGCCCCAAATAACCCCCCTAACACAAAGGATTTAATGACAGTGTAATACAGCACTAAAACTCACCACAGTTCCTCTTTCTTGTGTTGCCTGTTGCCCAGATGTGGGGACATCCCAAGCAGTGTGACAGCTGTGCTTCTTCCAAGAGCATTGCTGCTCTTGCTTTCCTCCTGTTGATCTGATTAGTAGGAAGGATTTCCTTTCCAGGATCCTGTCTCATTTCCCACTGACACAAAAATAGGGAAGGTAGTATTTGCTCACATTTTGCAGGCTTATGGAAGCTGCTTCCACAGTTGTAACTAGCATTGTTGTTGTTAGCATGGTAAGAGGGATTTATTTAGAAGTAAGAGTTAAATTTATACTGTAAACTGAATTATGGGCTCTGCCTGGAACTGAAAGTTGCATGGAGCTAAACTTCTGGTCTTCTAGTCATCAACTCTTACCCAAATGCCTTCAAATAATTACCATGCAAAGAGAAAACCTGGGTTCTGTAATTCCAGAGATAAGACAAGAATGTAACATCAGGATAAAATGGACTTTGGTCTGGAGTGTGCATCAGACTATAAGTCATCAAGCACTTGTTTAGATGCAGTATTTACTGGTTTATTTTCCTAAGGCACAGCTTGTATTTAAGATAAGTGAACAGATGTTTAAAAACAGCAAGAAAGTAATATTTTAAGTGATTTTTTTTTTTACAGTCAGATTTTTATCTTTCTAATTCTTCTTTGATTTCTTTTAATGGACATATATCCTACTCAGAGGAAAAAAAAAAGGTATTAGTAAAATTGAAACTCTGATTAAATAGCTAGGATTTTTCAGCCTGACTTGATTCATATTCCATGGATGTGAAGTGCAATAAGCCTGCTAGTTCCCTGCAGTCTGCCTCCTTGTTAACTGATTGATCCCAAACGAGAGTGCAGATCATTTAATAGCAATGCTAACATATGAGCTTGGCTGGCAGCCAAACAAATACGGCTGCTGTTTCAAATCAGTAAGTAGACTCAAAAAAAAAATGATCTTTTATTGTGCTCACTTAAATTATATTTTACAAATAAGAACAGTTTCACAGCAGCTTTATGCAGGGCAAACTTGAATCCTTGTCACTTTGCCCCTGACTTTTGACACTCAAAAATTGTCTAAAATGTCTTATTTACCCTTAAGCTTGCTACCCCATAACTGTTAAGATTTTTCTTAAGGGTCTGTTATTCTCCCCGGTCAACAGCCCCACAACAGTGTTTTGTAGGATTAGTGCAAATCAATTGTGTGAGAGATATGTATGAAAGATGTAAGATAATGATCCTGCCACATATCCTTTGGATCATCATTTCAAAGTTCCACATGAGACCAGAAACTGCTGAGGAGTGTCACCCCCTCCAGGAGGGACACTGATTTGCTGTCAAGTGGTTCAAATCAATAAAAAAAAATTGATTTTTAGCACCAATACAATTCAATCTCCATACCTCAGACTGCACCTAGGAGATGTTCAATTATTTTTTTACTTCCCCAGATGCAATTAAAAAATTTATATTTCATAAAGTAAAAAAAAAAAAAAAAAAGCCATGCTACCTGAAGCAGACATTCATTAAAATAAAGGTAATACGGACAAAAATTGCTCTTCTTTTGAAAAAAAAGGTTCAGATAGATTGAGACTTATTCTTTTCTTTCCATAGAAAATGACTACTTCTGCAATTAGTGTGCTTTGAAAGGTCCAGAAGGTTAGAGTTTCAAAAGCATAAATGATTGTTGGAGTTAGTCTTAACTGTTTTTTGTGCATTTGAAAGTCTCTGGAGAAGATAAAATACCTCGTAGCATTTTTATTATTAATTAGTATGTATAAGTCATTAAAATATTTTCTCTTGACTCCTGACCCCCTCTCCCATTTGATGTAGTGCACACAGTAATAGAATCAATGAAAAATTCAAATACTTTTCTTTTCTTTTTTTCCAGGGGCACAATAAAATCATAACATACAGCAGACCTGTGTATTTTTGTATATTATGTGGCCTTATTTTGCTGCTAGATGCTGGATCTAAAGACACAAATCCTCCAGTTTATACAATGTATGGCCTGAAGCTCTTTTCACCTAGATCTCTCCAGTCAGCCCGAGACCATGTAATAGGTGAGTTCAATATTTTTCCTAGAACTGTAAAAATGAATTAAGCATTAGCTGGGCAAGTCTGTGTTTTCCCATGTTGGCAATCAAATGCATGTTATGGAGGCACAACTCTAAGTCAAATTGATAGAAACTTTTGGAATGCTTTAAGAGGGGTGCGGGGGGGTGTGAGACAGCTGGCAACCTTCAGTTATGTAAAAGGAGCTCTTAATGAAATGAGGCTCGTAGAAAAGTCTCTGTAGAAAAGTAGCAGTCACTGATATTATTAACAAAAGACATCATCTGTGAAACACAGTTAATCTTTCTAAGGGTTTGTCTGTGTGGAGCAGTTACTGCAGAATATGCTGAGTTTTAAATTTAACGCTTGGAAATTAATCCATGCCAAGTCCTCAGATGGATGTTCTACTCGTGAAGAACACACGTTTTCTTGGTTTAGTTTAGGTTAATCTTAATGTCCACATGATGAGTTATTGTGGAGTGACCACTCTGTAGTAGCTCTTCCAACCTGTTTCCTTCTGGAATCGTACCCAGAGGTGGCTGAGGACATTCAGGTGTTGCCCTAAAACAGGGCTGATGATCCTTCAGCACTAATTTGGAATGGCGACAGCTGGAAACATCCCATTCTGTCAGGACACTTCTTCCAGTTACACATTGCAATCTGTAGCTGTGGTGCTGTGTCACACATACAAGTGCAACACTGTTAGGTATGGAGGAGAGAAGTTAAAGTTTACTGCAAAAACATTGAAAAGTTCCCAAGAGCACCCTGGACCAAATGTGACCTGTTGGCTTGTGAGATGAGAACCAGGAAAACCTACTGTGGTAGAGGAAAAAACTTTGTGGTATGGAGTGTATGACCTTTGAGGTCTTTGTTCACAATGTAGTTGCTTTTTGCTATTGCTGCCTGAAAGGCATACTATTTTTAGGAAAGCCTTCTGGTCCTTTATATGGGTTCATTGACTCCCAATCCTTCTCACCAGAAACAGGGGAATAATGAAGACCTGCATCTCACTTATTTTCATTAGCTTCTTTCATTACTTTCCTATGGTCTCATTAAAGTTTCTTCTTACATCTTATTTTCTCTGCCTGTCAAAGGTGAACAGTAAAAATGCTGATAAATAATTCAACAAGAATCTTAAATGACTCTTGGGATAGAGATAAATGAAAAACTATAGCAACCAGTATAAGAAAAAAAAGTGTGGTTATAAATGTGCTAATTTTGGCTGGCCTCTAAAGAGATGGTGGAGCAGGTTCTCGAAACAGCCTGGAGGGGGAGGGGGAGAGAGGAAATACAGGCTCATCTCCCCAGTCAGCATCTGTTTAATGAGAGAGGGAGAATAAACCATTTCCCCTTTTTTGTCTCCCCTGTTCTTATGTTGCCAGTTATGGGAGCTGGCATGTCTGTGGGTGTGTTTGTTCAAGTGACGTTTGGTGTCATGCTCTGACAATTCCTTGCTTTGTCTCTATGGGAGCCCCAGCTCTGACTGCCATCAATCCTTCCAAGTGTTCATAGTGCAGCCTCTTCCCTAAACTATGTCAGGATCTTCCAGCATCTTGATGCTCTTTAAGTAGAGGTTTCCTAAGGCACTGAAGGTTTCGGGTAGTATTTGTTTTGAGAGAGAAGTTGACCACACTGAATACCAAAGGAGTGTTGCTATTGTTTTGTGGTTTTGCCCATTTGCTTGGTGTTTTTGGTGTAATTTTATTGTTTTGTCATCGTATGGTGATGTTTTAAGTTACATTTTGCTCATAATTTATTTGTAGTTTTGATATGGTGGGAAGTCAAGGAATTTTTACTATAAGCTACAAATATCAAGGAACGGATAAGTTTCTGTTTCAGATGTTTATTATGGTAAGAAGTTAAAGCAATGGAAATCACAGAAAGGACTTGCCAAGGAACTAGATGACGCTACATAGCATCCTATGATAAATGTTTTGAAACAAGGTTATAAAAGAAAACCAGTGGAAACTTGTTAGATATGCAACCTGATTACTGAAGAAATGTTGTTTTTAACAGGTCTGATTCTTTGTAAACAATCTATTTAGGATCTGATTCTGTTTTATTTTAAATTGATAGTAGTTCTGTTATTGATTTATGTTAGTTGGGGGATCATAGCTTTAATTCATTCTAATTATTGTTTTAATCTTGAATTCCTTATTTCAGTTGGCCTTTTTGCTAGATTAGCATATGTAGCAAGGGCACAGAACCAAACTCTGGTCACTAGGTGCCACAGGTGGGGTTAGTTGACTAAAGTAGTTCTGCACTTAATATATGATAGTTTTTGCGATGAAATAATTTAAGCATTAGAGAGGTGAGTGAAATTATTTGGCAGATATCTCAGAAGAGTAAATATCAGTTGGTGGCAAAACTCCATGATAGTAAGTTTTCCGCTTATTATTTTCAGCAATGACTGAGCTTCTGTCCGGGGAAGAAAGCCTCTGCTATGTTCAGGAGGGGAGAACAAGAAGACTTTCTCACTGAAATAATGCAATTTTTTTTTTCCCCTGTGAAAAAGCATGTATTATTACATAGCAAATGGACTAGTCCTCAGATATATAATTTTTTAAAAAAATAATAATTTTCTAAACTTCTGAAATGTTTGCAGTGACACTGCCACTGAGTTACCATTCTACATTTCTCAAAAGACCCAAAGTTTCCAAAGTCAAAATTTGTGTTTGCCCTCCTACACTTCTCTGGTAGCTACTTGTTTAGAGGAAGCCTTCAAACTCCAGTGTTAAATGCCAGCAGCTCAGAGGAACATCTCTTAGTGGTCCAGCTATTTAAGGTGCTGTTCTATATGGAAATGTGTGATGCTTAAACAAATTCTCTCTGGAATTCATAATGCAATTCTAGCTGATTAATCAGTTACTTTTATTGTCTGCTTCCCACAAGGGAAACTACTGTTCCTAAATTCAATCTTTTTTTTAAGTGACAACTGTCTGTTTTCCTTTCTGGTATACTTCTTTGTGCAGGGTGAGATAAACAAAGCTATCTTAGCTAAAGAAGTTGTTAGGATTATTCAAGGTATTAATAGAGAGAGGGTTAAGTGAGGACATTGCTGTCCAGCTTTTCCAACCAACTTTTCCTTCCTTGTTTACATTCACCCTTCTATATTTTGGTGTACTGACAATGTAATGTCTCTGGTCTTGTCCTTCCTTCCCCTGGTCTTATTCAGCTTTTTCTGAGGCTGCTACAGCAAGGGCAGTTGCTTGGACTGCAAGTCAGTAGTCTAAGATGAGTTCTGGCAGTTTTGCAAGTCCTTTGCCTGAGGAACAAGATCTTCTGTGAGTTTCAGCTGTGGGTTTTTAGAACAGTTGATCCCATGGGGAGTCCACAGGACCCGCTGGGCAGTTTGCTGTCATGACATTGTGTGTCTTTGAGTGGTCCTTGCTTGGCTTGATATGGCTTGGTAGAATATCTAAAAGAAGAGCAGAGCAGTAAAGGAAGAGGAGATTAAAATAACACTTGCATGTAAAAGATCGAGATGATGGTGTTTCCTCATGTTCTCACGTATGTATAGTTTGTGCCAGAGGCAGGAAGTCGTGATGAAGGGTGCATTGTGAATGCAAGTGTACTTAAGTGAGCCTTGTCTGTGTTTAACACTTGAATATGTCATATTTCTTTCTCCTGTGTTTGACTTCTTTGGCAAGATTTACAATACTAGATAGCAGTAGTATAATACAATGAAGGTAAAAGCTGTCAGATCAAACTAGGTATATTGTTTTATTTTAGCACAAGATGCATTAGTAAGAGGAGCTGGGATTAAAATGTGAAATTAGCATTCAACAAGGAACACAAATCCTATTGTTATCTTCTTAAAATTTGACTGGGATGGGAAAGGGAATAAGTTATACTAGTGGTTTGTTTAATTTGCTCTTTATGAGAATGAATAGGAGGAAACTGCAGTCTTCCTAGCATGTAAACTAACAAATACATACTTGTTTACAAGGAATAGTGGCTGACATACATCTCTGTCCTTCACCACGCAGAATGTCTGGTACTAGTACAACAAAGCAGTAAGAATATGATTAAACACCTGCATGTATCCTTGAAAGTTTACTGTATTGGAGACTTGAGTCAAGTGTGTGTTTAGGTGCTTTGCTAGACAGTTGTGCTTAGCGTTTTCTAGGGTGGAGCTAAGAGTATATGGATGGGAAGAAGGACACTAGCAGGATGTTTGCCTGAATTATGACTCCTGCTTTTCCTTCACTGTAAGGCAGCCACTGAAATTAGCAGTTCTATTTAGAAAGAGACTATGTAAAGATGTCAGACTGGGGTTTACCCCTGAGTTTCTTTACTGTTTTTTTGATGTTCTTTCACAAAGTCAAGGTCTTTCCTGCTGGAAGCT
This sequence comes from Scolopax mira, assembly GCA_004320125.1. Taxonomy (NCBI): domain Eukaryota; kingdom Metazoa; phylum Chordata; class Aves; order Charadriiformes; family Scolopacidae; genus Scolopax; species Scolopax mira. The sequence goes on along the minus strand of BJBW01002144.1, from coordinate 69,670 downwards.
GGGCAAATATTCTGGAGAAGTTTCACTATAAGTTTGTCTCATTTTTATGTGTTGCTTGAAGTGTCTGCTGTCAAATGCTGGCAGAGGCAGAATATTGCAATAGCCAAGATACTTAGGATCTTTGTCGTTAAGGTGGTTTTTTTTTTGCTTATATTGAATTGTTATGCCTGTGCTTGACTCATCTCAGACTCAATGAGGAAGTTCCAAAGTCTGCAAGTTAAAATTTCTGTACCTAAATAGAACAAATATAACTTCATTAATATTTGAGAAGTGGTAAGAAGGCTACATAATGCCATTCTTTTCTGCACCTACTTTTATCCAAAAGAAATCTTAAAGTTAACCTCTGAGCTTTAGTTACTTATGTGTAAAGTAGCATGATTTACTTTGAATATATGAGAAGGAAAGTGGAACCTTTCCTGCTAAGGTTAAGTTATGCTCACTAAAGTAATCTTCAGAATTTATTGCAACAATTTTTATTCTAGTAAGATGAATGTTTCTCTGTTCTCTGTACATGGTGAAGTATGAGTGAGTTCTAATATGAATCTTCTTTTTTTTTTTTTTAGTTTTTTTATATTGCTTTCCTGCAATTTCTCTTCTTGGTCTTTTCCCTCAAATCAACACCTTCTGTACATATCTTTTGGAGCAAATAGACATGTTGCTTTTTGGTGGTTCTGGTAAGTAGTCAGTTGCAGCGTGAGCTATCCCTTTCTGGGTTTATAACATTAGATTAGAGTATATTATTGCATATTTTAAAGCATGTTGCATAATAAAGCTAAAACAGCTAATGGTGTTTGTATAACAGCAGGGTGAATAGTAATAAGACCCCTTTGATTAGATTTCTTTTTTCTTTTGAAAAATTTTATACAGTTTGTGATACACACTGCAGAATGTGGTTGACAGCAAAGACCTCTTTCCTGGTGTGTCCAATGTGACTCTATTGTATTTGTAAAAAAGAAAAACTTTTTTTAAAAAGCTTTCTATTAAAACTCTATTTAAAAATAAAAATTATAAGGTGTTTCCATTGTTCTGTAATAAGGCATGTGATTATTATTTTTTTTTTGTCTGTTACTTCAGTCAGAGATTAAACAAGGCCCTTGAGAGAGGATGCCTTTTTTTTTATTGGTGGGGATGGGTTTTGGTTTTCATTATAGCTTAGGTAACAGAGAAGCTTGGGGACATCTACACTGTCATCTTGGTTTGCATCAGAAACAAAATTTCTTCTTCCTGCCTGCCACCTGCTCTTTTGCAGAATGGAATGATGGCAGAATATGCAAACTGGATTCCATTTGGATGAAGCTTGTAAGAAAGGTGCAGTGTAAGAGTGTACTCCAAACCTATTGCAGTCCAAACACTAATGAGCATACACTCTGTGGGACCAGACTAGAGATAGTCTGAGTAAGGCATCTCAAACATGTACATCAAGGATTTCCTCAGCACTCCTCATTCCATAGACCCACACTTATTGCATGACTCTGCTTGCTACTGTAGACATAGCCTTTGGCAAGTGGTTAAAACTCGTACAGATGATAAGGGTGTTCTTTGCTTTTTGTCTCATAAAAGACCTGGAGGAAATAATGCGTTGGATAAATTTCCCATCCTATAAATAATGATGATTCCAGTGTATGTTGAACCTAATTAGAGCATGGTTTTGCAACCTGTGTGTCTGCATTGTTGAGACTGCTGGACTCCTAATTCTGCCTGACAGCTTTTCCTACCCTGCTTCTTGAAGCTCTCAAACGAGGTTATAGCAAGAGATTAGCTTTCATTCTTCTCTCTCCCTCTAAGTTCATTCATGTATCTTATATGGCGCAAATAATGGCTGGCTGAGCAAGTTAGGATGCTTCTGGATGGTGCCAGAGCCTGTGCCTCAGGTACAAAGGGAAGAAGTAAAATTCCAAAATTGCCAGTTCTTGTAGATTACTTCATTCCTTCTTTTTAGCAACATGAGAAGGCATGCTGATATTTTGGCAAAGGAACATTCAGTACAAAAAGCAGTAGTGTGGGACCTCAAGTCAATGGAAAACACATGAAGTACAGTGGCATTAGGCTTTCAGTCTTAACTGTAAACAGTTTTATGAGTGTATTTGGGGCACTGAAAGGTGTTCTCCCAACTGACAGCTCTGTGATATCTGATTTTAATCTCTATGCCTCTCATGAATCAGGAGCTGTTTCATTTTTTTCTTTTATTGCACACTCTCATTTAGTAGAAATTAGCTAACATGTAATGTCTGTATTTCAGCTGCTGCTGGGCTCATATCTGCACTATACAGCATTTCCCGAAGCTTTCTGGTTCTGATTGTCCTATATGCTTTCTGCTTCAGTGCAGTGAAGGTAAGCCAGAAAAACAACATTGCAAAAATTCAGAATTCCAAGCTCAGAATGCATATAATGCCTGTAAGTGTTCAAGGCCAGGCTGGATGGGGCTTTGAGCAACCTGCTCTAGTGGGAGGTGTCCCTCCCCATGGCAGGGGAGTTGAAAATTGATGGTCTTTAAGGTTCCTTCCAACTCAAACCATTCTATGATTCTCTGGTAATCTAGGGAGACCAGCACTGGTTTGTGCTACGTTGTCACTGTTGTTTATTAAGATAGGCTTTACAAGCCACATTTCCAGTTCTGCCTGTTAGCTATACTGAACTAGATTGAAACGGTAGTGAACATGCTGGAGTAAACATTAGTCTGACACCTGAGATTCTTTGATTCTTATAAGTATCAGGTTGAAATGATCCATTGAATTTCCCCTACAAAGACTAATAGCAGTCTTGTCTTAAAAACCTGCAACTCTTATTGACCTGTATAAGCCAGGTTGAACTTGGTCAAAATTTCTAGTAAGGTCCAAAAGAGGGGGAGGGGGAGAAGATTTTTGATATTTGTTGCTGTTGTTGCTTCATAACAGCATGCCTAAGAATTCACATGTCCAGCTTAGGCAAACCAGTGGACCATCTAACCCAGTGATGTATCTGCAGCCACAGTGCAATGCAATTTAGGGATTTAATGGAAGCCAGATGACTGTTTTTTTCCCCTAATATTCCACCAGTATCCACAATTGTTGAATTAAGGATGTTGGAGAGTGTGTCCCTGCTTATTTCATTTGCTATCTCTGGACTTTTTGTCTATGAACTTGCCGAGTCCCTTCCTGAATGTGCTGGTCCTTTTGTCTCTACAACTTTGTGACAAAAAATTTCAGATGTGCAAAGTTCATTGGTTTTAAACTGATTTCACCAAGTCTTCCCTATGCCAAGTTTTGCAGGATTTGTGAAAGAACTGTTCTACGTTCACCCTGTTTGCCGCCTTCACAGTTTTGTAGGCATCAATCGTACTGCCCCAAGCCATCTTCTCTTTAAACTCCAGAGTCCCAGTCTTTCTAGTGTCTCTCAGTAAAGCAGCTGCTCTCTGAGGAGTAGCTAAATTAGTCACCCTACTCCTGTGCCTTCTCTTACTCTGTTGTGACCTTCAGATGTGGAGGGCAAGTTGCATGTGGCGCTCAGGTGTGCGTGGCTCTGTATGCTGGCAAAATGACTGGCTATCTTGTCCCCAGTACCCTTCACAGTGATGCCTAATGTTGGATTATTTTTTAATTTTTTTTTTTTGGCAGATGCTGCATTTTGGGACATATTCAATCTAAAGGGGTTTGGTGTTGGTTTTTTTTTTTCTTAATTTAACTTATATGTCCTTCACATCTTTTGTTTTACTTAGAAAATAGCAATGAAATTTTGTCTGCCTTCAAGTCTGCTGTAAAATTCAGTGCCCACAGCAAGACCAGAATTTCATCTTAGATCTTGCGATAAAACTTGTCCTTTAAGGGACAGTCTTTTGACAGTGTTTCATTACAAGCTAGATGCTGTCAGTGCCCATGCAGGGGTGCACCAGACATGCAGCGATTTACAAGCTGCTCTTGACATCTTGCAGGCATACGTGAGAGGATGCTTTGTGGTGCTACACATGCATAACACACGCAGAGATCCCAATATGAGGTTCTACGACAGCCAAAGATGTATTGTGTCAACACCCAGGATGGCTATTTATACAGATGAGAGGGGCCATCAGATGCTTCTTTAATGGAATTCTTTTAAGGAACATAAGCATTTCTATAATGGCTTTAAACAGTTTTCCACTTTAAATTTTGAATAGGAGCCTTAAATCAAAAGAGGTCAATTATAATGCCTTAATAATCTCTCACAGCTGATCAGAGCTGGCAGTGCATGTGTTTTTGACCACTCCCAAAAGTAAGGTAAAATATATAAAGACACCATTTTATCTTGCCCCTGGGTGGCTTTAGTCCATACACAATAAATCATGGTAAAACTCAGCTGCTGAGCAGTGCTATGTTAAGACACTTTAAATTACATGTCTTTGAACATGTGGTGTATGCCCAGGAAATCTGTTGCCAGGCTTCCCCAGTATATCAGCTATACCGGTTTGGCCTGGCCCCGCTCTGTCATGCTAGACAACTTAACCGCTGCTTATGCAGTTTCCTAAAGCATCTGGTATTGCCAATATTCCTGTTACCATTTTCTAGCTGTATTAGTAATTCAGAGACTGGCACCTGGGATGGAGAAGGTGGCTCTCTGGAAGCATGAACAGAGAGAGAAAAAATCTGTAATGAGGTGGAGAAACAAAAAAAAATAATGGAAAGAGCCATTTAAAAGGGAGGAACTGACTTAAACCACTGTTAAACAGACAAATATCTGTGAAAATGGTAAATTTTTTTTCCCCTAAGGTTAGCGGAAGACGATTCAATAGTTGAGGGCATGGAAGTTGTGTGATGGATAGTTTAAAAAATAGTTTTGTAAACACTATTAAAGAAAAGCCTCTTAAAATATTCTAGAGACTCCTTTCTCAGTGTAATACTTTAAATTAGAGCATGCAGGTGGCTTTGTAGATAAGCAACCTCTTTGTGGATTAGACTTCAAACTGCTTAGAAATACGCTTTTAATGCTACCCTGAAGTTGTATAGTGCTGTGAAAGATTTACAAGATATCTGTTGTAAATTACCAATATTAAGTGCAGACTTTCTGTTCACACAGAAATTACAGTTAATTTGAATTTTTATGGCACAGTTCTTGTGAAGGCACTTCTGAGGAGGTTAATTTAAAGCATGTGAAGACGATTCCACTTGTTTCAGCTCATAATCTCAGACTACTGGGGTGCTTGAAATTTCGTACTTTTTTTCTTCTAGAAGTTATGAAATAAGCACTTGTGTTAACCCTTCTTGTTCTTCACTCAGGTGCAGAGATTATTTTTTTTCCTTTTTGACTCTTGTCTATAACATTGCAAAAGAATGATTCTGTCAGACTTATTCTTTGATTGGCTGAGGAGTAGGAATTGGCTTAAGTGTAAGAGAAGAATCTGTTCCTGAATAGGGACCACTGTGAAAGGTGGCGTAATACTCCTCCCGGAAACTAAAACTGTTCTGATATGTAGTGAGCAACAGCTTATTCTGATCAAATGAAGGTTTGGATTTTTTGTGCACTAGAAATTGCAGAGTTTGACTCTTTTTCAACTGTTTCATTGAAGTGTTTGTACAATGGTGCAAACAGAAATGACATTTCTTCAATGCTTGCACTTTGCAGCTGTTCTTTATTTTTTATTTTTATTTTACTTTTAGTGAGCGTGGCAAAAACAGTAGAGCAAAATTTTCATGGAGGTATGGAGGTAAAAATATCATGGCAATCAAGAAGATTCAGGGCAAGGAAACATGGTAGACTGTGGCACAGTGTTTCTGGGTTGCAAAGCTTATTTCTTGGCTGAAATGTAGCATCCTCAAATGTAAACTCTGTTTGTTGGCAGAACATCTTATAGCTCAGCAGGTGTAACTAGCAGAGTTCTATTTACTGAAATAAATTGCAGAGGAGAATGGTTGTAAATGGTTGTGTGCTTTTTACTGGTGAACAATTGCTTTTATTGAGTGCCCAAGGCTGAAGACCCATTCTAGCAGTATCAGGCTTGAGCTTCTCTTTTCTTAAGTGCTTCTTCTGTTGTAATTATTATCTTTCAGGGTGAAATAGTCTAGCCTCATTTCTCTGTGTACATTAATTATTCCAAAAGGAAAGAAATTATTCCTGAAGAAGTTAATTAGAAGACTAATTAATTTACCATGGTCTCTATCCATGTGTTTGAGACCTTGAGGACTGTTGGACAGGACACTATTCATCGCTGTTGTCGGGCAAAGGATCATGTTGTGAATGGAGCAGGTTTTCAAGTTGCTGTCTAACGTATCTGGTAAACAGAAGTTGTTCCCTCTGGTGACCATGTGAAGTCACCTGGATAGATTTTTGTTTTGCAATCATTCTGTCCAAGTGATGTTGCAAAGGTAGTTTGGCTACAGGTTTCAGATGCTCTAAAGCATCTCCTCGTACATCTTATCCCATGCCACATCGCTGTCACAAGTGATATGACACCAGCTGCTTGTCCAGCCTTACATACAACAATACTGTGAACCTTGATTTCAGACAAGAGAGAAGACAAGAGAGAAGATAAATGTCTTAGCTGCTGAAGTGCAAAGACCTGAGTTTCTCCTGCTTGCTTTAGGATATATTTTTATCTCCCAGGTCTCTGTTTAATAATATCATCAGCCCATATACCAGTTCTTTACAAGTCCTCTAGAACTTTCAGTTACTTTTGTTTAATAAAAAGCTCTAAATCCTAAACAAGGTTTTATCACCTCTTTTGGTCGTTTCTTGGATTATTACATCTAATAGCAGCAATTTTTCAGCTCTCTACTTTTTTTGAAGCTGTTGGGTAACTGAGTTTAGTTTAAAATTATCTGTGTCCACTTCAGCCTTGCTTTATTTCTGGTTTCAGCTTCAGTCCTATAATCTTGAACAGAAATTGGCAGCTCTAATAGCTACCTTACCTTTGATGTATAAAATGGTTATCTCTTTTTCCTGGAGGAGGTGTTTTTATTTTCAGATACTACATCCATCAAATTGGAGACACAGGAACTTCTGTGCCATCTTTTTCACTTGACTAGAATGGCCTGATGTGTTTATTTTTGTCTTGTGCTCCATCTGGTTTGTGGTCTGTGCCCAAATATTTAACAGATATTTTTAAAAAGCCCAAACAGGTATGTCCTCCTACTTTTTCAACAAATATTCAGTCTGGAATTTAGTCATCTTGATATCAGTCTTTAGCATTCCCGTGCATCAGTGTTTTGCTGTGGGGCAGAAGACCACATCCTCAAAGGTTTCTGGAATCAGTCAGTTTTCCTCTTCTGCCTTCTGTTCTAAGCAACTCATTTGGATTTGATATTTATTCAGAGCCTGTTAATTATTTGTTACCTTGTCACATGGCTTTTTTTTTTTTTTTAAACTCTTGAGGAACTTGCCATTTATCTTAATCAGTCTGGAAAAAAGACAGATTTTGGACTTGGGTCAGAAAAATTTTACTGATGTGAATGTGTTCATATGTGGCACAGCTGTCTCCTCCAGCTCAGTGTAACTGCATTTTGTTTTTTTAATGAAAGTTTACATTATCTTATACCTGAAGAAGGTATTTTTTAGTAACTTGTTTGTCACTTCAATGGACAGTTACTAAAAATCTTGTGTGTATTGTAAACCATTCTTAGCTCACATTGATATCATTTGGTTTGTTTAATGAGTTTTAAACTCATTAATCAGAATAAAAATGCTTCTTGATTCCAGTTTTCAGTGGCACAGGCTTCATCTGTGTACTAATAAATTTGAAATATTTGCTGTAGGGTTTTATAATGGGAAAGAATTGCAAGCATAAGTCTCCCTCAGTCTGCTAAGACCACCCAAATAAATTTCTAAACAGCACTGAATGGGCCTGTGCATATAGACAGAATTCCCGAATGTGTAAGTGACCAAAAATAGAGGTAGAGGATTATTAGACAGTTTTGTTTCTATTGCGTAAAATACTTCCAGCCCTGTTGGAGGTTTTGAAGACAAGGGTCATCAATTTTATATACTTTCCAATTAAAAGACCTCTGAGAATTGTTAGATATTACGTGTTTTAGTGAGCAATGTTTGCAGCCATAGTCAGACTTGCACTTTAGTCATAACTTCAGTATGTTCTTAGTTTCCTGCGTGCTTAATATGAACTTATTGTCCAGATATAACAGAAGTAGTAAATTACATCTGCAGAATCTGATATGGCCCAGGGTTGCTCTTGTAGGAGTATGTATAGGAATGTAGAAACCTACAATTCTTTTTTAGCATAAACTTACCATTATGTGAAAAATGAGTGTCCCTGACCCCTGCCTGAAGTTGTTGCCCATCTTACTCTGTAGCCAAGGAACCCTAGTCAAAGACTGGCACCCTGTTGTGTAAGGTTGTGTGTGCACACGCGTGCAAATCGCTGCATCAGTTCCATCCTTGTGGATTTTAAATTTCAGCAATGAAGATCCAGTCGCAGATAAGAGTGATATCTGTATTCTGGTAGCTTAACACTTGCCAAGTTTTTGGAGCTTTTCTGTGAAAGTAATATTTTGTTTTCTATAGATGATGAGAAGATAAGGCCGGTGGACATCTCTCCCTAGAATTTGTCTCTGACCAGTGTAACATGAGGTCCATGAATAATTCATATTTCTTGATCGTTAGTGTTCTCTGAAAACGAGTATCTATGGTAATATAGTTAAGGTTATAGTTAACTTTGTAGAGAACAAGTTGTTGTTACCGTTTCCTTGTACCTTTGAGGAGGGGGGAGGATTCTCTCTTACAGTCTCATTCAGAAAGTTTTTATATGTTCAGAAATCAGAAAGTTTTTATATGTTCAGAAATAGTATGATAGTATTTCTCTCAATTTACTGTCACACACATATAATGGGTTACTGTCAACAGCTGTCCTGCATATTATTTGATATGAGCAATAGCATAGCTCCACGATAAAGCTGGAGATTTGGAAGGAAGGAGAAATACTCCCTTCCCCCCCCTGCCCCCGGCAATGGTTCTGCTGTGTTCAGAGCACTTTTTCTCTGGAGTAGGATGTATAATTTATTTTAGCATATTTTTGAAAAATAAGAGTTTGCTATATGCATTTTTTTTAAAGGAAGAAAGAAACAAAAAGGATAAATAATGGAGGACAGAAAACTACTATCACCACTCTTTAAAAATACATTTGCCTCCCCACGTTTACCAGTGGTAAAAGGCTTGTAAATTCAAAGACACCTTTATCTTCATTTCTAGCGGGTTGTTTTGGGATTAAGTGATTCTGTGGTTGAAATGGAACGCCAACACCCAACTGCTGGGTCTGTTGTAACTCATCACATTTTCATCCTTAACCCTGTAAGTCCATGTGTTTTAAAAACGACTATGTGAGTATCTGCATCAAAGTCGAAACTGTACATGAAAGCCCTAAGTGTCACCTCAACCAAACGAGGTAAAGTAGGAAGTCAAACTCCCTGTCTAATGTGACAGATAATACCAACTTCCATGACTAAAACCTGTCATTCCTGTTTTACCACTGAGAAGAATCATTGTCCAATTATCAGTTATATTGGGTTTCTTTTGTCTTTTTAATTTAAAGCTCTACCAGTCATCATTAGTGGGGGAGGAAAATGACAAAATGGAGCAGGGTACATCACACTGATGCTGTAGAAATGACACCTTTGTTCATCCTCATCTCCTGTGCAACATTGTGTAGTGTTATTCCAGAAAATCCCGTTCTCTTGACATATAGCAAATATTGATGCCTGACCCTGTCCTTCCTGCCTTCCTGGTTACCTGACAACTGACCTTTGAGGGGACAAAGTGACACTTTGGAATGGGAGCACAGGCCAGGCAAATGCAAGAGCTATGTATACAGAAAATATGGAAGTAAAGAGTTCCTGAGACATTAATATGAGGAATCAGACATGCAGTTTTACAGTGGAAACAGGTGGAAAGATTTGTCAATGTGGCTACTGATACGTTTCATTACCCAGGAATATTTTGGGGATCATTATAGTATTTTTCTATTGAAATAAGTTGCAGGGCAAAGGGGCAGCCATGCACTAGAAGCTGCTGGGTGGATCTGTGAGCAGTTGTATTGCCCTGGAAATGCTGTGGATATTTGAATGGGCTGTGATCCATCCATTTTCAGAACATTTTGTCCTCAGTTTTCTTCAGTGTTTTGAAGAATATTAATTTCTTACATAAGACTAAGCATGGGAAAAATTGACTTAAAATATATTTGGCCCCTAATCTGGGAACAATGAAATGAGAACTGGATTTGGATGACAAAGTTTAACTTGTCAAACAGATGGTGCTGAATTCTTTCAGTAATACCGTGTAACTCTCTCTTTTGTTTATAATGACTGTTTTAAGTGGGATTTTTTGATAGAACTAGACACTTCTTTCTTTCTTTGTGATATTCAGTAGTATGATGAGGGGAAGGTGGTTCTTCGAATTAAAATTTCACTTCTGTAGTACCAGTTTTTAGGATAACGGAAATTTCATTGTTTAATTCCAAAGAAACCCCATATTGCAGAAGGTAGTTTGTCTTACCCAGGTATTTAGTGCCTCTGAAAGAAATGGAATCTTTCCTAATGTAACTCAGCTTTGCTAAGAAACCATGCATATCAGTGGGCAAAATAAGGTGAATAAAACCACCTTTGAAAATATTGATCCTGTACAAGTTGTCAAGTTTTTCACGTAAAAAACATACTGCAGAAGATGCCTTTTTTGTATGAACTGAATGAGGCTTAAAGCTTCACAGGTCCTATGAGCAGAAATCTACCCAGAAAATGCTCTGGTGTCAAGATCTGCTAACATCACATTCACTTGATCAAGTAGAAGTTGTGTGGAGGCACTGAACAAGCTTAAGAAAAGAAATGGCTATGGGTCCGATACACTTAATTTCTCTGTGCTTCACAGCCAAAATGTGTGTCCTTTTACAGCTGGGCTCCCAAGTCTATCTTAGGATCCCTAATTTGTAGCTGAGGGCACCACAGATGAAGCTGCTCTCAATAACTGTTCATAGAATCACAGAATGGTTTGAAGGGACCTTAAAGATCATTGAGTTCCAACCCCCCTGCCATGGCCGGGGACGCGTCCCGCTAGACGCTTGCTTAAAGCCCCATCTAACCTGGCCTTGAACGCTTCCAGGGATGGGGTATCCACAACTTTCTTAAGCTTCATGTTCTTTTTCTTCTAGTCAATTTTAGCTGTTTAAGTTGCCCAGAGACAGTTTTTCATCTTGGTTAAGCCCAGAGTATTCTGGCAAGTGCGTGAGTTCTCTTCTTTCTCTACTTGGTGATGTCATATGCGGTGGTGAGCGTTCTCCTTCTCCACTATATTATCATCCAGGCAGAGCCTGGATGTAATAGGCAAAGCAGCAGAAGGATTGCAGAGTAAGGTGCCAGAACTGTACCCCACTGCCTGACATTGGTATTTGTTGTGTGCAGTCTGGCCACAGGTCAAGTAACTACATATCAATGTAGAGTTTAGACAAATACAGTACAGTTCGTTTCACTTGCATCTCATTTTAATGAGAATTTGCCTCTAGTGTCTCATTAAAGAGGAAAAAAAAACCTGTCTTTCATGTGGTTTCCTAGCTAATTGCTGATTATAGAGGAATTGCATAATATGATCACCAAACATGCTTCTGATCTCAGTCTTTTTCACAATAATAGACTTTGATATGAACATGGTTTTCAGTCCTTGGTAGACGGTGTACAAATCTAGATGCTGTGTGTTAAACACTGCATGTATAGCTTAGCCTACTTTAAAAAAAAAATAAAAATTAAGCTCTGCATTCCTAACTTACAAATGCTCTGCTTTTTGTCCTCCTGTTCAGGAACCCTGGGATGCACAACACATTCCAGCACTGTTCTCTGCTTTCTGTGGTCTGCTAGTTGCACTTTCTTATCACCTCAGCAGACAAAGCAGTGACCCATCTGTATTGATGTAAGTTTCCTGCATATCTTATTTATTGATTGCTGTGTACACAACCAAAGTGATGCACGGGTTTCAGAACCATGCAAACGGCCTCATGAAAGTACTGTGATGAGGTAGAACTTCATCACCATGTCTGCCTGGTTGGTATCAATCTTGTAAATAAATGAAGTGCTGCAGTCAGATTACCAGTAAGGCTGGTGCTTTTCAAACAACAGTATCCAAATTCTCTGAAGCAGATTTTACCCTCTGGGAAGTTGTGCACTTGTCATGTTGGAGGATAGTGATTTAGGTGAGGGGGCTCTTGGGCTCCTGGAATTGCAGAATGTGCATTGGGTAACACCATGGCAAGAAGAAAGGTCATTTGATGTGGTGGGAAGATGGCTCAACTCCAGCTCTTGCAGAGGTTCAGGGTGGTAAGTCAGGGTGGTCGGACACACAGTCCTGTAATGAGGAGGGCGTTTTATGCCATTCAAGATTATGTTTGAGGAGAGAAGCTCAGGAAAAAGAGAATAATTCTGATGAGGAAGAAAAGGCTATAGGGCACTAGTAGAAAATTGGCATCCCAGGAAATCTTTCTGAAGAGCTGAGAAATTGCTTCTTTATCATCTGAAAGATTCAGGGAATTTGATACTTATACATTACTAGGTTCTGATGTGACAAAGCAGCAAAACCTGCTTATATCTATTACCTTTTACTTCATCCAAAGCCTACTGTCTCTGGCACTGATGTCAATTAGACCTGGATCACATTTTGTGTAGCTAGTGTGTAGTTCCAGGACCGTTACAGTATGGAACTTGGGTATGCAAGGAAGTGAAGCTGTGTGCTGTATTAGGGAGATTTGTTTAGCCTTGGAGTAAAATCTACATAGGTAAACAGCAAATCATCATGGAAGCATGAGCTCTTTCAATTTTGAAGTAATTAAATATATTCTTTCCCACTCCCCAGGAAGGACATGTCGGTTCATTAACCTCTTTAATAAAAGAGAAATTTTTCTTTCTTTAAAACTTATCTTTTAAGGAAGTAATATTAAACCATTAAATCCATTTTAACTTTTAAATCTAGCTACTGATTTCATAAGGTTCTTAATCAAATCTTCAGCAGCTGAAATTGTTGTTATATATCTTAAGATTCAGAATGCGTAAAACAAAATCAAATGTTTATCGTGCAATCATGATAGAAATGTATAATCCTTAAAAAAAGAGGTTTAAGATTTTTTTTAAACAGCTCTTGAGCTTAATTCAAGGATGTTAAGGAGATTGGAAACAGTATTTAAGGGATGGCCTGTGGCATAAACCTCAAGGTGTAGGAGGAGGTAGCACATAAGTCTTGAACCGAGAATTAATATACAATCTATACAGAAATAGCTTCTTTGGGCTTTCTAATGTGGGTCTAAACAGTTTCCATATTGGTTTCAGCTTAGCTGAAACATTAATAAAGGGCATGAATGGAACGGTACCCACTTTGCTGATCCCTCTAAATGACTGAGTCATATTGATTGGACTGCTGAGACTCCTTAACATTTTGATGAAGAAGTTCTACCCTGATCACAGATAGAGCTGGTTTGTGCCAATCTCCAGCTGTACACGGTAAGACAGCTACTGCATACATAAGGAAGAAAATCTGAAGTTGTTTGTTCCTCCTCCTCTGTCACGCAGCAATATTCATGCATTAAACACGTTCAGAAGTATACTAAATAGGATATTTTTTTTTAACAGATCACTTATTCAGTGCAAATATGTTCCTAACTTTCTACGTCAACAGTTTGAAGATTCATCAGCAGACCCGCTACCAGAAAAGATGAGAGAATCTGTGGTAAGACCTTGTCTTTCATTACTTTCTGTTCAAAGCTCTCTCCCATTGATTTTTCCCTACTGAGGAACCTCTTAAATACTCTCATTTACTAATTTAAATATTTAAGTTACTGAAAGCACAAGAGATGGGAGGATTCCTGTCTTGTTCCTTTAAATCCAGAGATAGAAACTGAGAGAAGTTCTTCTAGATCTCCTTTCCAGTGAGGAGGGCAGAAAGGAGGATTTTGAAGTTTTCCTTTCAGAAGGGTTCATTTGAAGTATTCAGAAACATTGATTCCTTAACATAGTTGATGGGAAATGCACTCTTAGAGCTTGGGGAATGAGGCGTCTCATTCTGGTACTCAGAGAGCTAGTGGAGGTTCTCTGCACAGAGTTACAGCCTGGCAACCTGGAGTGTACAAAGCAGAATGGATTGTTCAACAAGTGTTCAAAAAGTTCAACAGTCCTGGCAAACACCCTTTTTACATTGTGGGGGACAGGATTCGGTCCACAGAATTAAGCCCTTATTCATTTTTTTTGTAGGGCTAGGAGTTGACTTGGTTTTCAGGGCTGCCTTTTTCTGTACCAGGAAGTATTCTTGACTGTATGCTCTCCACCCCAGCCAAGCCAGGTGGATCACAGACCAGGCTTGGTACCTAGAAATGAAAGAAGTGTGTGAAACTTGACTAATAGGAGAGAGGGAGGTACTTGGAGGTACATGCCTGGTGCCAAGCATTGCTGTCTCGTTCTCTCTCTCTTTGCTTGGCAGATTAGTTATTTCCTACTGTCTGGCATGTAGCTCTAAGTTTGTGCTTATTTCCCACTTCAGCTTAAATATCCAAAGGGACCCTTTTGACCATCAAGTTTCCAGATGTATTAAGAGGTATTTCTTAGAGTCCTGAGCTGTCCTGCTTCCCTTCCTGCTTCCCTGTCATATCCCTTCTTCCTGACCACATCCCTAACACCTCCCTCTAAGTATTTGCAATCTGGGAAATTATTCCTAAATTCCTGAATGCTTGCAGGAGCAAGGAGTGTTCAGAGAGTGCAGGGAAGACAGACTGCCTTTTTTGGACCCTAGACATGATCTCTAGTGCCTAGTAGTACAGGCTGTTAGTGCAGTAGCTGGCCTGGCCTCCAGATATCCCTTCAAAGGGATGCATCTCTCCTGAACATCTTATGTCATATTTGTTGGGCATTTTATAAGGAGTTACACAGCCTACATTCAGCACATGAGTTGATCCCACACTTTTCTACTTTTCTTTGCTAATCTGGTGCTTAACTTGTTATTTTCTAGCATGTGTAATGTTATTTTAAACTGCTTTCTCTATAGGCCTGCATAAGATTAAGTGATACGTCTATTTCTGATTGCTTGTATTGAGCTACAATTTCTTGCAGGATGTACCTGGTTTGGGGGTTAGTGCTTTTCTGCTCTGTATATTTGATACCCCATACTGCTGCTGCTTTTAGACAGAAGCTACTTTCCTTCAGCATTGCTGGAGTTTACTAATTCTTTGCTTTTTTACCTTTTTCTTTTCTTCCCTGTCCTGACGTCCCTCAATCTGTATAAAAACAGTAAGCATGTATTTGCTTACAATGTCAATTAGCAGTGCTAATTCTCCCACACTGGGAGATCTCTTGAAGCAAGAGAGGGCAATTTCTGATTAATGAAGGCTTTGTCTAACCCCTGTGTTATCTGGTACCTCTGTCTCAATTAAATACTAACCAGTTTGCCAGAAGACTCCCACTGCTATCTCACAGTGCAGTGCTAACAGAAAGTAGGGAAGAACTGAGACAGGAGAAAATGCACGTGCCTCAAGTTTGAGGACCACTATCAAGGCACAGTCTCTGCTGATTTTGTTCAGCAATAGCAATTGTGTTTAGCTTCCAGAACCTGTGCAAGGGGATCTTCAACCAGTACGGAAAATGGGTGAAACAGTATGTTGGTATTTGAATGAGACTTCATGGTGGTTGTTAATTTTTTCTTCTTGGAGTGGTCCTTTGTGAGGAGTGAGTTTTGAATCCTCTGCTAGTGACAAGGGATAGCAGGATGCAACACAACAAGCAACCTTGCCCTGGTCTTTACACAGAAGTATGGTCTACATAACATATGCCATTTAAATAAGATCCATTTTAAGCAGAAATCGTGAGGCATACAGAACCAAATCACCTCCTCAAGGAGCTGAAAGCAAACAAGGTTAATACTGAAAATTAATGTGTTGTGTTCTGTAGTGGCTCTGCATTGATGTTAGGAATAATAAATACAGCATCTCTAATGTTTAGTTACATGACCTTTACTATTTTCATTTGCTTGAATAGCTGTGTAAGAATTGCCAGCTTTGGAAGCTTGAATTATAAAGCAGCTGTGATGGCTAATTGACCATTCAACTTTGAGAATGGAGCTTCCTACCATTATAATTAATTTCTATAGGCATCCACATGGCTGATTACTAGATTAACCAGTGGCCTGAGGGTGCTAATGTGTTACATTCAAACACAGCTTCCTTCCTGGCCTTAAATATAAACATTTAGATAGCTAGTAAAAGGATTTGTACAAAGCTCCAAAACCATAATTGGAAATAATAATAAAAAGGGTTCGCTATAGTATATTCTGCTTCTAAAATCTCTGAGGCATCAAATGTAGTGATATTGGTTTGGGGTTTCTTTTTCCCTTGAGTGTAAAATAGAGAAAAAAGAACATCTACTTTCAGCCCAAACTGTATCAGTCATTAGGGCTCACTGCAGAGATTTTAACTTTGATCAGAGTTTAACTGGCAATGAAGGACTCGAGCATCACATAGTAGGGCTATTCAACATTCAGTTCATAAGTGCCTGGCCTTGTTAATTGAAACTGAAATCCTGCTTTAGACAGTTGGGTCTAAATGCAGGATGTGAAACAGAGTTGCGTCCACAGTAGGCATGAGCTTTGCAGGTGCTACCTGCCTTCAGCAGGAAGGGTGGAAGCCACAGATCCACCCACAGCAGGTGGATGTAGGTGGATTCCTAAGGTTTTCTCCTGGAAGGTAGCTCTGAATCCCCCCCCAAGAGAGAACTTCCTGATAAAAAGGGACAGCTATTTCCTGGGGGCCTGGACCACTAGGCCACATCATGAAACAAAAGCAACCACTGTTCAGCTTTTTTTCAGAAGGAAAAACCCCTGAATGTGGTGAGAAGTTTGAATGCATCTGCCACGTCAAGAAGGAGCTCCTGTGGGGAACATCGTACAAGTCAGCAGCTCAGTGGTTACATTTACATTTTGAAGTAGTAGTAGTTCAATACAAGGGTGAAAGGGCAAGCCTGGGTGTACATCATGTTTTAAACACTTCATATGTTTCCGGAGTTGGAATGCTATTGTCAAATTTGTGTTTAAATACCAAAGTAATAATCATTGCTTTAAAGACATAGGCCTCTTCCTGTATGTGTTAATGTGTCAAAAACAGTGAGAGCATCCTAAAAAGAATGCTCTAAGATGGGAAAGGTGGGAAATACCAATCCCGTGCAATATAATCTGCATAATACATTCTCTTTTGAATGTAGTCTTTTGAAAAGATTCTCTTTGGTGACCTGGCACAGAGAAGAAAATTAGGATGCGGCCTTTTCAAAAAATGTCCATTATTATCACCTCTGCTGATTTTACAACTAAATTCTAATATATGATGTAGTTCTTAAAATGACAGCTTCTTCAGTCACCTGATTGTGAGAGAAGTAAATAATTTTAATACTAATCTTTTCTGGTTGTACAAAAGAGCTTGAAAATATGATTAGAGTGTGTTTTTAATCTTATAAGCATGTTTTAGACTATTGAGGAGTTGGATTCAGCAGTGCAGAAAGTGGTACTTGATCAAGACTTGATAATTTGTGTTCACAAAAGGGCTGAAGTATTGCCATATAAATCTAGCACTGCTTAGGTTTCTTGGATACTGAATTTTACAAGGTAGATACTGCTACTTTACTTGGATGGCAACATCTTTTTAAAAAAACAAACTGGAAATATTAAAAAAAAAATATTTGCATGACATGCATCGGTAATAATTCCTTTATCCATCTTTACCAGGTTTTTGATCATGATTTTTCAGTACTGCTCCATATACTAAAACCACATACTAGAAATGGATACACAGCTTGCTAGTGAGAGATGGTCTGAACCTCTGAACTGAACAGAGAGGACCGGTGGGAACAGGCAGGAAACAAAGTGGTTTTTTTCAGGGAAGGCCTTTCCTGTGAGATTCCTCATGTTGTAGTTCGGTTGTATACAATGACCAAGAAGCAAGAAGTGTGACCAGCAGGCCTATGTTTTGAAGAGATGGTCAGAAAGAGTTAAGAAGATGTAACTCTGCTCCTGCACCTTCCCAGCTGTAGTCCATGTGGAGTATGGGGCTGTCTGGAGAGGGCACAGCCCTCCGAGGGGAGGGAGCCCTGTGCTTTGGGAGGTGCATGCTCCTGAGCAGCCTGGGAAAGGGAAGGATGGTGGTGAATTCACCTAAAGAATTCAGCTTAACTGGATTGGAGCTTCCTGGGACAAAGCAAAAGTACTTCTTGAGCCTGAAGGCTTTTTAGTCCCACTGAATTTCAAAGGCCTGATGCAGTAAGTGGAACTGCTGATGCTTGTGACCTTTTACTAAGCAGCATCTTTCATAACAGGGAGTGATAGGCAGCCTAAATATAGCAGTTGCTACCAGCTTCCCCTGTAATTCGCAACCCTTCTGTTGTTCACTTGTTCTCCTCCTTTCTTTTTATTTCCCTTATTCATAGGTTTGCTATCCCATCATTATTTTAGTTTTCTTTTTTTTTTTTTATGATGAGGTATATGAAGACTACCTAGATTGCAGCACCAGGAAATTGGATGAGCTTCTAATTCTAACAAAAGTGGCGCATTTCACGTGTTGTTTCTAGATATCTTTGAATTAAAGCATAAATGAGTTTCTAAAACAAGAGCCACAAATGGTTACTCATTTGATATCTCAGCGGCAGTATTGAGTGTTGAACTCAAATGTCCTTCTCATAAATCTAAGACAAAATTTTCATTTTTTCACAAAGACGTTTGGGTGACCTCCGAAGTACGATACAAAGATTGCACACCTCGCAAGCTATCTTGTTTATTTGTTTACTGAGAATGACATTTTAATCACAAGAAAAACAGGTTGGAGAGACAGTGATATTTTCTAATCTTTAGAAACAGAATTACTCCTACCCTAGTTATAGATCTTTATAATGGCAGATATGTCCTTTCATTATCATTCAGCGACACGGGAAAAAGGCCTTGTCTGAAATCCATAAAATCTTGCTGAAATTTGGCTTCCAATACAAAAAATTAGAGAATGGGACATGTCGTTTTAGAAAATAATAAATGTATTAACTTCGTGTCTCTGAAGACATTACAAAAAAGCATGAGTCATTTCAGTAACGCAAGAGAAAGTGAATGTGAAGAAATCTTAATGCTTGCAAATGGGAAACAGAACCAGAATTTTGATTTTCCCCCCCCCCCCCCCCNNATTTTTTTTCCCCCCCCCCCCCCCCCCCAAGTCATAATGTAAAAGAGTTGTATTCCTTAAACAGAATCAGACTTCATATGGAAATGTGTTGCTTTAATTTCTCCCATATTAAAACTATATTATTTAAAAATATATTTAAAAGTTGGCATGATGTGATTACTTTGACAAACCTGGAGTGTGGAGAAACAATTTTGCAAAGCAGAGTGGAGAAAATACTTCTGTATTAGGGAGTGCTGATTATCCTTATCACAATGCAGACTGCGAATAATTGAGAACGGAGTTGTTTATTTTGGCTAGAATACTATTGGCTCACTAATTTTGTATAAAATAATTATTTTCACAGAAAGAAATCTTGAAGTCGGATCTCATTGTCTGCACAGCGGTTGCTGTTCTGTCATTTGCTGTCAGTGCCAGTACTGTATTTCTGTCATTAAGGGTGTGTATCTGTCCTTTTTTCCCCCCTTTTTTTGCTAAACTATAGGGTGCTTTAACTGGAAAGAAAAGAGATTGTGGGAAGAGAACTTAGTGAAAATGTATTTGCTCGTCATGACAACTTTTTTTTTTTATGTGCAAGGCAGTTAGTTTATGGATATTTCTATTGATTTTAGTGTTACTTATTTGACATCTCTTTCCTTAAGCCTCTGCATATCTGCAGTGCTCTTATGATGTGGAACCTGGGGGATAGAATGAGTAAGCCTAATCACTTGCCCTTTTTCCTGCAATTATGGAGGAAAAAATTTTGTATGCAAAATACATATTTCAAATTCATCTGTGGAGTCAGTTTGAATATAGGAATAAAAACTAATTGCACAAAAATATAATTATAGGAACTGTTTAAAAAACGTTTTGTATAAAAATGTTGTTTGCAAATCATAACCATGTTTTGTTTTTTTCTCTTTTGGCCTAGCCATTTCTCAGCATTGTCCTGTTTGCTTTAGCATGGACTGTGGGATTTGTAACACATTACGTACTTCCTCAGCTTCGCAAGCATCATCCTTGGCTGTGGATCTCCCACCCCATACTTAAAAGCAAAGAGCACCAGCAACGGGAAGTGAGAGGTTTGTAATAAAATGTTTTCTAAACAATGGATGACTTGCAGCTTGGTTGTGGTTTTTTTTTTTTTTAAAAAACCAAGACAATCAGAAGTAACAGAGGAGGGAGAATAAATTATGCTTTACGTTTTCCTGTTTTGAATAGCAAGTGTAGCCCATCCATTCCATTTACTCAACCCTCCCCAATCGCCAGCAAATCTGTGAACCTGTTGAAGTCATCTTCTGACACAACTGCACAGAAGGGCTGAGGCTGCTCAGACGCCTCTGGAGACTGTCCAACGCCCCTGCTGAGAGCAGAGTAAGCTAGAGCAAGTTGCTCAGGCCTGTGTCCAGTTTTGAATATCTTCAAGCATGGAGACTCCACAACTTTTCTTCACAACCTGTTCTAGCATTTGATCACCTTTACAGTAAGAAAGGTTGTTTTGTTTTGGGTTTTTTCCTTATGCTGAAATGGAATTTTAGTTTGTGGCCATTTCCTTTTGTCCTGTCACTGGACACTATTGAGAGTAGTCTTGCTCCATCAACTTTATCCTCCATATCAGGTATTTATACCCCAAAATTGTGTCCAATCAGGCATTAATAAGATGTTCCTGAGTCTTTTCTTCTCAAGGCTAAAGCTGTCTCAGCACTCTCAGCCTCTCCTCCTATGTCAAATGCTCCTGTCCCTTAATTATCTTACTGGCCCTAAGCAGCCTTTCACAAACCATCTTCTGATCTACCTTTTGCTTTGCATCACAGGACTATTACTTGCTCTGTTGCTTGATGTGTTATAGCTCATGCTTAATAC
Source organism: Scolopax mira (assembly GCA_004320125.1). Classification (NCBI taxonomy): domain Eukaryota; kingdom Metazoa; phylum Chordata; class Aves; order Charadriiformes; family Scolopacidae; genus Scolopax; species Scolopax mira. Next base: position 48,717 of record BJBW01002144.1, on the reverse strand, counting down.
ATTGGCATTTTATATAATTTAAAAGCTTAAATGATTGATGAAATTGAGACAGAATTTTCTCTACTTTCTGACATATAACTATACATCATTTGAACAGCATGGGTACTACAACTTAGAGTTTTAATTTCCATTATAACACTTTTAGAGACACATTAAAATTGAAAGGAAGTGAAATTTTCTTGAAGATTTGTTGTTTCTAATTTCTGTTGGTTTCAGCAGGTAGTGCCCTGACACGTTCAAGTATCAGTAAATATTTTATTGTCAAGGTCTGATTTCCTGTTCTGATACACTTATTTCAGCAACCAGACAGAGTTCTTTGAGAAGCACAGCTTTTTTTTTTTTTTTGTTCTTCCCCCTAGCTCTCATCTTGCCTTTGCTACCAACCAAAAGCTTGCTTGTCATTTTTTGATGGATCCTCTGCCTTAATCATTCTCAATATATGTTCCTGAGGTGTTTGAAGACAGCGTTGTCAGAACACAGTCTGCTAAGGGACTTTGGTCTGTTCTTCAACTAGACAACAAAAGAATTCTGATAGCTTTCTGCAAAACCATACATTAAGGATTTAAATCTTTTTTAAAAGAAAATAATGTCTTTCAAAATGATTATTTTTCAAACCAGGCTTTGGTATGAAAAAAAGTACCCAAGAGACCTGATTGAAGGTTTTCTTTTAACTTTTACTGCAATACACTAAGGGAAGTGTAGTAGAAATATAAATCTGATTAAGGATCATGCCCAGATGAACACACTGTTCAGGGTTTCTTCTCTCTGATAATCAGCAATTATGATGAAGACCAAAGTTTTATTGTTAGTTACATCACTTAGTCATAAAAGACTACTGTAGGATTTATTTCACTTGTCCTGATTAAGTCTGTCTTCATTTGTCAGAAAACATTGTTTTCCTAAATGGAATGACTCAGCTTTTGAAAAGGTTGAGGGAAGAGGTCTGCCAGACTGATCTTCACAAACAGGTTTCCTTCTGCTTTGCAATCGCCTGCATTTCCCATGCTACCTGCTGTAGGCAACAGGCTTTTTTTTCACCTTCTTTTGCAGTCCTCATTTTATATTTCCACACTTGGGGCTTAAATATTTTTGCAATGTATCTGTTATGTTAGAAAACATGAGTAAAAAAAAATCATGTATGTATTTCAGTCCCTTAGGCTGCTGCAGAGGCTTTTTATTTTGTTCTGAGATGAGACAGGCTGAGGAGGAGGTGGTGTAATCCCTTTGATAGATATGTCTGACAGGCTGTCTTTTTTCTTTTACCCTTTAAGAAAAATGTAGGAGCTGAACTTAAAGATTCCCTGTTTGTATAGAAAGAGAAACTTGGAAAAGGACAGTATACTGTACTTGTCAGGTGTGGACAGTATCAAAGGACAAGTACACAAACCAAGATGTCTGTGAAGAGCTTTTTTTTTCATAGAATTTGATTTTCAGCTTCCTAATTTTTGACAAGCATAGTGCTATGGGGAGATGGATGATTGCTTGCAATTCCATGAGCGGCTAGTAATGACAATTCCTGGCTTTGTTTCATAGACTCTGGATGAGTTTTTCAAACTTTCAGACCTTCCTCGGAATAGCAATTATCAGACCAGTTCTCATGATGCTCGTATGAGACAACTCATTACTTGTCATTGTTTTGCCTGACTGCAGGAAGAGAGGCTGAGGTAAAAATGTGTGAGCTTGTGGTAAAATAGGTGGGTAGAAAGTAGTGTAGGACTGAGTGAGAAAGAAACCCTGAAATGCTAGTGACTATTTTTTCTTCTCCTTTTTCCCCACAGATTGATGTAACCCATTTTCAAATCACCCATATTTTTTCCTAGCCCTCTCTGAATGTAAACTTTTTTTTTTCTCTCTCTGCATTGTCTGTATACACGTGTCTCTGTTCCTGCAGCTGCCTTGGTATGAACTTCTCTTTATTCAAATTTGGGTTGTTACACAGAGCTCAGATTTGGGCAGCTGGATGAAGTTCTTGAGTGGAGCTCTGTCCTGGTTTCAGCTGGGATACAGTTAATTTTCTTTCTAGTGATGGCTGTGTTTCAGATTTAGTATGAAAGAAAGGTTAATAATGCATATTGTTTTAGTTGTTGCTAAGTGATATTTATGCTATTCAAGGACTTTTTTCAGTTTCCCATAGAAGCTAAGAAAGAGCATAGACAGAGCAAGGGGATATTCTGTATCACAGATATTGTGCTCAGTATATAACAGGGGTTGGCTGGGAGGTGGTAATCCACATTCACTGCTGAGGTCAGGCTTGGCACCCAATTCACTGGATGGAGATGGTGACTCGTGTTGTATTACCTTATCTTCTGTATTCTTTTACCATTATTGTTATTGTTATTTTTCTGTTATTGTTCAATTAAACTGTCTTTACCTCAACCCATGAGGTTTTTTGTTTTGTTTTCCCTTTCCCCTTCTTTTCCCTCTCTTTTCCCTGTCCTTTGGGAAAAGGGGGAGCACTGCATGAGCATCTATGTGGTTCTAGCTGCCATCTGGAGTTAAACCATGACAAGCTCTGAGAGCAGTTTTTAGTTCAGGAGGAGGAGAGAGGAATGGAGAATAACAGCTAGGTTCCAAAATGGACATTTCACTGTGTGTATGAACTTCTAGGAGGTGGCCTTAAGGTAATATGAGGAGGAAATATTTTTATATTATAGCAAGAAACAGAAGTTGCTCATATTTTCTGAAGGCATGTTTTTGCAAGAGCATTGCCTTAGCGTAAAATAGCAGCAAAGCATGAGTTAAAGCTAATTTGGAAGGCTTGTTCTTAGATCTTTCTCTTTAAGCCTATAGAATCTATAACTGTGCCTGTAAAACATACAAATCTGTTGATTCAGCATGTCTTCTTTGCCTTCAATTGAAAAGGTATGTGGGGGAGGGTGGGGTGTGTATATATAATAATTTTCATTTCTGCATGGAAGAGTATTGGAGATTCAGTAGCTGGCATTGTTATTTCTGAATCAATACCAAGTTCTGCCTTTCTTCCTTCGCTGTTTTTCCAATAACCTTGTCTAGCTGAGCTCAGTTGAGAATAAAGACGTTATTTTTGTCCATACACAGGTGTTTCTGCACTCAGTTCACCTAAGTTCTTACAGCAGTTGAATTGCACAGAGCATTCAGTTCTTGTTTAATACTCATATTAGGCACTGTAATGTTAGTTTGAAAGGTCTACTGCAAAAAAAAAAAAAAAAAAAAAAGATATTCTTTACTGGTGAATATTGTGACCCTGGCAGATTCTTTTTGCAATGGTTGTTTAGGTGTTCTGAGAAATATCTAGGACACTTTCTGGCTCCTATTAATTCTTCATTCTTCAGATCTCAAAGGATGTTTCATTTATCAATTAGGTCAATGATACTTTGCAGTCTAATGAACAGTGTTTTGCCACTATAAAATGGGTAAGGACAGACACAGAGTTCAAATGAGGTTCCCTAGGTCACCCACCAGGTCAGTGCTAGAGCTGGAGCAGGCCTCTCTAGTGTCTTTTCATTACTAAAAGTGCTATTTGATATAGTGACTAATAATTGGATTATGTAAAATCTACCATTTAGCATGTACTATCTCCTGTTGTTTCCGAGTGTTTCTCATGAGTGCAGTTATAAGCAGCAGAGCAGATACTTTCTTAATTCAGAGAACAAAATTATTTCTCTATTGCAAAGAATTATGAATTCCATTGCTTCATAAATTAGTTGGTTGATTATATTTATTAATGTGAGCTAACTCATTTCTTCTATAATATTGCAAGATAATGAAATAGTGAAAATGCAGATAATTTGATGAAATTACCTGTTATCTGAATTTCTATTTCAGGTGCTGCTCATTTGATGTGGTTTGAAAGGCTCTATGTGTGGCTTCAGTGCTTTGAGAAATACATTTTGTATCCAGCTATAATACTGAATGCCCTCACCATTGATGCTTTCTCAATTAGTAAATACAGGAAGATTGGTACACAGTAAGTAGATTATAACTCAAAGCACGTGATTAGTAGAATGTTTGGTTTTAGACTAAAGGCTGAGAATTCAGATTTGTTTCTTAAATAAGTCTGTCTGCTTGTCACAGTTTGCTTTCATGCATTAGTAGTTCAGTATACAATAATCATTAACTTTGCTGAAAGAAAAAAGAAAAACTACCTTAGCACATGCTAATACATGACTGGAATCAGAGAAAGAAAATAAAATACTAAAAAGCTATATATAGATATATATGGAATGTCTAAATGTCAATTAAAATCCAGGCACACTATGCCAGGCCACAGGTGTTTGATGGGCATAAACACAGTGGGGTAACTAGAATTAATCAGATGAAAATGAGAGATCTAGGCTGGGTAACAAGAAATATTTCCTAACTGGTGACTTTTTAAGACTACAGTATAGTCTCCCAAAGGAGTTATCAGAAGCTTCACTACACAAGCCTTTTAAGGCAAGACCAAATAAAATATTTAACAGTGTAGAATGGTAGGTAATTCTGCATTAAGCATAGTTTGGGAAAGGCAGGGCCACAAGTTTTTCCAAAGTCTGATGTCTCTGATATTAAGCAGAAGTGGCAATGCTGATCCATGGTCTCACAGTATGATCCTTGCAGACAGCCTTTTATGGTAAATATTTTGGTCAGTGACTTGCCTACTGCAGATATTCAGCAGGCTTAGTGACTGCAGTATCCCCAGCGAGCAGAGTTTCTGCAGTCTTTTTATCAGAATGACAGTGATGCAGATGATAAAAACAAAGAAACAGCTTGTGTTCAGGAAGGAACATTCCAGTAGTAGGGAAAACTGGGGGGGATGGGGGAGGGTGGCTAGAATTCCTCAGCATTAATAATAATTTAGATTCTCAACTTTAAATATTAGATAAAGGAACTCTGCTGTAAAAAAAAAAACCAAACGTGTTTTTTTTTTTTAAATTATTCTTCTCTATTGAAGAGAAACACAGCTCTAAGGACTACACAATTATAAGGAAAAGGTGTTCCCTGCTTTTAGAGGCTGAAACTAGGACTACGGTGTTAATCAAATTTTCTGCATATTCTTCCCAGACAACCATTGTTCCAGAGAGACTCTTACCAGTCCCTCAGTGATAGCCCATGTAGTTCCCCAATGACTTTTGTCCCTGAAGCACTTGGGAGATGCTAAGGCCAAGGTTTTTCAGGAGTTTAGGTGTGTTGTCCAGGGTGAAACTGATTTCACATTCATCCCTCTATTTGGTTCTGCAGGGCTGGGAGAATTAAAAAGTAGTCAAAATGTCATTTGTCACTGGTTAGCAGACGTGACTGAACACTTGCATGGAGCAAATATGTAGGATTAGGAAGGTGCTATTTTTACATTGTCGCTCCTCCAAGCTAGATTGCACTTTAAAGTAGCACCTCCCTTAAGTGTTCAGTAGTGAGTCAGTCCCCCAGAAATCTTGAGATTAAAGAAAGAAATGACATTTGTCTGCTTCTGATTATTTGGCCTGTAGGGGAGTACCATCACAATCCTTTCCTTCCCCATCCCTTTTGTGTCTGAGTGATCACAGAGGATTTAAAGCCTGTGTTTTCTCCTTTTTCTTGTCACTGAGGTCTCTGAGGTCTATCCATAACACTCCCAGTGTCCCTTCTCCTCTGGCATTCCTCTTTAATATGCTTCCCCTACAGCTTCCGTGGAAATGCCACGAGCAAAAACATTCATCTTCAGACCCTACCTCTTTCTCCTCAACTCTAAGCCTGTCAAGGCTCCTTGCTCCTTCCAGATACAGTGTTACTGAGTGTTGTACTTTCTCTGCTTTAATACGTAAATATCCATTTTCTGTTGGAACATTCTTTAGTTATTTACTGCCCCAGCATCAGACCGCACCATACCTTAGAGAAGGGGTGGCTGTACTCTCCCGCTCCGTGTCTGACAGGTGGTACGTTTTGCATGATTTAATTTGGGAGTTTTTTTTCTCAATTTGAACGTCTTGAAAGAAGCTTCATCTTGGCTTTGTGATTTAAAGGACTGAAGCGGTTTGCTTCTTGAGGAGGCAGAACAGCTCCTTCACAGTCGGGAGTTTGCTTGAGCTTTCCAGACCCTGATGTGCTGGTTATTAATGGGACCCATGCTGGCAAGCTGAAAAGCCTGCCCGTGTTACCTGCCACACAGGCTTCAAAAATAAGCCCCCCTTCTCTCTCTCTTGCTTTCTCTCTGCTGGGAGTTAAGGCCCCAGGAAAAGCATCTTGTGTGGCATTATCTTTAAAGAAAAGGGATAATGAGCAAATTATTTTCTGTTACCCCTGAGAGCATTATTTTATAAAATGTCGGGGGGTTGTGTGAAATTTTCCGCATATTAACAGATCCAGTAAGGAAATAGTCCTCCTTTTTGCACTACTATCTTGCACTTACTACTGTAAGTTTTTTCCATGTGAAAATTTCTCCATGTTGCAAGAATTTTATTCTTCCTGAAGAATGTGAGATCTAACCAGTTCATACAGGATGAACAGGTTTCAGAATCTGTTTAGCTTAGTCACTAAGCTCTCCATTCAGAAATCTGAGGCAAATTGAAAAGAACTGCTTTGATGAGGTGAGAGAAATAAGGTCAGCTTGGCTGACATTATTTCATTTCAGCAGTGATGTCCTGGTGATCCTTTGGACTGACCTGCACTCAAATAAAGTTGCATCTGCATTATGGAAGATACACAATAATGAATAAATGCCACATAAAATAAACCTAGAAATGTACAGACTTATGAACCTTGATAGAATGATGAAAACCTATTTAGAGCTTTCTGGCCTGTCAAGTGTCAGTCATGGCAGCAGGTATTCTCCTGGTTCACAGCATGATGGAGGAGAACTTTCCATGCATTTTGCAAGTACCTGGTCTACTTTGAGTCAGTCGTTATGCATTAAAGTCCCCATCTTTTTTCACCATCACCAAAAAATACAATGCATCTCTCAAAGTGAATGTGCTTAATTTTAACTTAAGAGAAGTCGCCTGGCTCTCAACTAACAGGGAGTTACTTGTACATGTCTATTGGGTTTGGGTTGTCTTTTCAGGAATAGATCCAGTATGGTTCTTGGACTTCAATGTGCAAAACTGCAATCCAAATACAGCTGTTCAACTGCCAAAAAACTCTGAGGGTACCTAATATCACTAAATACTTCTGAATTTGACTTGACGGTTCATTAGGAGACTTGAAAGATACTTGTGAACATGCCCAGAGCTTTCTGAATAAATCACTTGTCTCTTACTTCATCCTGCTAGAATGCAGAAATCTAAAGGTTTTAAGCTGAGAACCATTGCTACAGCATCTCAAGTATGTGATCAGGATTAAGTTCACAAAATACTGCTTTGATTTCCTTCCTTTTCAAAAACCTTGATGGAGAACGTGGTGATGGTGACAGTTTCATTTAACAAGAGTTCAACCATTAAGCACTTGCCAGAAAAGAAGAGGTTAATGGGAAGTTTGCTCTTCAGTCCTCCTGCTTATAGGAGTGGAGAATCATGTGTTCCAACTCCTGCTGCTGACCCTGTTCCCATGCGTTTTAATGGTTGATGGAGAAAATGCAGAAACAGACAAGTGTTTCGGGGTCTGGAGCCCAGTAGTGTCTCTCTTCTCAGGGCAATGCTCATCTACCAAAATGATGTAAAAATTAAAGTATCTGAGATCTTTCTACGATCTAACCCTCAGAACATGCTGTATTATCAAGAGATCAAAATTACTGTTGAAGCAAGACCATCTTTCTAATTCTGTAAAGTATCTTAAAAACAAAACTTAAAATGTTAACAACCTAAAGTCTCTAAGTTCATATATATCCAGAGACTGAAACTGGTTTTTATATTCAAGGGGTGTCATTGTGTTACCTCCATCTTTCCTTCTCATGTAATTGTATTTCCTTTTCTTACACAGAAAACTGTAGTTTTCTGGATAGTTAAAAGGGGAACATTATTTTTCTTGGAGATACAGCAGCAAGCACTTTAAAGATTGGACTTCTTGTTTTTCTGTGTGGTCACTTACTATTTAGAGTTCTCATCTTACTTTCACTCTCTGGAATATAATAAAGGAGAGTAAAATACAGACTGCATGCGTTTTACAACACAGAGATGCAACACACAATTGAAGAAGCAATTACTATACCGAATAGTCAGCTTTCCAATCAAGAACAGTAATAAGAATTTCAAGCACTTCACATCTCTGGGTGTTTCTATCCAGAATTTTGGCATTGTGTAATGAAATTAGGAGAATGATTGTAGATTCTGTGCTCAAATGAAATTTCTAGTTATAAAAGAACTGAAGTGGGTTCAAGACTTTTTTTCAAATTACAGTAATATATTAATGGATATACCAAGATGTTTCTGAAACTGAAATTTTATTTTAAGAGATCTATAAAAATATGCTTTCTAGATTCTTGGTTTTAAATGGTCAGTATTACTCTTTTTAGTACAGAGGTCTGTCTGTCTTACAGATTACAAGTCTATTATAATAATAAGGAAAATATGAAGTTGTACATGGGTCAGATAAATGTGATTATTAAATGAACATAGAGGAAACATCAGAAATCAGTAAGATGTATACATTTAGATACACATAGCAATCTAAAATATATCTGGTACAGCTATTTGTATTTAAGAGCTTCATAATTAAATGCTTTATGACTTTGATTTGTTGTTTTTTTCCCCTTTCTTACAGCTGTGATATTATCCTAATAACAGTTGCTGGGATGAAACTCCTCCGCTCCTCATTCTGTAATCCTATTAATCAATTTGTTACTTTGAGCTTTACTGTAATCTTCTTCCGATTTGACTACAGAGACATTTCAGAAAATTTCTTGTTGGATTTCTTCATGATGTCCATCGTGTTTCATAAGGCAAGTTTTATGAAGCTCCTGTCATGTCTTGGAAAATACATGTTGTCTCTAGTTTTGTGAAATGTTTTGCATTTACTTTTTGCTCACATGTTGCTATAGAAAGTTCAGAATTCTTGTTTTCAAGAAGAGAATCCTCAATGAGTTGGAAAGAGCCTCTTGAGTCATTAGTGCAGGGCTGCCCTCCAGATCAATCGCCTGGTGTTTTTATCTAGGTTTCCTTTGAATGCCTCTAGTGTTTGACTCAACAACTTCCTTTGGGAAATTATTCCATTATCTTATCATCCTCATGATAATAAATGTTTTCCTAATGTCAGCCTTAACATTTTTCTTTTCCAATTTCCAGTCTGTTTTCCTTGTGATGCTGCCCTTAACCTTAACCTCAGAGCTCCTTCTGCTCTTTTACGTCATTAACTCTTGGAGTGTGCTCTACTTGAATCTACTTTAAAAAAAAACAAACAAAAACCAAACACGTTTCTGCATCAGTTAGATCAGATCCTGTCTTGATTTGCTATCTATGCTAGTTCACTGAAAGAAGCAGGTTTAACTGATATCTTGATAAAACATGTTAAAGTATTGAAAACTTGCTGAAAGCTTTTACTCGTTCTTTTGTATTTTGGCTTGTTTTTAAACTTTTTGGTTATTGCCATAATATATGATACAGTTTGTCCAGGGGTAACTCTGGTGAGGTGTTTTGTTTTGTTGTTGGTTGCTTTTTTTTGTCAGGCTTGTTTGCTTTGTTTCTTTTTTCTAAATATTCCTCCTATATGTGTGAATATGACTCAGTTAGCACCACTTAAATTCTTAATTAACTAAAAGTTTCAGGCATCCGAAGGAAAGGCGCAGTTCATTGCCATTACTGGGAGTTCCCAGTTATTCAAGCAAAGGATGAAGCAAAAGTTAAATGCTTTACTGCTTAATTTTTATGCTGCTGTAAGTGAGGAGGTGAAGGAAAGAATTACAATACAGTGAGACACCTTGGGCTCTTTCTTTTCTCTGAAATTTTGGACCACACTCCAGTAGGAGGTTCACCTGCTTCAAGCCTTCAACCAACAGACTTGTTCTGCTTTCTTTCTGCTGGAGTGAAGAGGCAAGGGTCGTGGAGGGAGAGCAGAAGAAAAGGAGCAGAAGAGATAAAAAGCCCTGCTTTAAAAGGAATCCTTGCCCCATACTCTGTCTTCTTAAAATAGGGTTAGAGTAATTTCTTAAGTTTCTTACCTTGGAGTGAAAGTGATGCAGAGCTTGGTAGCGTTGTGGCAGTTCTCAGTGTTTGTTGGATTGCTATGTTCCCTAGAGTAAGGAGTGCATTTCTGTCTCCAGAGATGAGTGTCAGTCATGTGCATTAGTGGAACTCCCATGTCTGGGTAATGACTTGTTTAGTCTTAAAACTCATTCTCCAAACAGTTCTTTACAGGATCAAAAAATTAGCACCCCAGAATTGGAAAAATCTCACTATTCATTAGTTCTTTTGAAAATACTGATCTTGTGATCATATCACAAAATACTGCTGTGGATTATTGCATGGTTTTGGGAGAGGGAAAGATGTAAAGGCTTTTCATTGGGGCTTTTTGGAAGGTAGTTAGGTATTTTGCAGCTACCTTTTACAATAGAAAGACTAGTGACAGTAATATGAATAAACTACTGAGGAATGCATACCAAATTATAAAGAAGTATTTTCTAGAATAATACTGCTCTAGTAGGCTGAAAGCTTGTACTACAAGTTTTGTAAATATAGTTTTAGAATTGATCTGCCATGTTCTTCCACTTCTGATAATATCTGGAATTTTGCAAGTCATTAGTTCATTAAGTGGACTTGTCCTTGTTCTATTTTAAAAAATTGAAATTAAATGGTTGAATTATTTATATTACAAAAGTACATGCACAGTTACACAATGATCATTAAAGCCAATATGAAAAATAGCAATGTAGATGATAGCAATTAAAACCCTATTAATTTCAAATCATAAAGGGCATAAGTTTTCTTTACCCTAATTAAGGTCTGAGCTTTTATTAGCTCAATATTGTGGAACTTTACTAAAGGATACGATCACTTGAGGATAAAGCTGATGTCTGTTTATTCCATACTACATGCCCTGAGCAAGCTGCACCCATCTCTGTTCCTAAAATCTTTACTGGTCTTCACAGGTTCTGTCCATCTGTAGTTCAGTAATTTTCTTGTTTGTAAATATTTTTAAAAAGCAAAACAAAAACTCAAATAGTTTCTCTTACCATCACCTTTGGCTATGCAGAACTTATTACATGCTCATGGCTGATTCCTGCTTAATTGAAAGTGTCAATTTACCACCATCTGAATTAGGGAGCACTAGAAGTGATGTTCCTTAGTCATAGTGATGGGAATTTTTAAGCATGGTTACCACACAAAAAAATATTTGCATGCTCTCAAAGCCCTGCGGTAGTAAGCATTTGTTTTCTTCTGCCAGACACTGGGAAAGGATGCATCTAAATACAACAGACATTCATAACTGCACTAGTGGCTCTTGAAGCAGATTATGTTGACTAAAACTTTGCTAATAATGTTGAGTAGACTATTTTTGAATATCTCCTTGATTGTGCTTTCCTCCTTTTCCCCATTGTGCTGCTGATTTAATGTAATTTAGTCAAATCAGAAGCTCCAAATGAGCATATTGCTCCCTGAACAAGTTGAGGCATAGAAGTCCGAATTGCTGCTCACAGATTTTTCTCTCTGCAAATAACCAGGACGCCCACACTGGGGTAACACAGAGGATAAGAGAGTCTATTCGGTTCTGTTCCTGAGGATTTTTTTAATCAACTTGGATTTCTTGGTCTTTGTAACATCACAGGACTTATTAATGTGCCATGGTTAATTCACTTCTTTTTAGAAATCATTAGCTGTTTACATTCTTCCACGTATTTATGGAATATTTCATATTTCATAAGTTGTGGAATATGAAAACTTAATGCTAAAAGTTGATTAGGCATATGCAGAGTGTGCTGTTCTGTCTTTCAAATTGCCATGGGAAGAGAGAAAGATAAACATTTAGCAAAGACTTTCTCATTTCTTTTTAAGAATGATTGCCGCTTTCAATTCAAGTAGAACAGAACTTCCCCATCTTTCTTATGTAGCTTATGTACTTTCCATGTAGCCATCTCAGTTTGTCTCCTTGGCTACAGCCTAGGCTGCTTCTGTCCAAAACTCCCATAGTTTATATTCTTTAAATCAGAGCTGAGTTGCTCTTTAAAATTATATGATTGCTCATTCAAAAGTTGTAGGTGTAATGCCTCACAGGAAGTCAAACTGGATAATCAAGGCAATCTTCCTGGTCTGACTTTGTGTAAACTTTTCAAATAAGCCAGTTGTTCTCCCTGGACTTTTTAGGAGATGGTGTCAGTGAAAAGGTTAATAACAATTTTAGTGTTCGTTGAAAATGGAAACCCACAAATAACTGTACATATTCTTCAGAGACACAGCACAGATGGAATATATAACAGGACTTAGGAGATTTCTTCCTAGACTTCTAAAAGTAGGAAAAACTTCAAGACTTTTTCTGGAATAGAGTAAAAAAATGTGGGAATATCATTTTGGAGGTATGGAAAGAATAAACTATTTGGTAATGATGAAAAGATGGAACTTTCTTCCAGCCCTCTGATGTCTACTGACAATACTTAACTGAGGTAAACTTAATGTATGAAACACGTACATGAGAGGGAGAGTGTATGGATGTCATAGCTCATCTAGTCCATCTTTCTTCAGTGCAACTGAAAAAAAAAAAAGAAAAAGAGGAATGTGCCCAACACTGCCTGCCCTTTCTGACAAACATTTAAGCTGGAATAACAACTGTTCAAGGCAAGAATAAACATGCGTTGTTAAGTGTGCAGTAGAAACTAATGCAAATCATTCAAATAGCGAAGATTATCAGTTTGCAACTGACTGAGTGTTAACAAAGTTGCTCAGGGCAAGTCTTGTCCCCAGCCCTTCTTTTGTGTTCTCTTCAAGATGTGGCTTTCTCAGCAGTGCTCTCAGCATCCTCTAAATCTTGCTGATGGAAGGGGGTCATAGTGTCTTCCTGATCTGCTTTTGGAACCTCAAGTGGTGTTGATATTGAGCTGAAGGAGCAAAGAGCAAAAAAACCCACCTTGGTAGTGCAAATGTGGAGTATGCTCTTGGCTACTGAAAGAAACAACCCTGATGACTTGGGGTTTTTTGCCAGTCTGTTCACTATGGGGCAACCAGCAGCATGTTGGAGGTTCCTGTATGCTGAACTGTGTAAACCAGTTCTTTCACTTTTCAACTGAGAAACAATCCTTGGTTTTCAAATATTTTGCCAAATCTGTGTAGCTTCCCTTAAGCCCTAAATAAAGAGCCACCTCTAGCTTACACACTCATCTATTATGCAGATCCAGACAGGAATGGTAAGTCCCCAGTGTTGTTAACTCCCTAACATATAGGACTACAATTTCTTATCTTTTTCAGTGTCTTGTATGTTACTGGCAGGCAGTTTAATGGCCTCTTAATTTGTGTATGTGGATGAACTAATTAGCAACACTAAAATATGAAATCACCTTAGATTTTCTTATAGTCAAGTCCTCTGAGGGTTTTGAATTTGTCTTCATGCATAAGGCAAAATAATCAAAGAACCAGAGCTTGTTAAATTTGCCTTCATTAACACTGAATTCATTTGCTTAAGTACTTTTACCCCTGCTGAGCTCACTTAAGAATACAGTTTTCCTCTCTGATATTTTTTCTCCTTTTCCAGAATACATTTTCTAATAATAAGGAAACTTTTTTTTTTTTTGTATAAGAATTTTTCTCTTTCTACATACTTCTTTCTGCCATAGTATCCAATGTCACATATTTATGAAAGATGATCTTTATGTCAAAGTAACTCCAGCTAAGACAGTCAGTTTGTAACAATCTGCCAGACCTGTGCTGATCAGGCTTAACTTTCAGCATCCACAACGCAATCGCTTGGACAGGAAAGAAATTATGCATGTCATCTTATTTTCCTTCTTTTTATAAGAAAGTGCTACCAAGTGCGTTGACCTTCTTAGTGCTTTGTTGAAGTCAAGTAATTAACCTATTGGATCTTTTTATTGCTTTTGTGGCAATAAAACTCTTGGCTAGTTGGCATGTCCCATTGATTGATTTAGTTCCTGCTTATACATAAAAAGCCTCACGCTTTTTCCTGTCCCCTTCTGATTTTTCATCCTTCTCTAAACCTGATGTTTCACTTCAAAGCTTCTGGCACTAAGTCGTTAATTCATATTTTAATCCATTTCTTGCCATTTGTGCATATTGAAATCCAATGTCTTAATCAGCTGCACCCTCTTGGCTCACAGCTATTTCCTCAACTTTTGATACCTGGCATATAAACTCTGTTAAGACACTTTCTGCTGCGTAAAATACCCAAGGCTACATCTGATATTTGACAGGATAATCCCAGTGGTATTTTCCATGGACTCCTTAACTCTCTTGGGCACTGTACAGTTCATGTTTCCTTTTAATATTGGAGAAATGATTTAATTGATTTTTATTTTTTTTCATTCAGCCTTCCATTGCTGACCTCAGTGTCAGGAATGAAGTCTGACAAGACTCCAAAATTGCATTTTCTCTCTTTCTTTGTGGTTTTTCCTTTAGGATGGGACCAATGCAGTTCAGGGAGATGTACACCCACTTCCTCTATTCTGTCTGGCTCACTACGCACTGAGGACTATATTTGTGTACTTTCACACTGATAGAAACATGTTCTGTGTCTATAGATGATAGATGCAGGCACTGAAAAAGAAATCATGAGTATCTAGTGCTTCAGCACACAACTGTCCTTTTTTTTTTTTTTTTTTTTGTTGTCCACTTCTCATAAAGAAAACTCTGAGGCCATGCAGTCTTGGCAGGATCCATGCCTGTGAAGGCTTCACTGAAGAAGCTGGGATCAGTGCAGCTCCCTGCTGGTTTATTTCACTTGTCTGGCCCTCTGCAAATTAAGCTGATTAGCTCTGATCTTGTCCTTTTTGCCTACCTCGGGAGATACGGGAGACTGATTCTTACAGTACCACAGACCCCTTCCCTGGGCTCTTGCTGTCAGTCAGCAATGTTGGAAGAAGCAGCCTCTGCCATGAGCAGATTCAGGGCTGTTAGGTTTTATCATCATCTTATTGTCATAATCCTCATTTCCTTCTGCCTGATGGCTAACATTTAACTTCAAATGTAATGCTTCTGAGTCCTGTTAATCAAACTGTTTAAAACATACCTGGTTTGCACTCAATATTGTGCTGAACCCTGTGTTTCAGGAATATATTCCTCCAAGGTTTTTTATTATTATATATTATATTATTATTATATATTGATATATACGTTGCATTAGACAATGATCTTGAAATCCCACAATATCAAGGCTTCAAATGTCTGTAAGCAGATGCAAATAAAGACAGCCTGGAAAGTATATGTTATAGATTCAAACATAGTGCTGTTCACAATGTCACAATGACTTAAGACATAAGCATGAAAAAGGTTTAATATTTCTAGTAAGTCTTGTTTTGTAGGATTTCATAGGTGAAGTTTGTTTTAAAAGGCATTAAATAAAACCCAGGAAGTAAGTAAAAGATTTGTAAAGCAAAGCCATGAACTAGAATAAAATTATTCCACTTACATTTAATTTCATATTTCTAAACGCATACATACTCACAACTTTTCCCTCTTAACTTATCTTGACATACACAAACCCAGAAATTATCAGCAGGTATTAGAATTTAATTCCAAGGATTGGAGCCACCAATTGACTAGAACTAGCTTAACATGAAAAGCTAAATACCCACCTAGCATCCGAGTGTCTGACTTCAAATTTGTCTCAAGTTATTAGGATCTAATCTCATTCCTATCTAAACAGGAATATAAAGAAATAGCTGTTCAATGGTGGAAATAATTGCTTTCTGCATTTAACTTTTTTCATCTCTATCAACTTTGTATTGCACGCAGACCATATAGCCATATGCATGACAGTTATTTTTGTTTAAAACCGATTTGTACATACACTTTTTCTAAAATACAGCAAAATTCAAGTTTAGCAAAAAAGTGTTAATGTTTATGCATTAGTCCCAGTATTGCCAAGGAGTCTGCCCACACAGAATCCCAACAGATGCTAAACAGATAAAAAGGCTGCCAAAAGCTGAAAGCATTGCAGTGTCCCTCTCACATTCAGTGTCGTTTAAATTCAGGTGTTAATCTCTGCCTAGTTTATTGAATTCTACTAAACTGAGAAAATGAGATCATGTTTTAGCAATGTTTCAGACTCCCAATTTTTTTTTTAATATACACTATCCAATTTCCATTAACTTCTAGTTTATAATGTTACTTAAATTTGTTTAAGCAAGAGTAACCAGATTTAAAAGAAATCATGAAAAGATAACTCTTTGCTTTTGCCTTTTTTATAGATATATAGAATACTAGCTTATGTACTAGAGTTCTGTAGAGGCTTCAGAACTCGTAGAGACTTGAGGATGATTAAGGTGATAAAATGTGTGTGTCCACATTAAATAAATATGATAGATGCATGTTCTGCACTTGCACTTGACGGTAGTGGTAATGTTTAAATTCACTGAATATACTGATAATTTAAACTCTTTATCAAAGACTTAAAAACTGTTTACTCTGCAAAACTGTCATATGAGTAATGATATCTAAGAATATTGCAACTTTATGTCCCCTAAATAACATATAATTTTTCTGCTTAGTGAACTGTAAAAAAAACTTTGAAGATCTAGACAGTTTAAATCATCCTAAACTGAGAGGAAGAAGTCTTAATGAAAAATTAATCTTTACATGTACATGTTTGAGGAAATCATTATAAAGAGATAGTTAAAACTCAGCACAAGATTTTTTTTTCCTCTTTTCCACTGTCACTTTAGATGGGAAAGTTCCCCCTTTGTAACGCTGTTAAAAATACACCTCATAACCTCAGGAGCAAGTTATTATCTTCATTCAAAGAAAACTTTGATGAGGATAAATAGAGTATTTCACAGAACCACAGAAGGGCTGAGATATCAGGTCACATGGAGGTGTTTTTGTCTAGTTTATTTAAATGTACCCTTAATTAATCCTTGAATACTTAGGGTATCTCCATTTCTCCATGCTTTCCCACAGGTCTCAGGAGCCTGCAGTTCCTGAAGTCTTACAGTAAAGACCAAGGCAAAGAAAGCATTGAGTACCTGGACTTTCTCCATGTCCTTTGCCACCAGGTCCCCTGCCCCATTCAGCTGCGGGTCCGTGTTTTCCCCAGTTTGTCTATTGCTGCTGATACAGCTGTAGAAGTTCTTCCTATTGCCTTTCACTTTCCTTGCCAGGTTTAACTCCAGATAGGCTTCATCTTTCCTAACCCTTTCTAATCCTAATTGTTTCTGACAATTTAAAAAATATTTTGAAGGTTTTCCTCTTAAGCCAGTGTCTTATGATTATTGAAGACTGAAATGTAGTCAGTTGTAGTTGAAACAAGAGAATGACTGTTTCTGAGTATCACTTTTCTTCTGTTTATGAAGGCAATTTTTAGCAGCTTCAGTTTCTTTCTGAGACATGCAATAGAGCTTTGTTAATCTGGAGTTCCTATGTCAGATACAGGAGAAAGTATGTAGTAAATTGTGTAAAGTAAATCTGATAAGGAACAATATTTTTTCAGGGCAAACATAAAACCAAGTCCTCCGTTCCTAAATCTCTATATTGTAGTTGCTAGGTGACATCATCTTTAACAAGCATAGTTAGATATGTAAAATGGTAATGGCACACTACCCTTAAGGTATTTTGCAAAATGTGCCCTAGAAACTTTAATTTAAGAGGTAATAGAGGCACTTGACAGCTCTTAATGAAAGCAGCACCTTGAAAATCACACGTTTCCAGGCCTTTAGGTGCAGTGTCAGAAGACCCTCTAAAAACCAAGAGAGGTTCACGAGAACACTCTTCTTAGGTTCATGTTTTTGCAAATGGAAATGAGTTCCATTGCCTGTCTTGTAGAAACATTAGCTGAGAGGCAGGTGTTGAAAGAAGCAATAGCAAGTTCAAGCAGTGGTGAACGTAGAAGTAGTAGGACTTGTTAGAAGTAACACGGCACTTGGGTTCCATGGCCTGTTTTGCAAGAATGTGTAAATATTAAAGAATTATTAAAATGATGTAATGGAACAAGAAGCAAGAAGGGTCTCCTCCTGGATTTGGTTTCCTAGCAAATGCAAAACCTGAATTTTGTTTGAGGCTTGAAAACCTTTTGATGAACCCTGAGCTTTGACCACAGCTGGTGTGATTTATGGCTTTGTGATTTCAATCTGTAACAGGCAGAACTTTGCTGGGTTGTGCTGCAGTTTTGAATTTTTGAGGTTTCAGATGTGAGTCATTAGCTTTTTTAGCCCTTGACTTAAATCTTTTAGCAGATACCATTTTTCTCCCAGCTTCTCATTCAGACATTTCAGATAAATAAAAATTAAGGAAAAAAGAAAAAAAGGCAATACCGAAGCTTGCTAACCAGGATTTAAATAAATAAAAGTCAGTTCTAGTTTCAGTTCAGTTTTACTTGCCTGCTTTGTCTAATGTTATAATTTTCAAGTCATATGTAGTATTTTTGAGAGTAAACCAAGTTCACAAGGTTTGAATTTCTCATACTTGAACTAAGTAGGTGCCTTGAAGACATCATAACAGCTTGTTTTTATCAGGGACTTGCTGGTTTTAAGTAGTATGCATGTACAAAGTTAACATAATCTGTATTTTGCATATTGCTAATTTGAGTCATGCCAAAGCACGGAAAGCATGTGAAACATCCCAACTAGAAGGTTTATCGGTTATAATTGGAGTTAGCTTCCTAGAGAAGCTCAATGAAACATCTTGTAAGAGTGTTGCTGATGTGGATATAGATGACCAAGTGTTCCTTTGGGAGTGGCAATTTAAGGACAGATGAAGTGTGTGCATCCTCTCTGACTGCCAGTATACTAGTAAATTAAGAGTGCCTAGGACCATGCTCAGTCTCTAAGGCCAGCTGTCATGGGGAAGCTTGTGCCCATGCTAATAAACTCTCCCAGTCTCTACGCATGGTGGAAGTATGGAACTGCCACCTGGAAATGGACCATGAAAGACTTTAATTCAAAAGGATGCCTGGGAGTGCCTGGAAGGGGGCTAGCTTGGGCAGACCAAAACCTTCCCAGTTACCTTCCTAAAACTTTGACAACATAGGCAATACCTGTGCCTGGGAACATTCCCTGGAATCATTTCATATACAAGTATTGACATAGCCTCAGTGTCTTTCAGGCTGTTGGCAATGTCTTGTTTTTCATGAACTCAAAAATTTTACTCTATGAAATACAACATATATTTACTTATGAGTATATACTTCTGTTTCACTTTCAACTTGTGTGTGTGTTGAGCACTAATGTCTATTGATGGCCAAATCTTTCCTGACAGTTGGTCAGGAATCTGCTCTGCAATATGAATCTGATGGTCTGATGTAGACGAGATATAAGATCTGTTGTGGCCTGATGCCAAGCGAGCTGACAAAAAAGAAAAAAGAGAGTATTCTAGGGAATAAGAATCAGAAACTGCTGGTTGCAGTACCAAGCTTATTTTACAAGATGCAAAATTAAATTTAGTGTGTTTTTCAACTTGTACCAGAGAACAATAAAAATTCATATTAATGCAATGTTTTTATGGAAGAATGGTTTAATCTTCAAAATGCAGCTACCATTCATGGTTAATGCCAAGCATATGTTTACATAGTGATGCCTTCTCCCATTGATTCAACAAATGAAAATGTTGTGTCCTTGAGAAATAAGTCTGATTTCCATGTACAGATCCATACATTTAGCTCATTGACCTTCTTCCGTTCACTGTACCCGCTTTATTCTGGAGTCTTTTCTCCTGTAACTGTCTGACTGGCGGTTTGGCACATGCAGCAAATATTAGAACCTGTTTGCTTAATTTCTACTTAACGCAGACGTACTTATGAGGAAAGGTAATCTGAGGGTCACCTCGGTATTGTGGTTAAAACCGTAGCTCACTGCAAGCTTGAATTTCAAATTAAGACTATACTTTTTTGCCTTACTAAAGTAAGGCCTTAATGCCAATGAAAACTAATAATATGATATAATTTATCTCACGTTCATTCCAGGACATAGTTCTAGGAAATGTCATTTTCAGATATTAGTATTAAAACTATCTCGGTGCCTAAAAATTCACCATGTTTTTTTGGTTTTTTGTTGTTGTTTTTTTTTTTTTTTTTTAATTTCAGCTGTGGGACCTACTGCAGAAGTTGCAGTTCATCATGACATACATCGCTCCCTGGCAGATTGCCTGGGGATCATCGTTCCATGTTTTTGCTCAGCTCTTTGCAATACCTCATATCCTTTATAAATGTGTTATTCTTTACTCTTAAAGTCCTCTTCATGTATATGATTTTTTTACAGTGTTTGAACAAGGTGCAAAATTCCTAGGTAACTTATTTTAGAATCTGAAATCAGATCTGCTGAGATATCTCCTGAGTCATACGGTTTTTTCTCTTTCTCGGCTGCATGGGATCTGAAACTGGGCTGTTTATACCTGCTCACTTCCCATCAAGCCACCAAGCAGATCAGTTACTTCACGGTCCTCAGCACTGACTTCTGATGCATCCAGAAAGAAACGTTGTGAGTGACGTATTAGGTACAACTTGGGTGGACTTGTATGTATGCAGAAGGTAGTTTGGTAAAGTGCTGGCCATGTGGCTGACTGAGCTTTACCGTATTGGTTACTTTCTCAGTTGCTTCTAGTTGGTACCTCAGATATAAAATCATTTCAAATGAGCCAATTTCTCTTGGAACTGTCCAGATTATTATTTTTTTCCCATTTCAGAAGCAGATGGATTTTAATATTTTAATGTGCATTTTTCAATGTGGTGCATGCTTCTTTTTAAGATTTCCATTCTATTTTGTGAGTAACAATACATGTTCATTAGCACCAAGGCAGTCCTTCAGAAACAGTCTGTTTCAGTGCCGTTTTCAGAGCTGTGTACATTAGTTTTGTGGATATGGAGAGTAAAAAACAGAGTTCAATAACCCCAAATGTATGTAGGGTTCAAAAATATATATTGGATTTTTGGAACAAAAATTTTTCAGCTTAAAGCCCAATTCAGTTAGAAACATTAATTTAATACCAGAAAATTATATAAAAAAAAAAAATAAATAAAACACTTTTACTGAACAAATTTAACTTTATTGACATCTAAAACATTTTCAGAGACTAACTGTTCATTTGTTCCTTCACTCCCAATTGAAGTTGTGGAAGAAGATTGACAAATGGTTTTAGTTCAGACCTACTGAAGAGTTTACTTTCTACTCTTCATTAGATATATGCATTTAAGTCTTTGTCCCTTTCATCCCACAGTGGTATTTTTCTCCTCCTGAGTGATTTCTTCCTTCTGCTTCTTTCTGTGATATATTGAATCATATCCAGCATTGGTTAACTATGCTTATGTTTTGAGATAGGAAGTATAAATGAGAGCCTTGAACAGAGGCAATTGCAGACAGAATAACACCCTGAGGGAAAGCTTTAGATTGTCTACTTAGAAAAGGAAAGCATGACAAAAACAGTGATCTGTTTGAGCACTTTGAGTGATTTGTAGCAAATTACTACAGAACTCCACAACAAAAAAAATATTCTCATCTTGTTGTAAGCATGAATTCCAGGAGAAGTGTATATAAGGTTATTTAGTAAAACATTTAAGAACTAAGATTATATTTCAACGAGTTTCTTTGGTCACAAATATTTTGTGCAGTGATAACTTTACTCTTGGTAAAAGTACCAATTAAACTTTGCAAAATGGAAAGCAGTAACTAAGCAGGATTAGTTTATTTACAGTTATTACTAAAGTGGTCTAGACTAGCTTTCTATTATTTATATTGGTAATATCCTTTGAAAATGCAAATCTGTTTTTTAAGGCAATATTACAATTAAGATACTAGTTAAATGCCCAAGTTACTATTCCCACAACAACAATAACTTTGCCTTTTTGCACGGTGTTTTTATTTGTTGTTAACCATAACCCTGCAAACAGTACTGATGAATGCATGTTGCAGTTTGCAGAGGCACTAAGCCTGCCAGGAGTTCTTTGCAGAGTTTAATTATTTGTGGCTCTTAATTGCCTAAATCACTTCTGCAAATGGGACGTAAATTTTTAAATTTTGAAGTGCCTCTGGGAGCCTTAGCCATAGACCTCAGTGATATGAGAAATTCTGTGTGCTTTAATGCATTTGATTCCTGTGTGCAGAGCACGATGAGCAACATGTGGAGCTTTGCCTGGCGGAGGCTGTGGAGCCTCCACTATTAGAGATCTTCAGGAATTTAGGCAAAGATCTGTTAGGAGATGTATAGGTTTAGCTGATCCTTCCTTGTCGCTGCCAGATGGATCAGGTAACCCCTCAAAGTCCCTCCTAATCCTGAAAAACAAGGAACAGGCTTCTGGCTTGAGGAGACATTTGCAACTTCACTACCAGTGCTTAAATGAGTAAGAAAAGGTTATAATTATCAATGTACTAAGAAATTCAGTGTACTTAACAGTCAAAGGAGGATTTTATGCAATAAATCAATGGTGAGATTTGGAAAGAAAGGATTTCTGGTTCAGATTATCCTGTTTATGAGAGCTTCTGCTTTGGCTGTTTCAGAGTTACAGCTCTAACATCAGAAAAGGAAGCCCTGTGATGTTTGGTTCTCACAACTTCTAAGTGATCGTGTGCTTGGAAGTGACAAAATGTTTTTGCCCCACAGAAGTGTGGGGTTTGGGAAACAGAATTTGCACTGGCCTTGTTGCATAGGTTTGTGTGAGAAGAAGGGGATGGAAGACTTTGAAAATGTCAGTCTTTCAGTTACTTGTTTTGAAACTGATTGGAATTTAAACAGATATTGGAATTACAAGAATTAATCCTCAAAATAGAATGTTTTATTTCATATTGAAGTATTTGTAGTTATTTCTTCTCAAAGTTCGATTTTGTCCATATTAAAAAAAATAATACATATCTATTATTCACAAAGAAACAAGTCCTGCTTCTTCACTGCATAACCCAGCAAAGATGGTACACAGGAAGACTGGTTTGAAACATAGAATAAGAAAGCATGCCTGTAAGTTTTTGGCACTTCTTGTTTTATCTACCATTTAAACACAATTAAAGCATTGGTGTGTATATATATATAAAATGTAATATATATTAAAAATATATATATTAAAAAAATCAAATAAAAGGAAATTGGGTACTATCAAATAAAAAAGCTCTGACAGATAATTGCCCACTGTACACATCAACTGTAAGGGAGTTACTCTATACTCTAATACTAATAAACTTAACTCTGCACAAATCAACAGGGAACTGTCTTCCTATGCATTATGTCTTTTTGCAAAAATAAAACTGTTGCTACTGATTATGTCTTAGACACAAACAGTTCACTGTGGAGTCCTAAATGTCTTAACTCATGATGGTGGCAATTTCTAAATTAATCATGACATTAGAACTCCTCTCAGAAAATTTGATTTGCTGTCCTTATCTGTCCTTCTTGGTCTCTTTTTGTCTCTTCAGCTCCCATGCCTCGTTCCCTTATCTGACACTTGTAAATACTTGTTCATCTTTCACAGCCAATGCTGGTTATGACTACAGTGTAATGTGACAGTTTAACTTTTTTGATGCACTTGCTTCCTGCTCTCTGCTCTTGGTTGCTTTTTGAACTTTAGACTCCTGAGGGCAGCTCATTTTGCAAGCTCACTAATGCACAAAGACACCGGTCCAGGCCACTCTCTTTTAATAAGTTTGAGGGATTTGAGAGATATCTTTTGGCAAATACTTAGTTTTAGATAATGCAAATTGCTTTGAAAGCATTGCTAGCTAGCCTTTTTATGGAAATAGCGTACCACAAATAACGCTACATGTGTTAAAATGTTTTTTGTGAAGTCTCAAAGTCTGTGGGACACACATACAGGATATTATTATAAGAGGATAAGCTAAAAGACTGTGGTTATTAGGTGATTAGACCTGAATTTTAGTTTGAGATGCACTTGAGTGTTGTGCTTTGATAGTCCCTCTTTAGTCCATGATTTCATTATGTGGCTTCTTCCTTCCAAGAGATGTAAGCTTAACGGTTAATTTGCTTGGGTTTTTTAATGATGTTTCTTTCAACTTGTATGTTTTTTCAGTATCTTTGTCCATCTTCTAACTTGCTTTCCAGCAATGTGGAACATGAATTTGCATTTGAAATAAGGTATGGGTTCAGGCATTCATTACGATGTTTATGTGTGATATTTACTATTTCCCTGTCCTCACCTTCTCATCTCAAATATATTTCAAAGAGTATGAGATGCTGAACAATTTACCTTTCTGTCAGTATGGAATATTATATTGTCGGTAAAAATTAATACAAAGGTATGATTTTAAGCCAGCAGGTTGGATTACAGAGGCATAGTTGTGTCTCCACATACTAGGTCATTCCAAAAATAAGCAGAATCACAGAGTGAAATAGTGGACACATTAGGAGCAAGACTCTAGTGCAGAGAACCGAGAATTTCCAAGAAAATGAAGTTTTGGGGATTTTTGTGTTTTGAACTCTCCGTGTCAGACTCTGGAAAGGCACTTTGTGATATAGAAGGTACACTGAGGTAGCTGGAAAAGGGCACTGACTGCGCTGCCTACGCTCAGGGTCCATCCTCAGGCAGAGATTAGACAGGGTCACCTGCTAATAACATATTCTGTTTAAACATGTCACCTTCATTACAACTGTGCAGCGTTGAAGAGCCACCAATTCCATGCTGGTAATTGGCAATTTGGTACTGCTTGCCTTCCTTTCCTTTGACCCTTCTCTTTCCCTCTTTTCCCTTCTTTTCCCCCAACTTTTCCCTTTTTTCCCTTGTTGTCTCTTTGGTAAAATAAATAACAACAAAAAGGCAAAAATAGATAGTTCTTAGAACTGCCTCAACAATGGTTTAAAAGTATGAAAAAATCATTTGTGTTACCTTAACTTGCAATTTTCAGACTCTGCTATGCTTTTTTTTCAAACTCTGGCCACTTCAGTCTTTTCTACACCACTGAGTCCATTTCTTGGTAGCGTCATCTTTATTGCATCATACGCAAGACCAATCAAGTTCTGGGAGAAAAACTACAAGTAAGACTATTCAAAATTTTTCTACACTAACTGCACTGTTATTTGTAAAGGTTTTGCTTTCATTAAGTTCATTTTTGGAGATATTTTTCTTTCTGAACATAATCTTTAAATTGTTTTAGGGTATGAGAGGTTAATCTTTGAATCTTGATTCTGATGTTTTACTGTTTCATGGTTATTTGGTTATTTCTGAAAATGTATTTAAGCAATTGTTGGTAGGTTACAGATGAGGTGTCATATTGCATTTGTTGTACAAACATACAGTAATGAAGTTGTGTAAAAAAAATCAGTAAAACTCCCAGTTGTCAGCCTTTTTTGTCTTGCTGGCTAGTGTTAGAAACTAAATCTGTGAAGCCTTTGGCACTAGAAGTCAGGCTACATTAATATATTTCATACTAGTCTGATTAAATGCTACTGTTTGGGATGTGGCAGGTAACTCTTATAGTGAAATGATGAGTGTGCATTGTCACTACTTGCTACATCTGATCTTGGAGTTTGACATAAGAATTGGTTGGTTTTGTCAGATTTTAGCTGCCAATCATTCAGCTTGACAAGGACAGAAAGGTAGAATATTGAAAAGGTTGAATAAAAACCTCTTCTGCTCCTTCAACCCAGTAAGATTTAAAAGCTTTTGGTAACTGGAATCTAATGAGCTTCCACCAAGAGCCCTGGAAAGAGGGAACCCCTTCTCTTTCCAGATAGAGGTGGTTTTTGCAAGGGGTGAATAGTGGTCTGCAACATCAGGGGTTGGATTCAGTGACTAAAGGGAGTCCTTTGGGTCCTGGACTCTGGGCAGAATGTGGGCTCTTCACCACCTACTAACATGTGACCAGGCTTGGAGTAACGTATTGCAGCTGCAGAACAGCGGTTTGAGGCACAAGGTGAAACTTGTATTGGGCCGATCAGGACCTGGCTGGACCAGTGCAAAGCACTATACACTTGCTATACTCCTTGTGTCAGTGCCACTGATGTATCTAAGCAACTCAAGAGAATTCAAAAATAGAAATTACAGTGACAGATTTTTTCTATCTTTTAGGGGAAGGGGTCTGATTAGTTTGAAGAACTTTATTTTTGTTTGATTTTGACTTGTGTCAGTGAGCAAATAGGTACTTATCTCTGATGAAATCACTCAAAGCCAAGTCATATAAAGAGGCTTTATATTTACTTCTGAATATAATGAGATTTGTGGAAACCTTTTGAGTTTGAGCTGAGTTTTTTATGCTGGGGTTAGACCTTAACAAAATTATCTCCCACATACTTCTTTTTGGGTCAACACATTGATTATTTTGTAGGAGTGAAGTGGAGGGGAGTCATGGAAAGGCAGGGAGTTACCACAAATGCCACAGTCAGCTTTACATTTTTTGGGCAGAAACTGAATGATAGTAAGAAGGAAGTAGAGATTTTAACATCTGCTACATTTTACTTTAACCAGACCATTTTGAAGGCATGAAGCTTCTTTTCTAGGTACCAATTAGGTAACCAAACTCTATTGTAGGCACATCACTTCCATACAGCTAGGTTAGTGTAGAATCTGTGGGTTATTATAGATGAAACAGAGGGGACCATTTTCATTTGTGTTTGGTTTGTCTAAGACTTTTGGGACAATATGAACAGAAATGGTACTTGATGCTTAGTGCTTAAATGGGGCATGTGTGTCTTATTTTCATCAGTACTGACCACCTGTGACTCCTGCTAAGGGAAGTAGTTGGTCCTAATAATTTTTGATATCAGGGCTAATTATTTTACCCATGAACGTAAAACCCCAAGAGCAAAAACCCTACCCCTTTTAATACTTTAAACCATGGCTACTTATCCTTTCAAAATAAGCAGTAAGTACAGCTTTATCTTCAACAATGAGTTCTTAAGGTGGACTCTGTGAAAAAAATCATGCTTTGTTGTTTGTTAGAAATTCTAGTGTATCTTTTATGATCTTTTCACTTTAAACATAAAAACCATAACCTCGCCCCTCAAAAATCTTTCAGAAGTAGAAAACAGTCTTGTAGAAGATTCAGATAGGCATCAAAGCAAAATAAATGTTTGCCTGAACCTGTGGCATCCCACTATATGCACACGTAATGACCCCTCCTAAACTTGTATTCATTTTGTCTCTGGCACTTCTGATTCTCTTTTGCCTCACTTCCACTTCAGTATTTCATTGCTCACATGAAGAACTGATGAGAGTGAGTGAGCATTGGACTGAAAAACTCCTGGGTAATTAAAGGGACCCAGTGAAAAGACAGGAAAAAGCAAGGGAATGGAATAATTTTGTACTAAGAATAGGGTAATTTTCTACAAAATATTTTAAAATAATTGAATGAAGTGAGATGGTCATGCCTTACTGCTTTAAATCTTGACCCTTCAACATCTGAAAATTCAAAAGGATGGCATAATTGCTTTCTTTCAAAGCTGTGGAATTAAATAGGATTGGGAACTTGAGCTGAATGGAAAGCTGTTCTGGCTCCTGCAGTGACCTGTCTTAGGGCTGCAGTGCCCTATGGCCAGATGTGCACTGAGCACATCAGGTGCAGTAAGACAAAGCAGGACGAACAGATGGGGAACTTAGTGGTTAGATTTCCTTTTTGAAGTGCATTGACAGTTTTGCTTCGTATTCATGGAAAGTCAGAAGTTCACCGCAGTGCAGTCTGAGATAGGCTCATACGAAGAAGCAGCCCTAGCAGATATTTCTAATTCCATTCTCATTGCCTGTTGACAGGAACTTTTGCCCAGGGAAAAACTACCTGTGCTGTGCTTTCTGTAGCTTTTTTTGTTTTTCCTGCTTTGCATAGTCATTTCCAAACACTTCCTTGCTCTGTTGATGACTACATTAAGTTATCGCATTTATATTAGCAACACAAAAACTCATTTACGTTTGTATGAGGTTAGTGGTAGTCAATTCCATGGTTATATTTTTTTATAATTTAATCTCTTAGTTGGACTAACTGAAAACAATTTTGACCAGCAATCTAGATATCAAAATATCATGGTTTCATTTTTTTTTCAAGTCATAAATTGTGTTGCTTTCTTAGAGTGTAATTTCTGTTCATCAGTATTTGCACGCTTCACTGCGTCAAGCAAACTCCATTTTTTCATTGTTTCACTTAAGGAAAACTTATTTTTGTATCTTATTTGGGCCAACAGTGAGAAATTAGATGAGGAAAAACCATCTGGCTAATTTTCTGTGAAGTGAATCCAAAGTTGAAGCTTTGGATGTTAGCACGTAGAGAGTATCAGGTTTATTAATTGAGCTGAACTATTAGGCCAGTAGGCCAAGTGGTGAGCAACTGCTCCATCTGTTCCTTAAAGTCTTTATTTGGTTGTCTCTACCTGGTGTTTTCTGAGTGCACATCTTGCATTTCCAGTGTTTCTTTTAGTCATGTTTTTTCTGCTGGCTAAAGAGGAGTTTGATTCCTCAGGTTTCTGACCGGGCATCTGCCACTCTAGATGATGTCTTAGAGCTGAAAGTCTTAGAGAATTAAGATGATAGCTTGTTTGTTTTTTCAAGGAGATGGAGGAACTCAAGCGGGTAAAAAAAAAAACCAAACAAAAAACAACAAACCAAAAAGATTCATAGATTCATTTTGACAGTAAGCAAACTGTGAAATTCCTAGCAAGCTCTTCAGGATTCAGGAATCATACTGTGCCTGTTTGTGCTCTTGCAGTGTGTGCGCAGAGCATGGGTGTTCTTCCCTGCAATCGGCAGATGCTGTTTGTTTATAGTGTGCAATTTGGCCTAACGCACCGATACATCAGTGAGGTCAGGCATCTTCTAGGGAGATGGGGAAGGGTAACTTTAAAAGGGAGGAAAAAAAGGCAATAAGAAAGGTTATTAAGAAAGAACAGCTTCTCATGCAACCACTCTTTTCCAGGTTTTGCTGCCATTGCTGTTGGAGAGAGAGGTGTGTAAAATCAGAAGGGTGGTCTGCCGCTCATGAGCCGGTTGTCTCGTAGGAGGCCAATTATGAGAAATTTTCTCTTTTTTTTAAGGAGCAAAAAAAGAAGTAAAAAAAAAAAATAAAATTTTGATGTAACACTTGCTTTGTCCTGCCATTAGTCTGAATCCTGGTCCCAGTTTGAAGAGCTTTGTTTTAGTCTTTATTTTCACAGCTGTTGCAATGATTAGGCTGTAGATATCAAGAGAGGAAAGGAAACAGCAGTAAATCTTGTTTAATGTATAGGCACTTTAAAGCATAAAGTGTTTGTTCAAATGCTGTTTTTCTATTCCTCTGTTTTGCCTTTTTTCTTAAATACTTTGTCACGCTGCAGCGTGACACTGTCCCCCTCCTCCTTTCCTCTTATCTTGCTTTGTATCATGGATGAGGCAATGGACAGAAGGGAGTAGGAAGTTCACTTTCATTCCACAGTGGGTCTAACCTCTGGATCACATCGAGCCGCCTGTTCCCTGCTGCAGCTGTGACTTACCCCCACAAACAGCAAACTGCCACCAGGAATCTGGAGATTTCGCTGCCTGCAAGCTGCTTGGCTCTCTCCTACTCCTCCTGTCTATTCTCTCTTGGTCATCTGGTTCAGTGCCTATTTTGGGGTAAGGCACAGCTTGCACTTACTTGGAAGGGTCTCAAGTGACTTGCTGTGTAACTGAATTAGTTAGGTGTCTCTAAAGAGGCTGGGATTAAATTGCTGGTTATCTTAGAGTGGCATAACTGGATGCCTCTCTGTGTGTGAGAATGCTTGAGCAAACCTTTCTTTTCTCCACCTTTTGAGAAAGTGTAATACTGTGCTATGGTTCCAGTTGCTGTGGTTTGGAAAACAGGCACCTATCATGGACAGCCTGCAGGTGAAATGGGAAGAGTTTTTCTAGTGTAGACATAATTAGGTTTGACCCCACATTATGCACATTTGTGGGAAAAGGAGTTGTGAAATGTACCCGTCTGCTCCCTCCCCTTTTCCCATAAAATAACAGTCCTTTCACTTCCAAATGCTTATTTTTTAACACGCCCTAGGGCATCTGGTTTCCCTGTGAGCCTGCTCATCTGTTACAGTTGCTAAACCCTCTGCTCTGAATACAAAACATCATTCAACCATAACTGTCCATCTGCATGTTCAGGCCTTTCAGGTTTCCTTTTTAGGGCTGAATTTCTTTTTTTTTAGTCTTTTCTTACTATGTTGTTTGATTGGTCACATGTTTTTAGACCTCCATAGTGGTGATATTTACAGAGAAACAGCAGATGTTTATAGTTCAGTAATGCCTGGGACACTGACTTACAATGAATACTTTAAAGAAAGGTACAGTAACCTCTGAAGTCAACAGTTTTTTTTCCCTTGATCAACAGGAGCTACTGTTTGCCTCATTTCCTTAAATACCACTTCAGAAATGTTATGTTTTGACTACTGTCAGTGCCTGGTCTCCTTACTTAGGATTCAAACTTTTCTGAGTACTTCCAGCCACCTGGCATGAAAGCCACATCACAGACATGAGTTTTACTGTTCATTGCAGTCATGTTAGTTTCTTCTGAATGGTTTATCTGCTAATTCTTGTGTTTCTTTCTTGCTGCTTCTATTTCTATACTGTTTTTTTTATGAACTGATCATAAAGAAGCACTGTATTTCAGTTGCGTGACTTTACTGTACAGTATACTGAGGTTCTGGTTCTTTTGTTATCAGCTATTACTCAGTTTTTCAAATACTAGCCCCTTTGATGACTGTTGCTCTTTTAAGAGAGGTTTTCACCATTTTGGCCTCAGGGCTCTCACAGACTTTTACTGAGTGTTAATAATTTAGAACTCAGCAAAATAGTATAAATAAGTATCAGTGTATAGATAAAACTAAAATGTGTGCTTATTAGTGCTTGGGATTTATAAACCAAAACAAAGAGGACCAAGAAATGAACGGGTTTTAGTTCAAATTTTTGGCGTGTTGTCTTCAAATCAGAAGGGCTCCTCGATGCTGTTCACAAAGCATGTGGAATTTGATGAGAGTCTTTCTGGAGTTTGAAGGGATTTAGATCATTGAGTTTCCAGCCCAGACTGGCACTGAGAGATACTTAGACTTGGGTGCCCTTGGGTACAGCTGACTGTAGTGGCACTCTCTGGCTGGCAGTAATGCAAAAGCTGAAACATTAGCAAGTTGCTGCTGTTTTTCCTTCATTACTCTTCTCTTATAATGGACAGGTTTTCGAAAAAAGATAATTTGGGGGAGAACAAAATGATTCTCTGTTGAAAAGTGAGTATAAAGTGGTCTTTGGGAAGTTGTGCCCTATTCTCTGGGTGTATGTGTGACCGCGGTTCTAGCACTGGAGGAGAGAATAGAGAAATGTTTGAAGAACCAGGAACATCTTTGTATTTCAGTCTTCGTTCTTCATGAGCCCTCTGAAATAGCATGTTAATCATTAGACTCATTCATTTGACTGTCTTCTCAAGACCTTTCCCTGTCTCCTCCCTGCTGTAGTGCCTATCTGCTGTACATCTTCACATTGCACACCACCAGTGCTGCCCATGGACTTGTACCTGCAACACTTGCCTGGTTTGGGACTCTTTAATCCCTTTTGGTAGGTTCGTAGGGCTTTGTGGAGTGACGAAGCCACAGCGTTCAGATATGGGAGGTGTTGCTGCAGGTAAAGCCTCATGCTAAAAGAAATGAGAAATTACATTCCCGTCAGTGTCTTGAACTGTGGTGTGCCCTGGAGTAAGCGACTCTGTGTACATCTGTGCCCCATTGGCCATGTATTGTAGCACAGAGGTACATACATCTCCTCACCAATCCAGCCCTTGCCTCATCACTTGAATCTATGTGTGGAGCCACACTGAACTGGGGAAATGTGAGGGCTGTCTGGGAAAGGATGGACAAGGAAAACCAGCTACCTTTAATCAGTATTAAAATAAGTGTTTTCCAAGTTGCCAAGGGTTTCTCACTCAAGGGAGGCTATACAGAATTCAAAGTTGTATTTTAAGTGTTTGGCAGTATCTCTTTAAATGGTAACATCTTGTCTTCTCAAATTTTGCCCCTGGCAGTCAATAAAACAAATTGAGGCTAATTGAATAGGAGCCATATGTGTGATAATTAATTGGGAGTGTATTCTGATTCATACTCTGTAGTTCCCTGCCGAGTTAAAAATGCATTCACAACTCCAATTCACTGAATCATTCTAAGAGGATAGAAAAAAGACAGAAGGGAGGCATCAGAGAGGGAATGCATAATGAGGCCAGGCAGGAACGCAAGCAGAGATCAAAACCACGATCAGGATAAATGAAAAGGGAAAGGGATGGGCAAAACAGGAAAAGGCATCAATGAAAAATCAGAGTGGATAATGCAACAGACATTGATAAGCAGGAACTCGGACATACAGAGGAAAAGAAATCATGGGCATGATAGAAAAGGGCTTTTAAAGATATTTGGAAAGGAAGGCAGCAACAGGATATAAGAGAAATATCACAATAGGCTTATAAATCAGACATAAGAAGCACGTAATATTTTAAGGTTTGTGTGGATATACAGTGGCACTGTTCATCTAATGCTTAGCTTCCAAATTATGTAAATCTAATGGGATCATGTAAACTCAAAATTTCTGTCACATCCAGTATTGGAAACCTGTTGAAATGAATTGACTGAATTTTCATGAGTGTTCTCAGCAAGCATTCATCCCATTCACTTAGATAATGTAGATCACCTCCTGGTTTTAGATTTAACCGAATCAAACATTCAGTTTAATTCAGCTGAGGTTCAGAGCACTAAACTCAAACCTTCTGTTCAAGAAGATGCCTACTCAAGCAACTTTTGTCAAGATGTGAAGACAGGGGAAAGCTGAGATCACAGAGGAGATGTTCAGCAAGTGTAACTGTTCTAACTGAGGTGATACGTAGGTTGTGTACAAATAGCAGCAGGGAATAA
Source organism: Scolopax mira (assembly GCA_004320125.1). Classification (NCBI taxonomy): domain Eukaryota; kingdom Metazoa; phylum Chordata; class Aves; order Charadriiformes; family Scolopacidae; genus Scolopax; species Scolopax mira. The sequence goes on along the minus strand of BJBW01002144.1, from coordinate 15,961 downwards.
TTCATGCTACAGCTTGCTCAAGTCCTGGCTGGCTCCTGATGTATAAGGGTATATACTGGACCCAAATTATCTGGCTTATAAAAGCAAAATGTGCAGTGTCTCTCACTTTTTGATGTACACAGAATTATGTGACCACTGCCACTGAGAATTACTTCTGAAGCTTTCTGCTAGTTGGGACTAGGTAAATACTGGATGAATGCTAGAAGGTTTTTTATTGTTGTGTTTTTTTGTTTTTTTTTTTAATCCTTTGACTAGGAGTGTTTGCTCTCCAAATACCAGAGATCTTTTTCTGTCTGAAGAGTTCTGTAGAGACTACCATAATGACTGTTGTAATGACTCTCAACAGTCCTTGCAATGTAGAAACCCAGAGGTATTAAAAGTTATCCCTGTTTTAAATTGGATTTTGTACAACTGCCAAGTAATAGTAACATTTTTCTTGATCTTCAGTGTAGTATCACTGATATTGCACTCGCAGGTTATGCTGCACTGGGGTGGCTTGGTTAGCTTCTGTTTTGCTTCCCTCCTTCTGGTGAGAAATATGTATATAAAAACCCTTTAGCGACCTAAAGCAGTATTTCTGATGCAGGCTTTCTTTGTAAGACATCATTCACCAGTCTTTGTCTTATTCTTGTATTCATACTTTCTTGCCACTCTACCTCCTAATTTTTTTTAAGCAGTCATCTTAAATCTAAAAGTGACATTAAAATATCTCAAGTATAAATATCATTAAAATATCTCAAGTATATTGATGATATAATGATATTTGAATACTGCACAATGAAAAAGCATAAGAACACACAAGCAATAAAGAATATTAAGAATGAATTCTGAAATTCCTTACTTGTCCTTTCCTCCTTGTATAATGTTTAAACAATATGCACATCTCTACGCATATAGGGAGTAAAGGAGGTAAACCTCATTTGCTGAAGCAGCTTTCAGCCTTTTGTCTGATCTCACCCTCTTTTTCCAAAAACTTCACCAGGACATTTCTCATCACTTCCTTTCTACTCTCCAGGTCCTTACAGTTTCTCAGGCTTTGGCCACTTCACTCATGGGCCACTTGCACTCTGCAAGTGCAGAGCCCAAGTGAACACAGAGCAGAGCACAGCGCTTTTCTTATAATGTTTGCATTGGCTCACAAAGGGAAAAACAGAAAAATAGCACTCACCTGCACTATTTCAGATGCCTGTTTTTGTGTGTAATTAGCACATTTGCTTTTAAATTAAAAGTACCTCCATGAATTGCAGACAGTGAGGTATAGCAAGGCCCTGGGCCAAGCCCTATCCTTAGATGAATGTCAGGGTACCAGCCCTTGTTCACTGACACAAGAGTGAATACCAACATCTCTGTGCAGCTGGCATAATCTTTCCCCTTATAAAGCTTCTTGTATTACTTAGTATAAAATATCTGGGGATAGTGACTTAATGCCTTTTAGAAGAAAAAATATACTCGGACAAGGGGAAAGAAGTAGGAAAGTAGAAAAGACAAAAGTGGGGATATGGAAGACATTTTGGTAAAGCATCACTGAATATTTTAAAGTACACAGATGCTTAAATGACCTGGCTTACAAGTAAGACGTGAACTCCCCAGCTAAACCTTTGAACATCAGAGCACTTAGGCAGGCTCTTTAATCCGTGTTTGGGCACTCAGCTTTTGATCTCAAATTCACATCTTTCATTTGCATCCCTTTTGCTGTAGAAGCACAAAAATCTCATGTTCAGGAAAGGCTTCAGAATATGCCAAATAAACATGTTTAGTAGTGTATCTGAGCAGATTACTGCAATTCTGATTTTTACACCTACTTAAAAACCAAAACAACCCCCTCCAATAAAAAACAAACAAAAAAAACACCAATCAAACCACCAAACAGCAGCACAAAAAACCCAAACAACAAACCAAAAGGTTCCCTGACTGAATTATAAAAACCTTTTTAAGAAAGTAAAGAGACCCTAAGAACATGAAACATTATTGATAATAAGATTTTCCTATGTTTTCAAAGGATGCTTCAATAATACTGTCTTTAACAACTGCAACTTTTTATACCTTAGCTCTCCCCCAGTTTCTTAGTGTGCAATCAAAGCCACTTTTTATTATTGTTAGATGAAACACTGGAGCAGTCAGGGAAGGAGGGGGGCAAGAAATCATGAAAAATAAAAATCAGAGTGAATGATCAGGAAGGAGAACGTGCTTTCATTTTTTAAGAGATCTTTCTTTATTAACGTGAGTTAAACCTATGGCACATCTTCCGTGCAGCTGCCCAGAAAACCCAGGCACGGTTACGCACGACGGGGCTGTCAGCCTTTGCTGTTATAATTGCACTGAAATTGTTCTATGTTTTAGATGAAATGGATTTAAAACTACTTGGGCATCCTCACACTTCCAAATAGTACTATAGTTTTCGCCTCTGGTGTCCTTCAAATATTCATGGATGCCTGCTTATCCTGCCATCTCCTCATTCTCCCTCCTGCCTCCCTGTCATGCCTTTCTACTACCACTGTGTTTTTAATGCTAAGCCTTCTGTTTATAGTACCAGCAGTGTAAACATTCACATGGAAATTTTGAGGATTTTTTTTTTTTTTTCATTCAGACTCCCATGAATAATCATGGGGCTGCAGCGTAGCAAAGTTTCTCTCTGTTAGATTTGTCTGTTAGATGTTATGGAAAGACAGATTAAAATTCATTGGACACAGACAAAGAAAAACTTTGGATCTACCCTAGAAAGACATCTCTTGCATCCCCCAGAGGGGAACTGCTTTTCTTTGTTTTATTTTCTTTCAAAGTAGAGATCCCCTCCTTTATGGCAGGAATCCTGGAAATCTTGAATTTGTGTTTTAGTGCAAAACCCAGCAACAGCAAAGCAGATAGAACAGCTGCAATTTTATTTTCATCTTCTCGAAATTAGCACAGCAATGATCTTTTTTAATTTTATTTTTTTTCTCGTCCTCAATTTGCCTGATTCTCACCATCTGCTATGTTCCCCGGGCTGCGTGAATCCCCCTCAGTCTTTTTTTCTACCTTTCTAAAGAAATTGGGAGAGTAAAGTGGGAAAAGGAAGTCTTTCCAGGTTGAAAAAAGAGGTAGTATTTTTGGACAAGGGAAATACAGGAAGTGACTTTTTGCAAAGGGAAGCGATAGCTATAATGGCATGAACAGTGCTATGCAAACCAGTGGATTATCTCGCTGCTCATGTAAATACTGGATTAAAAGAACATGAGATAGATATTTCAGGAACTAAGCAGTATGTTGACTTTAAAATTGCTGAAGGCTTAGCTGAAGACAGGATCACTTGCTCTCTAGGGCAAGTGCTGAAGGACCTGCACTTGATTTGCATAGAATAATGCAATTCACAAAGAAATCCAATTACTCAGCTAATTACCACCATGAATGAGTGGTAACAACTAAATTCAAAGCAAGAGGCTAGGGGACGAAAGCCCAAATCACCCACTAGTCCCAAAAGTTCACTTTGAGAGGTCCTAGTTGACAGCGAAAAACCCAGGAGCAAAAGCATTACTGGTTTGGTTGCTGGGCACGGTGTCTTATAGTTTAGTGCCATGTAAATTCCCATTGCCTTCAAGAAGGTACAAACATAGCTTTGGCTACAAATAATTGTGAAAGATTTAAAATCCAAAATTAATTACTTGACTGAATTTATTCAACTAAATCGAATTTCAGGACGGAAGTTTGCTTTACAAGCCGTCTATATTACCCTCTAGTCTTAAAAAAGCTTCAAAATAACTGTACAAAGATTTGAATTTTTCTGGTAGTGTCTGAAAAGGTAAATCCTTTCTTGGCTCGTGTCATGAAGCCCATGTTTTAGCTCTTTAAGCAATCGTTACTGTGCTTGGAATGGAGGATAAAGCTGTAACGGAGCCTGGTTTTGAGCGCACTGTTCCCTTTCCTTCCCTTCTTCCCAGTCAGGCTGCATTATCCATCTCAGAGTGTCCTGAAGCACTCCTGATTTTCCCTGATTGTTTCATGTATCTTTCTATCAAAGGGGAAAAAAAAGGAAATGAATGGAGTCAGAGCTGCATGCTGGGCAAAAGGATTCCTACTTATTATAGATTAGAATTTTCTGAAGTATTGCTTGATTTGTATGGGTCTCAGTATGCCTCAAGAACAGAAATGCTTTATAGGTTGGTAAAAAATTGGGGTAAAGAATAGTATTGGCTTGTACCTCATACTGCCACACTGATTTCAGAGAGACTGAAAGTTAATAAGGAGTCTCATAATCTTAAAACATATGCATTTGGAAATCAGCAGTGTTTCTCTGCTGAGAATAGAAAATTGATTGAATTCTATAACCTAATCTTTATGCTTGCTCTTGCATATGTTGCGATTTCAGGTGGATGCATATCAGGGTAGAAGAATTCTGACAACCTTTTAAAAGTAAAATCATTCTTTATATTGTGGACTGCTTAGAAGCACACACACCCCCCACCCCCCCTTGCCATTTTCTGTTGCATAGGAAGTGAAAATTGCAGTTACAATATGCTGAGCCAACCAGAAGAATGAAGATAAATAATACATCAAATAAAATGTTATTCTATGTAGATAACATACTAATATTAATTACAAATAATTCTAATTAAGATTCATATTCTCTCCAACTCTAATTCTTACAAAGTAAAGAACATGCTTTTTTTTAAGCAAAAATCAGTTTCTGGTAAGGAGTAGAAGTAAAACAAATCTATTCCTCTTCTGTCTACTGCATGGAAGCCTGTGTGCAATTTTTCTGTTGGGCTTTGGGGGGGGCTTTAGAGGGTGAATGAAAAGGCTTCTAACGTTAGGGACATCAATGTCATCCTTCTCCCAGTTGGCTTCAGCATGAGCTTACAGCTTTGGCTCAGAAACTTCCAACCTTTTAAATAACTTATATATTGACACACAAAATTGTGGGAGCCAATACTGTGATGAGGACATATGGGCTCCCAGAGAGAGCTTCAAAGACAACATTACCCTGGGTGGACATTATGCTTTTCCAGCCTTATTTAAGCTGTTTGAAAGCCTCCCATATAACTTATACACTCTTTGCAGGAGTCTTCCTTGGGGCATGTCTAACTTCTCATTGTGAACAGCTAAATTAGGGCGTTCTAAGTTGACTGACCAACCATCAGCCCCTTTAAAACCTTAACTGTGCTCCACCCCAATGAGGCAGGCCCCAGGCAGCCCCTCTCGGCCATGCTGCCCTCATCACCGTTTGACAAAGGACACGATGGGGACTGTGTCCGGGTGTCTTCCTTGGTTCCCGTGACAGCAGGAATGGTACCTTGACACTTTTCCTCTGTGTAGAAGGCTGGTGAGCAGTCATCTGTTCTCACCGCTGTCACATGTAACCTTTGCTGACTGTGGCTTAGGGCAAACAGCTCCATTTTCCGTTTTAGTCCCATTTTCCAAGGAGTGTTAATATTTATGTATCTGATTGATAGGCCTTCTGCTAAAGCTTGTAACTGAGGGCAAAACTTTTGAGACAATATTTTCAGTGAAATGTTCTGAAATCCTTAATCACCACTGCCAGAGCCAGTATTTCAGGGAAAATTATATTTACTGTAGCATGTCTGTTAGCCAGGCTTTGACTTGTACCCTGAAGGCTTGGGAGATGGATGCTTGGGAGACCATTTGGGCTTATGGTGTTGAATATCCCTAGTCATTACAACACACACTCCCTTCTGTTGGACACATGCTTGTTCACAATGACTTTCATGTTCCTTATTTTCAGGCTTTGCTAGTGCCTTTTGTTAAAAATAGGAATAAAAGCTCAGTCCAATCTACTTTTTAGTTACTTTCTGTTCTGTGACCATTTTTCTTGTGGTATTTATACTCTACTGTTACAATGAAAATACTGAGTTGTGAATGTATTATTCATAACGGAGACAGAGTTACTGCCTGTAAGGAATAAGACTGTGTGGTTTTCTCTTTTTCCACTTATAAGAATGATCAGAGACTCTCTCGTTGCTTTTTAGCTAGATATGAAACTAAGTGATTTTTTTGGTTGTTTCTCCATAGATGTTAAACACTCACAGAAATATTTTCACACAAAGAAAACTCCTTGAGTCCAGCTGTTTCCCTAAAGGCTTAGATGGGAAAAGAGAGTAATTTAATATTTTCTATTCACTGCTCTGGTGGCACCTGACTGATGTGCTTCTGGACCCAGTCAGTTATTTAAAATATGTAGCGTTGTGTATTATCACAGATGCCAAATTCTGAATGCACTCTGCCCCACCAGAAGGAAAAAGGGGAAGGAAGAGTTTGAGAAAAAGGAGGAGGGGACACAGACACATTTGTTTTGTGTGCTGTTATGCTACAATATCAATACCAATACTGAACTGAAATAACTCTATATGCCTACTTGGAGTAAATGGATGAACAGATTCGAGTGTGAACGGCATAACAATATAAGCACAGAATGTGAAGATAAGTTAAAAAGAAAATACAAATGTATTTTGGGAATACTCTTATTTTTAAAAAAAAATTGTGTGTACAATATGTCTTTGCTTCCAGCACCAAAAGATCGGACCATTCCAACACCAGACTGGCAACTCAGATCGAAAAGGATGCAGGTATGGTCTGGGAGTTTGGGTGTCTCACTTGGTTTGCAAAATGTGATGTATTTACATAGTCAATTCTTTCCCTTGGAAGCTACAGAGATGCAAAGGTTTTAAATGTTATGCTGTGTGAACAAACCAGAGTGTTTTAAAGTGTAGCAGAACATCAGTTTAAGACATACGACTCGATAAGTAAATTCACTCTTCAGTGACCTGTAACTAATCAGAGAGCTGATGGGCTGTGAGTTGCTTGGTTAATTGTAACATTGCTGTTTGTGGGGCGTACACAGCAGACACCGTAGCCAGGCTCGAAGGTTGGCCGTGGTGAGGAATACGTTTTGGAGAAAAGCAACAGATTAACAATGCCTCTGCCACTGAACAGTTTGGGCTGAGAGCTCCCTCCTCTCCCTTGGAGACAAACCTTTTTGGAAAAGGGAGAAAGAGAAATTGTGAAATTTTCAGGAGGGGGTTAAAGAAAGACATAGGAAAGATGGTGTGCTTCTCAGCTGGGTATTGATCTGTTAAAGGAGCTCCAATCCCTGGCAATGTAAAGTGCCTTCCTGGGCTGCACTGTGTGGTTCCTGTGAGAGTGGAAAGTGAGATATTTTTTGGCAAGTCAGTGGACACAGAGAGCATGAAGAGCTGATGCTCTTCAGCAGCTGCAGGACAGAACCTTTTCCAGGGGAAACTGGTACCAGTGTTAAGTGCCAAATTCTGGTCCCAGTGAGAAGCCAGGATTACATATACAGGTTTCTTCTGCTTTAGCGTTCTGCAGCTGATTTTATTTTACTACTGAGGTATCAGGAGCTTGTATTGTAGAGGTATAAGTTTATGTTGTAATTAGCGTTGTTATATTTTTATCCTCCCACCTTTTTACCCTTATCCATTATATCAGTAGTATGCACAAATATGCATCTTCAAGCAGAAGTGGGTGTAATCCAGACTGTCCAAGAAAGCACGAGACGTATTAGCAGTTTGAGATGTATATAGTGTTCTCTCATTATTTATGATTTCAAGGCAGGGAATTAAGATGTTTCCCAAGGCCATTCTGTCATCTGCTAGCAATAACGTTAACATTATTATATATGCTAATGATTATGTTTTAAAACCCATAACTCAAGCAAAACATTCATGTTGTGTGTGTCCTTAAAAGATTCATTTTATGACTCATTTAGATTTTGACTGAACGTACTCCAGAAGGTGTATAGTTGATAATGTCTGATTATGTCTGAATGCATGTACATTCTAGGACTGGATACATAATGGTCATGGTGATGAAAAGCTGTTTAGTAATACACCTGCTCCTCCTCTTGTATTGAAGAGCAATTTGTAGGGGAAACTATAGCTTGTCATCCTCTGGGGCTTTTCTCCATGTTAGATTTGCTCCCAAATATGCACATACATAAATATACAGGTGTACCTGTACATATGTATCCATATATGCTTTCATGTATACAAATACACCTACAAGATGTTAGCTTGTACATGTATATCTAGTCATGCAGTAGCATTTAAAATGTTTTAAGGGTGCAACATCATTGCAATATAAAAACAAAAGCAGTTCTCAAGTGAAGCATATATATTACATAAAAGAGTACAAGCGTAAGACAACACCATGGTGAATTACGTGGCACTCTGCTAGCATTTATGAAAGATTTTTTCCCTCTCATGGATCACTGTCATTATGTGCCAATTTTAATCCAGTTAAATGCAATAGAGCTTTATAGGATGAGAGCTTTAGACTGTCATGAGGTGTTACTCACCTGGACAGTCAGTTCAAGTGACGTGTAACTGGACAACTGATATTATGTTTAGAGAAGTGATACAGTTCCAGCGGTGAAAGAACCCTGTTTCCTTCTTTATCAATGTACTACGTGTACTCGGATAAAATATCTGGCCTCATATTAAGTACCCACAAGGTACAAAACCTTGAAAAATACTTGGAGGACTAAAAGAAATAAACCCCAGCAAAATTGCCAGAAGCTATGTGTCCATTTTTTTTTTTAAATCTCAGCAATAATATTCAGATTTAAGTTTATGTACCAAAATAAGAATGATTTCTGATTTCTTGTAATTAAGAGCAGGGTGTTGACATTAACTTAGCATTGCAGAAACTTGCGGCAGAGACAAAAAAATCTTGCTGTTGTACAACACAAAGGAGGTGATATGGTTCAGGCTGAGACATATGTTGTCATTGATTTGATGTTCTATTTACAAGATTGTTCATATTAAACAAAACTTTCAGACCTGATTCTCTTAAGGGCTAAAAACCACCTAGGAAATGTAATTTGGACAGAGTAACAAGAAGTTACTATCCCTCTAGAGGAAGAGGCTTTATACAGGAATAAAAAAGAACATAGGATTTTACACAGAATCACTTAGTATTATAAATTTTATTTTATACAAATGTGTGCTGCTCTGGTTGTAGGAAATGATGACAATAATCTCAACTCCATTTTTTATGAGCATTTGACAAGATCTCTGCAGGAGTCTCTTTGTGGAGATTTGATCCTGGGCCGCTGGGGAAACTACAACACAGGAGACTGTTTTATTCTGGCATCAGATTATTTAAATGCCTTTGTGCACTTGATTGAAATTGGAAATGGCCTTGTCACCTTTCAGCTCAGAGGGCTGGAATTTCGAGGTAAGGATTTATGATAATTTAAATAACAACAAAAATAGCAAGAAAACCTTTCTAACTTTCTTAATCTATCACAAGTCTATAGTAGGATATAGAATTTAAGAATTTTTATCTCTCTTTTTACAGATATTTGTGTGTCTAAAGGTTCTGTACTTCTTTGTATCATTATTTAAATGACAATGTTTTGCAACCTAAATGTTAAGAAGTTTGGAATCATGTTCTGGAGTATCATAAAACTTTCAGGAAAAAGCATTGAGTTATTTGCTTGGTTCACAGATCTTTTATGTTATGCTTTGTTATGTTTTCAGATTATTTCTTTACTTCTCCAACTGTGAAAACCAAAGTTGTTCTTAAAATTGTAGAACCCCCAAAACTGGTCTCTGAAGAAATGCCAAATATCATAAGACTCCCCCCATGGAAAATATCCTCTGTTGGATCATGCAAGATGCCGGTGCTGAGACAGTCTCTGTCACAGTAGAACAGGAAAGGAGAAGCAAGTGGATCAGGGCTTCGTATTTCTCTTACTGATGAAGTACAGACTTCAGTTGAGGGAGGGACCTCACTTTCTTCCTATTCAGCATATTCCTTTGTCAGGAACTCCTCTTTAAGGATGGCAACTGCATCCCCTTCCTAGGTGGTGTGGCTTTGTGAGGCCACTTGTTCATAACATCAGACTCCTGGTCCTTCTGTCTGTTGCTGTCCCGAAAATAGGAAGAACAAGGAAAACATAACCACAAAACTTTTAAATAGTTTCTAAATTTTGCTTATGCTATGCATGTTGGCTGCCTCTGTTTGTTGCTTGGGTTGGTAACCTTTCAAAGATACCAGTTTGCAATTGCAGGCTATGGGAGTTTTCAAGTCCCAGAATAAGCAGCTTCCCAGGCTCCAGGGCTGAGCATCTAATGGGCACCCTGTAGAGAAATCTATATTCAAGGCGACTTCTCAACAACATTGAATATGAGAAAATAGGAGTCTGGCTCTTTGAATGCACTTCAGTGTGGAAGGATCAGACTAGGAAATAACACGTGGGCTCTCTGTGACAGACTCCCAGTAGGATGTTGAACAGGTTGTGGTACATGCTTGAAGTTCATTTTCATTCCTATATGGTGGGGACAAAGGTAACACTCCTGTATTTTAAGAGAAGTTATATAGAAAACAGTAAATACCTGAAATAGATTGATATATTGTAGTACTGGAAGAGATACCTATTTAGTACAAAGGCAAATTATAAGAAAAAGCAACTGGAAAGGAAGAGAAAGAATTTGTTTATAGCCTTACAATTTATTGTTGTTCCTGATGATTATGGTGCTGTATGTGTGGCTCTGTGGCTTTCTTCAACTTCAAAGTCATCTGTGCAAGTATTATCTTCTCCATCTATGCCCTCAAGGTAAGCAGTGGTGGTGCTGTGTCAAAGACAGGTACTGAGGCTAAGAACACTATAAAGTCCATAGGTGGAAGGCTTTGTTTGAGTAGGTGGAATTTGCTATTCCTGCTAATCCAGGCCTGAAAAATGCAGTTTCATGTTGTTCTGCAAGAACAGTTAAATACTGTGGCAGTTCAAATCTCTTAGTACCAGTGGTTTCACAGGCTACTAAATCTCTGAGATAATAGTTTAGGGTTTTTTTTAAACACTGTTTTTTTTGTCTGCCTGTTGTTTTTGGTTCCTCTTAGGTTGCTCATAGTTACAAAACTTTATGGAAACTCTATGAAGACAAAAGCTAATTCATTCATTTATGCAGATCTGAAAAGAAAAGTGACTTTCAGGAGGGATTTAAGTGTGTTAAAGAAGAGACATATCTTTGAAAATGTTGATATTTTGCTCAGATTTCTTGGGATTTTGAAAAAGCAGGGCTGTATTCATTCACATTATCTTGCATTCTAATTTCAGAAATTTTCTTTGCTGATCATCCTTTTGTGTTAAAATAGTTAACTGAAGGATTGGGCACAAGCTGAAGAAAGAAATCTCGGTTTTGTGCTTAAATTAGATGAGTTTTGTGAGTGTTTTTTTTTTTCCTTTAAGCGGTTGCCACCTACTGTTGGGTCCCTCTCTATCTTCACCATCCCCAGGCAGTTCAAGAAAAGAAAAACTTGGAAACAGATTAAAAAATATGAGAGGATCCTCAAACCATGTGCTAGCTGGATAAAAATATCAGGGGTCTAGCAGATGGGCTCACTGAACTGGAAGTTGAATGGTGAACAACTGGTGAATACCACTGCTGCAAAGTGGTGTGGGAAGACTTAGTTTGACTTTGGGTCAGGACAATTCATTGCCAGACGAGTGCCATTTTGCATTTGGTTCTGAGAGCAAAGCTCAAAAATTGCAGTGTGCCACCTGTCAAGGTTGACCTGAAGGCAGAAGCTGCGTAAGGGGACAGGCCAAGGGCTGTCCTGAGGAAGCTCTGTGAAAGCTTAGACTGAGGTGAAACTCTTACTTGGAAGGTTTTCTTTGCTCTTTCCTTTGTGCAGGATCGTTGCGGGCAGGGTCAGGAAGATGGAGTGGGCTGCCTCCAGACAGCACCAAGAGCCATCTCCTATGTGGACTAAGCACATTTTTCCCCATTTCAAATCTGCAAATGGCAGATGTGGGGTACAACTGAATATAACAGGATTTTTTTTCTGCATAAGTAGGAAGAGTGTGTGCAATTGCCCTGAAGAACCTGGTGGCTTATGAAGTCAAAGAGGCAGTTGTTAAGCACTAGGCTCATTTCCTCCGCTTTGGTCATCTTACATTCCTATTTTTAGTTGTCTGGTCATGCACTGTTTTTCACATAGAACCCTGATTTCTTTCATTGTACAGAATGGTTTCCCACAAGAAGGAAAAAAGGGCTAGAGAAGGAACTTGAAATGTGTAATTTCTTTGGCTTTGGCTGCTTGACTTCAGTTTCAAACAAGTAATTTTAATTGAAGGCCCTAAAAATCTGCTGTTCCTTAAATAAGAAGTGTATGTTTGCTTTGGAAATGAATGAAGCACAACAGTGTTCTCTGTGACTGTTCTCTGTTTATGAGTAAACAAAAATCAATATTTGCATTGTGGAGCTCTGGATTTTCCTGTGAGTGTTTCTCATTGTGGTAGCTGAGGAGCTGTGCTGGCAATACTGCCACAGCAGGGCCCAAAGAAGAGATCATAAGGCTTCTGGATTTAAGTGTAGTGGGGGCAGGAGCTACTGCCTGCCCAGTTTGCAGTGCAGCCTAATTGATAGTTGGCATTATAAATGAATGGTCCAGATGCCTTTCTAAGTGTGTGTAATAGAAGCATTTGGCTCAGCTTTTAAATGAAAAAAAACAAAAAAACACCCCAACCAACCAAACCCCTGCAGGCAGAGTAAGAAGATACAGAATGAGCAAGCTGAAAGGAGAATGCCAACAAAGCTGGGATTCCTCTCATCCACCTTTAGTCCAGGTCAAATTAAGCACTTTCTATAAATTACTTCTTCACTCTCCCTTTGTAGAGACAGAGAGGGAATGTGTCTCCATCGTATCATTCACCCTGTGTGTAAAGCAGTGGGGAGCCTCAATACCTGCAGGCATTGAGAGGAGACACCAACAACTCCTTTACCAAAAATGAAGAGAGGGTATTAATGAGCTCAGGCTAAGTGAAAACTTTTAGGTAGCAGCATCTTGGTGTGGGGGAATCAAGCCCTATGGTAACTTTACTCTCTGTGTTAGACCACAGCAGTATGCTAAAAGCAGCCTGCCAGAAGAAATACATCGTGTATCATTTAATTTGAAAGCAAGAGACAGGGGAAAACCCACAATCAGGGAACAAACAGAATGTCAAAATACCTAGCTCCCATGAGTTCCCTGTACAACAAGGAAGACTTAAAATATTTTCCTGATTATTCTGTGTCTCTACAAAATGTCTGTTGAAGACTATCCAGTTAGGTGTTACATGTGCAGAAACTGCTTATGGATGGTGATGCTGAAATCTCGAGGAGCTGTTTTCGAACTCCTGCCCAGTGTTCTTCAATCATGTAATTAGCTTCTAAACCTGTGCTTTTTTTTTTTTGTTGTTTTTTTGTTTTTTTTGTTACTGCATGTTGCATGTGCAGTATTTGTGCTTCACTCATAAGTTCATCAGATGAAGAAGCCCAGAGCAGACACACATCTAATTGTATGTAGCGGAAGGCAGTTGTGACAGGATGGGATTGCCCGTGGGGCTTTCGGTGTGTTAGTTAGTTTATTCCCCACACAAAATGGAGTATGAATACAGTCAGTTTAGGGTATAAACTTCAGGCACAATAATGATCTCTAAGAAATAAGGACAGTTACTCATATCTGCAGTGTATGTTGCATAGTTTTATTATAGTAGGAAATACATTACCAGTGTAAGGAATATTTATTGCTGTTTGATTTTTGTGTCTGAAGGCTCTGTAACACTGGCAAGAATCATTCTTTAAAGTTAAAGTTAAAGAGTGGTTGTGGCTTTCACTTTTTTCTTTTACAAATCACCTCTTGCTGTTGGGAAATAAAAATGCCCACCTTTATGTCTTTCCTGAGACCACACTTGAGGTACATTCAGTGTATGCACCAAACTGTCAAAAGTATTGATAAATTACAAGGAGTTCAGAGAAGAGCAGACACTTTTAACACATCTCTTTGGAGAGAAGGTTAAAATCCCAAAGTACATTGTTTGTGTGAAAGAACAAAGGCTGAGACACACAATGCTCGGAAATATTAGAGGCATGAACACAAAGGATGTGAAAGATTTTCTTTAATCTTGGTGATTTAATTGGGAAGAATGGCATGAAACAGGGAAGGGGATACTTTATGTTGAATGCATGAAATCTGTGGTGTACAAGCCTTTCTAGGTGTACAATGGATGCTCCAACAGTGGAAGCCATCTATGAATTTCAAATAGGCTTAGAATAGTTTCTGTAATGCAGACTAGAATAAATAGTTGATGTCTTTTTTCCCTTTACTGCCTTCCACAATTTTATATGTATGTAAGAGTGCACTGGAGAAGACTTCTGGAAGGAAGGAAAATGCTGTTAGATGCACTGCAACCTATTATTGAGAAAATGTCTTTGCCAGAAAGAAAATGTTACGTCTTGCATCACACTCCAAGACAGGTGTGGAGTTTTTCATGGTATTTGGTAGCTGCAAGTTTAACAACCAACATCTTGAGAGAATGCTTTCTTCCACCTGGGCTACCGTAATGTGTCTCTGATGACCAAGAAAAGGAAAAATCTCTGAGGAGAGGGGATGGCTGTTATTAGAGCAACTGGTCTGCTTTGAAAACCAGACTCTTTTCCAGGCATAGAATCACCTGAAGCAGCTGAAAACAAAACCACAGTTTTATAACTAACAGCTTTGATGTTTGAGGAATTGATATTGGTTTTCAAGACCTGCGATATTAGTTTTTTGAACAACCTGAGACTATCACAGCCTATAATTTTCTGTTCTTAATCTCAATTCCACAAAAGCAGGAAGGAGCCAAAACAGTTGCTGTTTTCCGAAATGAGTTTCCAGTTTGGGATCTCAGTTCACTCCTTTTTGAAGTATTTGGTTTTCTGTGTTTTTAGAACTATAATTGATGCTTGTTTCAGGAGAGGATGGCCTTGCAATGACTGTAATTATGCTCTTTGTGCTTCTTCTGGGTGATGACTTGCTGCTTATTAAGCTGCTATCTTGAGGAGAAAAGAATTATGTTGGGTGAGATTGAGCCTTTTCCATCAGATTGGGGAATGCTCAGATTGGCAGCAGAGTTTGTAGGAGCTGATTCAGGTATTTCCACTGTAATATCTTTATTTGTAAAATATTGATGTGCATGATTTTTCCCAGCAAATCCTGAGCAACCAAGCATTTTTGTGGAGTCATCCATGAAGAGACTTCTGAATGGCCTACACAAGGAGTTACCCTGGGCTTCATGGCTCCCCTCACTTATCCAGCTCCATCTTTCAGACCTAACACCTAGTTAAACCTGCTAGTCCAAAACTGGTTGTTGGCATCACAGAATTTAAAGCTTGAAGTGCTTAGTGCAGGAGAGTGGCTTTGGATCTCCTTAATCCCTGTCGGTGGGGTTAGTGCAGGTACCCTATGAACCCCTTCTATGTACATTTGCACCCTAGCTGCTTATTACATGTCAGCCGTCCTTAGTGCTCAAGCTATTGCTACCTTCAGCCCCAATAAGTAGTCCTCATTCTGGATGTGTTGTTAAACTGAAGTCTTTAATGGAAATTAAAACTACTTCTGCAAGTATGGGATTGAGTTACAGGATTGTGGATAAGGATGAGGTTCCTTATCAGTGGAACTGGTTGGATGGCCGCACTCAAAGGG
>BJBW01002143.1:27046-61346 GCA_004320125.1 Scolopax mira | reverse complement strand
ACCAACAGATGGCCTATTACAAAATGCCAAAGTTACCTTATTGCTGTATTGCTGTGTGCTGAGTGTTTTAAATGCCATTAGTTTATCAGAATAGATTGGAATGTACTTACAAGAATGAAAACAGTTCAACTGAGAGAAATGGATAATGATGAACGTGTGTTCAGATTCCACATTGCAAACAGAAGGTCCTGCTTAACAAAACTGCAAGGAAAACAACTCCCAAATTATCCTTATTTATTTTTCCTATCATCAAAAAAGGTGACGAGAGTTATTACTGCTCTTCACAACCAGCAGTGTATTCTGCAGCATTATATCACTGAGTTCTGCAGATATTTTACAGAAATATTATTTGACTGATGAGTCATCCTCAGAACACAGCATTTTAATGAAATAATGCTTGGCATGCAGTAGATAAATCTAAGTTAAAGCTGGTGGAAATTGCTTGAGCTGGGGAAAAAAAATACACTGAAATGGGGTTGCTTTTTTTCTCAAGTCTTTTACAGCATGAAGTAAAATTAATTCATATCACCAGAAAATAAGCAGCAGATCAGATGCTTTTCTTTAGTCCTTCCAGTGGTTCTTCCCTTGAGAGGAAAAATAAAGCATAGAGTTGTATCATGTGTCGCTGGTGAACACCTAATACTACATATAAAATTTTTATTGTACCCTGTTTTTTTCCTTTGCTTACAGTTTGAATGGTTTTTGTATCTTTTCTGATAATTCTCCACCTTTTGTCTACCCTTTGCTCTTTACTTTCCACTGCAAGAGTTTAAAATGTTCTTTGTATACATTGTTCACCATGGAAATCAGTATGTGAATCTTGATGCTGTATCATCTTGTTCCCAAGAGACTTCAGTTGAGAAGTCCAGATGCGGGAGGAGGAAGGATTGTTGTCAGGTAATTACTAGTAGTGACACTTTACACTACTTTTCCATGGCATTAGTAGCCCACCAAGAATTGACATTGATTCTCAGAGTTGCAAACATTATTTCTGAGGCCTTTGCAGTGGAACCTTTCTAACACCCTGGTGAAAGAAACAGAGTTTTGCTGAGACAGGGCCTTAGGGGGGGAAGAAAGCATGAGGCTGTTGTAAATAACACATGAGCCTTGGGTGGAATTTCTCTCGCTAAAATAACTATATTATTTAAAAGCTCCAGAGAAGCAGCGTCTGCTGTGATTCCCACACTTTACAAATTGAGATTTATGGACTACATTGCACTTCTTTATCAACAGCTAGGTAGAAACACCATTCAAGTTGTTTACCCTTCGTGAATTGTCTTTATCCGATTTTTCTAGTCTATTCAGTAGTTACAACTAACTAAAAGGATGATGGCAGGATTCAACTTTGTCTTTTTTCCTTCATTAGCACATGGAGTATTCTTGGCTCTGAACTGGGAGTGGGTTTCTGTGATTCCCATACAACTGACTTTGGAGTATCATACCTTGCCAGTTGGAAATACAGCCAGCTTGGACACCTTCCATTCACTACAGACTTGTCTAGATCATAAAGCAACAAATTGCATCCAATAACAATAACTACAAGAAATTAGAAGATATTTCAATGAACAGGACATTAAATAAAGGAACTCAGACTGTTAGCTGATAGAGACTCATCGTTTCAGCAGACCTGTGCTGATTTATTTCAGCTGAAGTTCTTTGCCTTTTTCCCTGATTTTGATGAAAAAGGCTATTGTGGTTAGCTCTGTTTTATAGTTGAGGTTAACGTGAGTTCCTGCTGTGAAGATGGCATTAAATACAACAGGTCTGGCCTATGTTCATTGCTGGTATAATGATATCTAAGTGGCAACCTGAGGTGATGTTTAAGATTAGTGAAATTTGTGATTTAGCACAGTGCTGTTTGTAGATGTCACACTGCAGTTGCCTGAAGACATATGTCAACTACACTGTTCTAGTTGATGGCTGAATTTTTCAGCTCTTCTGTCCTGAGTGCTTTTGACAAGAAGCCAATGGAATGTAATCCTATACAGGAAATTGTCTAAAAAATCTAACACTATAAAACCGGGTAGTTAAAAACGCACAACGAAAAGGTAACAAGGACAAAGAGACATGGTATGATTTAAACAGATTGCACCTTACTCTTCAACCCATATTATTTTGTAGCTTTTTTGAAGATATATAGGTTGGTAAACACAAATAACAGCAGCCTTTAAAGCGTCTGGATGCCATCTCAGTGGTTGAAAGATAATTACTTAGATGTCCTCCAAGACTTTCTAATCAGTAATTGGCAAGGTTTTTGGACTTTAACAAATTAAATAGCAATTTTTCAACATATAGCAACATAAGGAACTGAACCAATGTCTCTTATGTGGACAATTTTGAGGTAACTAAAAAAAATTAGAATTTTTAAAAATCTCAAACTCTTAGATGCCTTCCTGTTGTGGACTGTTGCTTTCTGATCCTATCTCCTATCTCCCTTACTATTTCCATAGTAAAGTCATTCTGCAGTTGACTTTATACTTTAAACATGTGGTGTTTGGTATTTCAGTAACAGGAAGCATTCCAGTAGTTGCTTGAGCTCTCACTTTATGTTCTAGACCCCAGGTTTTATGGAAGTTCTCTGTAGGGCAGAAGGGAATTTGGAAGAGACTGTTCCAGCACATATGGAGCAAATAAAATAATGAACAGGAAGGGAACTGGGATGCCTACACATGGAAATTCAGCTGCTTACTTCTTTAGAAGATCTTGTAGTATTGCTAATTGGTGCTAACTCTGTAACCAGACATACTGTGAGCCAGCATTAGCAGAGACAGAAATTCATGCCCCTTCTTGTATTGAGCTTTATAAAGGTAGGTGATTTTATAGAAGAAAATTATTTTTCTTACTGTGCAT
The DNA here is from genome assembly GCA_004320125.1 of Scolopax mira. Lineage (NCBI taxonomy): Eukaryota > Metazoa > Chordata > Aves > Charadriiformes > Scolopacidae > Scolopax > Scolopax mira. The sequence continues at coordinate 58,496 of BJBW01002143.1, read as the reverse complement.
GTTATTTGAGTCCAAGAAAGGAATAAATAGTTTGATTTTTTTTTTTTTTCTTTCCTGACATCCGGTATGAATTTGGCAATAAACAGAACAGTAGCCATAATAACAATGTGAGTCCTGTTTAGTTTGGAACTTGACAAAAAAACACAATGCGAGGAAGGGTGAAACCACTTGAGCTTATTACTAAAAAAAAAAAAAAATCAGGAAGAATTTATGTTCTCACTGGCAGTCCTCGTGTCAAAAAGGGCTGGGCATTTTTTAGTAATCCTGTCATGTGATCATTAGAGTAAAAGCTGTGGGTTTCTGAACTGCTGGGTGCTTGTTACAAAATGCACCTTGTAGCTTTTACTTGGCCTAAAGAAGCTGTGGATTTGTGCGTGTGTGTGTTGTGCTGATTAAAAATTCAAGCTTTAAATGAAGTTACAACTGGAGCCTAGAATTGACTGTATCTGAGGCCAGCTTCCAAACTGGAAATCTTCCCAATTATGTAATAGCATTTTAGTTCTACCTGTTGTACCATCAACCCACAGAAGTGCAATGAAGCCATGTTCTACCTTGCTTCAAATAACTCAAAATTGCCTTAAGTTGTCATCCAGAGTTTTTGCACAGTTATCATGTGGCTGGAAATATTACCATAACTTTTTCCTCTAAATTCCTCACGTTGTTTGTTTTCATGCCAACTTTTCATGCTTACCCTTGTGGTATAAGTGGCCTAGTCCTTTTAACCTAGGCAAAATCTCAGGGAAACTGGTGCTCTGTTTCCTCATGTTACAAGTACAAAAGTTTTTTTTTTTTTTTTTTTTTTTGACCAACTTATTCTTTAGGCTCAAAGAGATATGGTAAGTCTCTATAAAAGCTAATGCCATGTTATGTGGTGAGCTTACTTGATTTGTGAAATCCCTTTGCTAGTACCCAATTGGTTTTTATTATCTCGGTAACTGAGAATTTGTTGATTTATATGGACCATTCACAGACTTGGTCAAGATTAGTTCCCTCAGACCTTTCTTACTTAAGACAATTTTAAATGCTGAGATTTTTGTAGTCTTGGACTGAAGTAACAGTTCATATCTGAACTTCATGCACCTTCATGCTTGAAACATGCTTCTTCTCAACATGTTGAAGTATGTTCATAACCTGTATTGAACTTCTTAGTGCCTGTCTGAGATCTTTGGAAAAAATATTGCTGTCTGCTCCCAGAGGAGAGCAAGTTTTAATTAATGGCATTTTGAAGTGGTTTTTAGACCTATAGATTCCAAAAACATAAACAAGGAACTTTTATCTTTAACTGATGCAAACATACTGAAGTCAATGGTTATATGGAAGCCTATTGCACTTATAATCTAATCATAAATCTTTCTCTGACCTTCTTTTGGGAGATGCTACCGATACAAGTCTACACCAGGATGACAGGTTGAGATACAAGACTGCATTAAAATTTAACTTTACTGCCATGTTGTAATTCAATACTTCCACATTTTTGAGAAGTTCTAAGATGGAGGGGAGTGTGCTTGATTTGTAATGCCAAAGACCATAAGGCATATGTGTTCTACTGAACAAAATGTAAGGAATGTGATTTGCTGCATATCAAAAGAATATGTGCACACGACTCAAATGTATACCATCTGGAATATTGTTATTTAGTAAGGAAAGAATCTGGTTGGAACTACATGTGAGAATCTTAAAATATTTTGCGTTTTTTTATAAGTACCAATCTTTCCTTTTTTTTTTTTTTAAGCGTTATAAGTTTTTTCTGAACCTTATTCCTTGAAATATTCTTTTCAGTAATTCTAAAATCAGAAGGGCTATATAAAGGACTAAAGACTTGTACATAAAAAGTTCTTAATCATATACTGGCTGAGTTGTACTGGCTGGTACTGGAACCAGCTGTTGAAATAACTCTTGGCTCTAATCCATTGCTTCCTCTGCAGGCTTCCTTTTGGAGTACTTAGGTAACTTTTTAAAGTGTCTCATTTTTTTTTTTTTATTAAAAAAACAAAGCAAAACAAACAAAAAAAACCCAAAAGGAAAAGTCTTTGGGAAGTATTGCTATGTTGCTTACTGTTGTTAGATATCCTTGCAGCACAGACCAGCATGATATTACAGACTAAACCAAATAAACTTCCATCTCTTCTCATACTCCTTGTTGTAATACTAAGCTTGTCTGAAAGCTTTCTTGTTGTGGAGTCAGTTTTGTTTAAAAGTGGCACTATTCCTATGAGATAGAGGGCAATTATTTCTTCTCTATCGAGATGAATAGTTCTCTTATGAGTAATTGAAGGAAGTCACTTTCCACCTATTTACTGAATATTTTTTTTGAAACATCAGAAAACATGGATAATAGCGATACAGTTGATGCTGGGTTTAATTTGTACTTGGGCTGCAAAGCTTTCGTAGGAGTTTGCTTTCCAAAGCCATTATACATAAGGAGAAGCTCCATTCATGTGTTAAAAACCTATTGCAATGGAAAGAACAAGAAATAGGAAGAAATTATTAGTTTCCAAAAAAAAAAGACAGTCATGAGTAGGTGGAGATTGGGATCTGTGTTGTTCAGTATGTCTATACATGATCAGAAAAGCACGTAAATAGTGAGGATATTATATTCACTGTAGTAATTTCTAAAACTAACTGCAAAAGGCTGAAGAAGATATGACCCTGAATCACAAGTTGATGAAACAGCAAAATGTGAGGTGGCCTACACCTAGAAAGACTGATAAAACTACGTCTAGTTCATTACTCAGCTTTAGATTTATGTAACTAAGGAGGAGAACTTTGTGACAAGTTTGCTGATGTTAAGTTGAGGCTTGGTGACAATTGAGAAACCTAACGGTGTTAGGAATTATAATGGAAGAAGCTGAGAACAAGATGGAGTATGAAATGGTACATCAATTTGGTCTGCCATGTCATCCCATCTCAAAAAGATAAAAAGAAACGTCAGTGAAAGTAGAAAAGAACAAAGTAATTGAAGTATGGAGTATGAAGTAAATGAAGTATTCCTTTCATGTGAGAAGAGACTACGTATAAGAGACTTGGATTGGCCAAAAGTCATCTGAGAAGGAATATGATAGGTCTGTACAATCACACATGGAAAGATGACTGCAGAGTGATTGTTCATGTTTCCTTGGAATATGAGAAAGTCCAGGTTCAAGAAGGGATTCATTTGTGACTTTGTCATTGCTTGCATAGCTAGTGTAAGCAATTGCCTGGTTGCAGCCTCTGACAGAGAAATACTTTAAGTCGCTAAATGTATTGAAGCTTTGCCTGGCAAAAGGACTATTCTTGTCCCTAAATGTTCAGAGCTAGACAGTGTTTGGAAGTAGGGTATTCAGCTATATCAGTTTTTACTTGATATAGTACAACGATTTGTATTGTTATGGTTAAAGATAGGAAAAAAACCAAACAAAAGCCAGCGCTGAGAACTGGGTTGAGAAAGGCAAGATGTTTAGATATCTCAAATGATTTCACGTTTACTACTTTTTTGCTTCTGAACATAAAAAAGATTCAGAGATTGAGTGGGGCACCGTCTCTGGAAATCTGTTCCAAGTGTATCTGAGGTTTAACACCCAGAAATGAAGATACTTCAAGTTGCTTAGGGACACAGTTGTTATTGGGGTGTTAGGGTAGACACATCACAGCTTTGAGAAGAACAGAACGTAATGCTTCTCTGTAGACATGCCACTCGTAAAGGGCCATATGTTGCATCTTTTACTCATATTGGTGAATTGCTCATCACACGTGATTCACTGGAGAGGGATCAACTGAGATTTTTACGTCAAATAAATAGTGCAGTGTAATGATACCAGAAAAAAAATAAATCACACCAGTGCATAAAATTAACTAATAAAACAGTATGGCAGAGATCAATTAAAGTATAAAGTCATTGCAGGTTTTTTGGATGGAAAAACATTTTGGAAGAACAAATGGACGAAATAACCCTGGCATAGTGAGAATGGAATGTGTCATCTGGAAACAAAAAATATAGAGGGGTGGCAAATGTCTTTGAAGGCATGAATCTGGTGATGAAGGAGAAGACAACGTGCACCCAATTGCCCCTATGTCTTGCAGGTTGCTTTTGTACATGTTTCCATTAGAATTTTCACATTCCTGTAGCTCTATTCTGTTCCTTTGTATGAGGTGTTTCCTTATTGCTTCATGTATAGTGAGAAATCAATCCAGAAGACAAGATCTAGTTCAGTTTTCAACTTGAACTAGTATACAAGCCGTCTCTCTCTCTTTTGTTTCTTTATCTTCTGTATTGTTTCATTTCTTCTTTTCAGTGCAAGGTAAATGATTTTTGCATGCATTCATGATGCTTCATGAATGTCAGTTATCCAAATGCCACTGAATGTCTGTGATTTGGGTGCCACGCTACCCTTCTGCCATGGGAGACTGCAGTATGAGATAGAGGGCTGAATTTTACTGTAGCTCATGCTTTGCTGAGTGGTCTTTGCCAAGAAAAATTGCCTGAAAAATAAGGATTCCTGCATAACCTAAATGAACTGATGATTCATAAAAATGTCACAAAGGGTGATGTGTAACAGAGCTAGTGTAAAATTTAAAATGGTTATTTTTAAATGAGGGTTGAAAATAACAGAAAATGAAGAGAAAATGTATAGACCCAAAAAAGGCAAGAGAAGAGATTAATAGTTGTAGGGAAGAGAGAAAATGTCAGAGAAATAAAGATCATAACAAGGTATCCCAGTATAACAAGTAAAAAGACATTTTTATTTTTATCTTGTCTTCCTCCAACCCAGTTTTCATCTATTCAGCTTTTTTTTCCTGTTTTCCTTCCACTCCCTCCTTCTCCCCCCTTTCCCCCATTCTTTTGTTCACATTCATTATCTGGAATGTCCATATAACAAATCCCTTGCTTTAAAACCCAGCTTCAGAACATGCAAAGGCATCTCTGCAATACCTGCATGTCTTTTTATGATTCTATACAATTTTAAGATTGGTTTAAATTTAGTGAGAGAGATGACTAGATACTAAAGATTGTCATATTACTTCCCTGGGGATTGAACTCATGACCTTTACCTTCAAAATACAGAAAACAAAAAAGCAGCTGTATAACTTCTACTGTTGAGAAGAGCTCATCCACACAAGGGCTAATCTCTGCTCAAGAGACAGTCTTTCATTCATGAGTATTTAGACTTGGACAGCAGAGCCTCAAAAAAAAAAAAAAGTAACTACTCAGGGTAATTCAGACTTTTTTATGTGTATTTGATCGTATTTCTCCAGAACGTAAAATGTGTTGTTGCTTCTTGAGTGCCTTTGGAATTTTTTTATCATGTTCCAAACAAAAGATGTGATCATCATGGGTGAGAGGGAAGGAATAATAGAAGAAAATCTACTCAGAATAGATAATAGTGAAGATTATATCTCCACAAACTAATAGGATTTCAGCTAAGAATCTGAATAAATGCAGTCCAAATATTGTTATAAATGTAAGCTCTTCCATTGTTTTCTAACAAGATGTAAGAAACATGTTCTTGTAAAATAGGATGTAAATACTGTGGGTTCTGATGTTTTCCTACAGCTTTCTTCAAGGACCCTCTTAGTACTAAAAATGTTTTAACCCCCATCAAAATGCTCAGATAAAAATTTAGTTCTTAAATGTATCTTTATTTTCCATCATTTCCCTTCCCTGAACTGTAATGATAGGTAAGAAATACTAATTGAATTACTTTCCTTACAGAACACTTTAATGCAAGATAAGTAGTGGCTGTATTTACTAGGATGTGCACTTAATATTTCCTCAGTGGTGGTTGAAATTGTGTCTTATTACAGTAGCATAGTTGGGGGCAATTCATATTGAAACCTACAATGCATAAAATTTTTAAGAAATTATTTTTTCCATCATCTAGAGGGAAACAGAAGTTAAATAATTTGCATAGCATGACATAGCAGATCAGTGTCAGGACAAGAATAAAATCAGACACCTAGTTTAATGACCCGTACAGTAGATTGTACTGCCTGAAGCTTAAACACCTGAAGCAGACCTTTCAAAAATACCACTGTGGTTTGAGGACAAATTTCACAGACCTTGTGTTCCTCTGTAATTTAAATGATAAAAAAAAAGTTTTAAAAAAAAAAAAACAAACCAAAACTAGTTTTTATCACATAATTTTCTCCTCCACTATACTGTGAAGTTGGCAGCATTGCTATGCTCCTATTGTTCCTTTTCCTGTTTTCGTTCCAATTAAATTATAAAAGTGGACTGCCTTTGTATTTGTATGGGACCTTGCACAAAGGGGGTCTCCTCTGGATTTTAATGCTATACAATAAATCAAAATGACAAAACCAACCGATTTCAACAGTGTACAGTTGGATTCCTCCAACTTTGTATAAACTTGAAAAAAAAAAAAAAAAGAAAAAAAGAAAAAAAGACTTCTGAAGAGACCAGCCCAGAACTTTATTACCAGAGACATGAGAGACATGAAAGCAAGTGTATTTTTCATGTATTAAAGCATCTGGAGGTTTTGCTATGAAGTCAAGCAAAGTTTTAATGCTAGTTTCAGTGAAATCAGGGCTCAAATGAGGAAACAGGGAATTACTGTTCTGCAATCGAAGTGCAGCTTTGATAGTAGGAGAATGTAGTTATAAATGAAACTACATTTTAAATATGATCAGAAAACTGCTGGGAGCAAACAGCTAATGAACTATTAATAGTTACTGTAATGAAAGGTTTATCAATTATGTGCTGTTACAAGCAACCCATTAGCCTGTGAGACACATCAGCCATCTTTTTTCAAACCTTTGTCACTTAAGGGATGTGCTGACAGTCATTAGTAACAAGTAGTCTTTGTATTTGTTTACAAAAGCAGTTAGTTGCCTGTTCTTATTTTATAAACATCCATGGAAAAAGTAACATTAGTAGTAACAACTATTAGTAACAACAACAACTCCTCCCTTATATGGATTGATTTCAGGTTAGTTTTGCTTTACAATAAGAAGCCCAAGGCTAAGTCCTGGTTTCTGCCTAAATTGCCAGGAGTGAAAATTTCTTATTTTGTGACTTCAGGCAGAGTTTACAAATATTAAAGCAAGTCTATATATCACTGTTATTAAAGACATCAGTGATAAATGCTTACTGTTGTCAGTTGCTACCAAACACGAAGCTGTAACATTGAAGTACAAAGGAAAGAAATCATGCTGTGTATAAACATTGATTCCAGACCAAGCAGGATAACTCTCTTACGTGATGGAGCTGTACTGGTATCTTCTGTCAATAGTTTGCCTTTTATAAAGCTTGAAATTGTTCATCAACTGGCTTGCCCAGCAAACTTCCTGTATTACTAAAAGTGGTTTTTTTCCTTGAATTGTAAAATTCTACTCTTTTTCATATTCAGCTATACCTTGAGTTATATTTTCTGATGTTCAAACGTGTTCTGTTGGGCCACACTAATGTAACACTGGGGTAGTACTTATAAGTTGGCTGAAGTTTCAGTTAGTTTTCAGAGAGGCTTAGAAGACTGAGGAAGTAGTTTGTTTTTTGAGCTTTATTGGCACTTTACTGCAGCTTCTCTTGGCCCTGTTTTTGTATGTGTTTGAGTATCCGTAGTTTTTACTGTTTCTATGGAGTACCAACCGATGGAAAGGAAGAAGTCATTCTGCCTTTTGGCAGGATGATTGCCTGCTTTCTCTCTTGAATACTGGGTCCTGCTTATAATTAATATAAAAAGAACAACCTCAAGCCCTAAGACAAATCATCTACTTTTACTTCTATTAAGATATTGAAATGTCAAGGTATTGCAGAGTTAGAATGCTCACACATGGATGCTTCAGAGCAGTAAGTCCTGGTGTCTGCTGTGCTTTCTGCAGGAAACCCTAGTGTAGTGGTCGGTCGTGGAGGGTGACTAATGAAGTAGAATAAATACATATCTACTGCATGTGTAATACTACGGTATGATCCTGTATGATCCAAACAGCATTTGTTACTTCTTGATTTCACTGCATAATAAGCCCTTTAAAATAATTTTTAGAGTGCCTCATTGTTCCTACTACTGGTCATGCTACTGTTGCACTTCTGTCTTGAGCCTAGCAAAAGAAAATCATAGAATCATAGAATGGTTTGGGTTGGAAGGGACCTTAAAGATCATTGAGTTCCAACCGCCCTTCCATGGGCAGGGATTCCCACTAGAGCAGGTTGCTCCAAGACCCATCCAGCCTGGCCTTGGACACTTGCAGGGATGGGGCATCCACAGCTTCTCTGGACTACCTGTGCCAGTGTCTCACCACCCTCACAGTGAAGAATTTCTTCCCAGTAGCTAATCTAAATCTATCCTCTTTCAGTTTAAAACCGTTTCCCCTCATCCTATTTCCGCACTGGCTCATCAAGAGTCCCTCCCCAAAATGATCTCATTTAGTACAAAAGTCCCTGTCTAGTGGGAATGGAAGAGGTTAATCTATTGTGTACCTGCTCTCAAATCAGTGATTTCATACCGAGAGGATTTTGCCACCTTAGTGTGTTTCCAAAAGTGCATGTGAAACGTGAGGCGAAGAGAGGAAAGCAGAAGTAAATTGTGAGTTATTGGGTTTGTCCCTGCTGCTGGAGCTAATTCTGCCCAGGGTCTGCCCTGACACGGCCTGCTCCTGGGAAGTTGAGGAGGCGGTGGATGGATACCGGGGCTTGCCGGGGTGGATGCAAGCAACAATTAGCCACTAATAATAAAACCTCCCCGGGGAGGGGGGCACGCAAACAGGCTGGCAGACGAACCTGTTCTAGTAGTGGGTGGTCGCTGGGTAGCTACAGCCGCGGAACCGGTAGCTCGGATGAGCCAAAGGCACGTCTCCGGTTCCACCCCCCCAGGCACATGGATGACCTTCTGTGTGAGCGTGTATCTTCACGTTACCGGCTGCGCCCTCCAGCCAAGCCGCGGAGCCTGCGCCTCCCACCAAAGGGGAACCGGCGGCGGCGGCGGCTGTTCCCTACTCAGGCTGGAAATCCTGTGCCGCCGGCTACAGAAATAGCAGGGAGGCCGCCGCCCCGGCTTGCAGCTCGGCGGAGGGGCCCCACCGCCCCAGTGTGAGTGTGCGTGTGTGTGCGTGTGAGTGAGAGAGAGAGAGAGAGAGAGGAGCAGGTGGGCCCCGCGGTAACCCCGCCCCGCGCGGGTCCCCGCCGGCTCATACGGTGATGGCAGCTACCGCCCTGGCGGAGCCGGCTCTGTATTGGAGGAGGGGGCTGTCAGTCGGCGGCCGAGCGAGCCCCGCTCTACGGCGAGCTGCTCCCGAGGTCTGATTCTGGAGCCGTGGCCGGGCGCGATGGGAAGCGGCGTCGGAGGGAACAAAGTTTGCAGCACTTGGGCGCGGGGCCGCCGGCGTCCGTGATGCCCCTGGCGGGAGCCGGTGCCTGAGAGCGGCGGGCGGCTGGCGCGCCTTGCTGCTCCCCTTCGGCACCGCTATCGCAAAGTTTCAGCTATTTTAATGTACTAAAATCCGGGATTCTAATTATCAGCCCTCCCCACCCCCTCTTCTCCTTCTAGGTAGGCGACAAATATTTTTATTCTGTGGATTAGAGAACTTTTTTGCATGGAAAATTACTGACTTCTGAGTGGTCTCCGTCTCGGGGAAAGGGGGGGAAAGGATTTGTTTTCATCGCAGTTTATTTTTGTTTTCTGGATCGCAGGATTTTTGGAGCTATATGGAGGGATTTCAGAATGGTGTGCACCAGGAAAACCAAAACTTTAGTGTCCACTTGCGTGATTTTGAGTGGAATGACTAACATCGTCTGCCTGCTGTACGTGGGCTGGGTCACCAACTACATTGCCAGTGTTTATGTGAAAGTGCAGGAGCCGATCTCAGAAAAAAAGTTAGAGGAAGACAAAGGGGACACTTTAAGGATTATAGAAAGGCTGGACCATTTGGAAAATGTCATCAAGCAGCACATCCAAGGTACCACCTTACCCCCCGCTTGCTTTCCCTCCCCACCGCACCCTGCCGCTTGCCGTGTGCGGTCTCCATCCCCTCCCGCCGCGGTTGTTGTCTGTGCGTGTGACATTTCTGTGGCGACCGGGGAGAGCCGTTCCTCAGCCCGGGAGAGCCGGGGGCTGCGCGGAGGCTGCGGTGCGTGTGGGAGTCCCCGCCGGTCCCCTCCCGGCGCCTGGCGAGCGGAGCGGCGGAGGCGGGATGCCGGGGGGGGGACGGGACCTGCCCCGCTCCCCTCCCGCCCGCCCGCCCTCCCTCCGCAGGGGGCGGCGAGCCGGGGCCGCCGGCTGCGGGGAGGGGGCCGGGAGCGGCGGGGGCTCGGTGCCGGGGCCAGCCGGGCGGCGGAGGGCTGCGGGGCGGCTGGGCCCGAGCAACCGGGCGCTGGGCAGCGGCGGCGGGGCCGGGCTGGGCTCGGCCTGGTGCCGTAATAAACCTGAGCTCAGCCCCGCGCCTCTCTGCGTCTCGCTGAAGTAGGGGGTCTGCGGGGAGGGCTCGGCGTGAAGGGCAGTGGAGCAGCTTCCCATCTTGCTCTTAGCGTCATTGTTTCGCATTTGTTATTTGTCTTTTCCAAAATGGGTTGCTGCGGGGGTTGAATTTTTGTTCTCCTCCCCTCTGTAAACCCGACTGCTAATCCGTGCTGAGAGTCTGCGTGTGGCCGGGTGGGCTCAAGGCTTTCCCTCAGTGCTGCTGTAGCGCTGGGAGCCACTTGGGATCATAACTGGGGTAATCTCTCATTTGTGTAATGCTTTTTAAATTTGAACTCCTTTTAGTGGGAGCTCTGGGAAAAAGGTTGAAGTGGGCAAGCAGCGTGGGAGAATATGATTATTTCCTGGGAGTTTGGAATTGTACATGACTTTGCTTCGCTGGGTGATCTTTAGTGTCTGTCTTTATATTTTCGTCATCTGCATGGCACCGTACAGTCATTCCCTCCTTCTGCTAAGTGAGTTGGGTAGTAAGGAGGCTGAAGGTGAGATCTCTCCCAAAATCTGGAGGGACTATGTTTCTCTGCTTCTGCATGACTTCTGCCAAATGTTCACATCCCAATTCTAGTCTCTCCTAAATCTGAAAAGGGAGAGCAAACCATCTGGTAAATGATACCTATCACGAGTGCACAAAATCTTGCTTGCTTCCAGGCAGTTTTAGCCAACCAGTCGTCTGGAAACGTGAAGAAGGATGGAACAGGCAGGATGGGTAATGCCATATAAATTGGGCTTCCCCTGCTTGTCAGAACTCCTAAATTTGCAGTTCTGTTAAAGCTCAGCTACTTTGTTGCAACTTGTATTAATTCTTTTAAAAATATGACACACCAGTTTTGTATGCTTTCATTTCTCAGATAGTCTTGTCATCTTGGGTGAATTAGTAAAATACAACTTTTTTTTTAACCTTTTTTTTTTTTTTTCCTGGAGGGCGAGTTCTAGCAGCTCCTGCAAGTTTTAAGTTCTCTCAAGCAGTCTTTAAGTTTTTCATGATTCCTGAAATGGATTTTTAAAAGGAAATATATTGTCTGTGTGCCAGTGGAGTGCACTGTGGAAGCATGTATGATGCAGGGATTTTTCAAAAGGCATTGTGAAGAGTTAGATACATGAAGATAATTGAATTTCTTTATGAGGTTGGAGCGTAACTCCTTCAGGTCTGTTGATGTGTAGCTCTGATACTGTTACTTATTTTCAAGAAAAATAACAATGTCTGTATTGCCACATTGCTTTGGTCAGTGGTTCCTCTCAGAGTAGTAGAGAAAGGTGTATACTTAAATTGGGGGAGAGCATGGATTAGAGCATAAACTTCTGTGGTGACTTTTTGTGGTAAAAAAACCCTTTATGTATAAACCAAACAAGAAATTTTCCTTAAATAACATTTGTATGAAAGTTGAAGAGAGTATTCTAAAAATAATTATGTCAATAAAAATTAATTAAGTCAGTTTGGTAATAACTATAAAATAACATTTAGAGAAAAAAATTAAAGTTTGTAAAGTTCTCATATCCTATTGAAACCACTTGCTCTTTAAGGTAAATAAATAAATTAATTAAAAATAACAGATCATTATCCATAAATGGATTTTCTGTCCTTTTACTTGCCAAATTGTAATAACTGGGGTTCACAAGAAATTCCTGTGGCAGAGATCACAGAGCAAGATGTTATTTTAGTCAGATTTTGCTTAACACTGTGGGATGCCGTGAATTCTGGGTCACGGTGCAAAACTTACTGTAGTCATTGGAAGGAATATCCCAAGGTTTTGCGATGACCTTGAAGATCAGCTTTAAGAAATTATAAGTTTGAGATTCATTGCCATAAATTGGGTAAACCAGCTGCCATAATGGTTCTGGATAAGTTTGCAAGGGTTATCTATAAGGGTTTGCTATTAAACTTTTCCTTGGACTACTTCTTTTTTACGTTGGAGAGAAGTGTCAATAGCTCAGTCCTCTAGTGCTGAGCAGGCATGAAATTAGCGTGGGTAATAGAATTGCATTCCATAGGATATTCTGCAAATACCAGAGCTTTAACTGCCACACTTTACACATGGGGTTAGGCTAATATTTCATTTTAATTTGTTTTCTGATTGAATTGTTTAATTAGATGCCATCTGGGATTTCCTTTAGCATATAAATTGCAGCCTTGTAATATTTTACCAAGTGTCCTGGAAATAAGAGGGAACAAGAGATGCCTTCATGTAAAACACTTCTAAAATTATGTGATTTTAAAAAGACATTTTCACAGCAAGAAAAGTATCAGACTGAAAAGAGATTTCCAGATAGGAGAAGTTCAGAGAGAATGGAAGCATGCATTGGGTCCTGTTTGGAAAGAGTAGCATTGGAAAGGGAAATATGGGCACTGATCCTGACTAAGAGTGCAAAAGTTTGAATGCCCAAATATGTACCTGCAGTATTGCTTCTTACACCACTGGGTATCCACACTTCTACAAATGTTGAAGGATAACAATTCCTCTGCACACGTTTTCTGGGTGCTGGAAATACTTCTCTGCTTCCTTCTTCCCTCATTATGTGTTAATTTCTGTCGTGTAGCCCACGGGCATGCTGTGCAGGAGTCACACATCTGTATACTGACTTCTCTGGCAATAGGGACCACAGAAGTGTTTTGTGGAGTGGAAGCGTGATGCTGGAGCTTGAGCTTTAGCCTGGGAATCATGAATTCTTGGCGTGTGGCCTGCCACGATTTATAAGATGGTCCTGGTCAAATCACTTTACCTCTTTACAATGCTGACGACCTGTATGCTTTTCTTTGCAGTGTGCTGTGGTGATTGTGGTGTTAATTACATCTGAATGCTACCTGGATTCTTCCCCTCATCTGCCCCCACGCCCCCACAAATCATTAGTAGGAAGCATACCTTTTATGATATACAAATCATTAGTAGGAAGCATACCTTTTATACTGTCAGACAACCCACTGAGAGAAACTTCTAATTTCTACTTCCTTTTGAGTTTGCAAACAAGACGGTATTTTTTTTTAGATTAATTGTGTGTGTTTTTATGTCTGTGAAAGAAATCAAGGATGAAACAAGACGGAGAGTTTTATGCAGAATGCAGCCTTTTTTTATGTCTAACAAAGGTGTGCAACACGTGTATAATCTATTGAGGTTTATTATCAGAACGCATACTTTAAAGGACTAAGGTTTATGAACATTGTGTTAAATTAAATATCTGTGGTTCCAACCTAGGGTTTGAAATCAGTTTTTCTCTAATTTTGTTTGAAAACAGTATGCTCTGTTGAGTTCCCATGGAACACACTGGTTCAAAAAACCCCAAACGCTCTCATTTTATTCAAATCAATGCAAGAGTGCTTCAGACAGAACACAACACATCGTTCATCTTAATGCATCGTGCATTGTCTCTGTCACTAAAAAACTGCCCTACGTTTCATGTGCAGTTGGAAGGTCATGTGAGCAGGCAGACTACTCTTAATCTGCTACTTACTTTGTAACAATGACAAGAGGAAAAACACTAGCAAGAAAGGAATAATTGTTTTTTGCAGCCTGGCTTTAGGCCATCGTAGGTGATGAGTCAAAACTGTTATTTTGAAAAGTTGTGCTATGGTTAAGTTAATCTCACTTAAAACACCTCATGCATGCCATCCTGTTGTCTTACTATGCAATGATATTTTAGTATTTTTCAGCCTTTAATATTTTCAGCCTTTCTGATTTTGATCAGATGATGTTTGCGTTCAAGCATTGTTTTAAAAGATTATGGACTATTAAGTCTATTAAATGAACTTGCTTCCTTGCTCCCACCCCCGCCTTGGGGTGGGAATTAATAAATGACATGCAGTTAATACATAGAGTAGATCTAAGTTAAAGTTGTAAACACACAGCTGGATCTTAGTTAAGATCAATGGATGATACTAAGACATCTTATGTTGTACTAAGACTTTGGTTCCTCTTCTTTGCAAGCTGCTGCATCTGTTGCCATAAATGGAATGCCAAGCACTGTGTGTGGAGTTACTTGGGAAAGTTTGTTAAGAGTTTGTTTGCATGTGTTATCTCTTGACCTACCTGCTGCTTAGAATGGATATCTAGTCACCCTTTGTGGTCAGTTGGTGAAGGGAGAGGTCTCCAGTGTGGGATTCATTCCCTGTGTCCTGGACAGGTGACAGGGTTGAATGATTTGCTTTCAGAAATGTCAAATCTTGAGTTTGGGAACTGGGTCAACCCCAGGTCCTTAATTTTATCCATCCAAGCTATCAATGTTTGGATAAGTAAGCCCCACGTTTGATATACATCCCTTTATTTATTTCTTGATTTCCAACATGAAGAAGAATGTGGTCTGTAAACCTCTGGTTTGTGATAGCTATCCTCGGAACCTGGCTGGCTGTTTGGATTCTGTAAAGTCAGGCTCACTAGGATTCCCACAGCCACTCCACCATGTCTCTTACTCTTGTGTTGCTTTCCTTTTGGGAATAATTAATTGTTAAATCCCCCCAGCTTATTTCCCTGAAGCTCAAAAGCAATTAGGCATGTTTATCACTCACTGCAGTGTATTTATTCTGCTGAGAAAGAAATCAACAGTAGACAGTAGCCCTGGGAACACAGCTCTTGCTCCGCTACAGAGGGCACTATATTCACAGTCTCTATCCAAGTGAAGAGAGCTGCAGTCCCAAAGCAACTAATTGCAAGAGGAGGAACTACTTGGATATGTAAGACACACAGGATTAATTCCATTATTTTTTCTTTTCAGGCTGTGACTTCTCAAGTCATTCTAGATTGCTGCATGTCAGTGTGGATTAATTTGAATTTACCTTTCATGTTCTTCCATGCTTAGGAATGGGTGCACTAAAAACCTTAATATAGTGATTTCAGTGAGAAGACTTTGACTTTTAAATTGCTGCTTTAAATTTTCAAGCATTGCTGGAAGTTCAGGTACTTCAAGGACTGTCTACTGTAGATTTAATGATACTGTCTATGTTGACTACCACTTGATAATTTATTATTACTGTTATCGAAGATAACTTTTTTGTGCTTTTGGCATCTCTAGTTCTCTTCTAGTTACATTCTTTCTTGATGGTTCTTCCACCATGGATTTATTTTGCCATGGTTAGGACACAGTGGCCAAAACTCAGAAGTGGTAGTCTGGTCTTATTAAGGTAATTGTATTTTATTGTTGTGGTGGTTTTTTTTGTTTATTTATTTATTTTTAAATTGCCTCTTTTGAGCCAGAAACAAGAAAAGTTTTATTTGGCTACAAAGTGGAAGTGAATGGTAGCTTTGTAGTTGGGAAGGGAATTGACCAGGATTCTGTTTTCTTCAATCTAGACAATTTCTGTAGTTCACATGAAAGCCTTCAACAGAAGGTTAAAAAATGAATCAGGAGCGGAGACCGAAAACTATGCCCTCTACAAGCTCTTTTATTGGTAAGCTGGAGAATTTTGCCTTTTCTCTCTGAAAAAATTCATTTTTATTGACGTTTGTTATCTCTGCATAACGGCACAGCTTCAGTGGAAAGAGCGGATTGTGTACTACAACCTCTGAGCAGATGATTTATGGGCTGTGCAGAGATGGAGATAGCTATTCTGCTTAAGGTTCTGGACTCAGCTGAGTGCTTCATTTATGCTGCCTAGGTGTCACTTTGGAAAATGGTGCTCAGGTTGACACAACCAGCCTGCAGCTGTGCAGAGACTCAAACTTATTCTTTTGACTTTCTGCTAGACTATTGTGCCCGTGTACTAACGAATGATTTTATCTGCATGACCAAAATAAAGAGAAACACACATGAAAAGAAACACGAAGCAAGACCTACACATAGCTGCTGGGAACTGTGTGTTATGTGTGAGATCAGCTTGGTCCCACTGTTGTGCTCTCTCATGGCAATTATCCCCCTTAGCAGTCCAATATGAAAACTGCTCTTCCTCTTGGGCATTCTGGGACCTGGGGTTGATTGTGATCTGCCAGTTAACTGTTGTGCATGTAAGGGTGGGCAAAGAGAGCAGTAGGAGGTGTGACTTTGGTTAGGGCCTAGAACTCCAAAAAGCCTTTGCTCAGAGGAACCTAGTGCTGAGGCCACCATATGATGTGATATGTCTGTTCTTGTTTACTGGGGCAGAAAAAGATGGCTATATTTGTACACTCTGTATTTCTGAATCAAATACAAGAGAATTACTGTACATTGAATTCAAGACTGTTTTGAGAGATGGCTCTTACATGCTAATGGTACTTACTCTGTTTAAGGAACAGGACACAACACGAGAATCACATCCAAGTGTACTATTTGTTCGTAGCTGATGGAATTTTATTTTTTTCCCTTGCATGAGCTAAGTGCTTGTGAAAGAATCTAGCCCTCTGCCTCCAGTTGTACAGGATCTGGCCCTGCAAATGCATGTGTGCAAAATACGAGGCTTTCCATTATATTACAAAACAAGAGATTACAAACATTTTTTATCACTGAGCCTGGCGTGGGCTATGTGGTTTCTCCCTAAAATCTAGGGCAAAAAGGTAGAAGTTCTTGCCTGCTTGACTGTGACCAACTACAGAAGCAGTTTAATATAATTCTGTGTTCAACAGAAAGGTCTTGTCATCAACATCACATTAAGAAAGCATGCATAAACTGCAGTATAATGCAATAAGCTAATATTATCCATCTGAATTTTGGTGACATGATACTTAAAGAAAATTTATGATGATTTACAGAAGTTGATACTGGACTCAGATCTTGAGACAGTGAAAGCAGTTGTGAAGATGGCTTACCTGCCTTCACAAGGACCAGAGGTCCTTGGTTGCCATTAGAACAGCCCAGGAACTTGATCATCAGCTTTTAATGTGTGGAGTGTAGCAAGGGCCATAACAGGACATGAATCAGCTTTATCTGGTTAACAGATGTCCTCATTTATTGAAGCCATGAGATTATGCTGTTTGCTATGCTTGGAGCAGAGATTAGAGACTGGATTTAGTACAGTGTGCTGTGGTGTCTTCGGATTGCCTCTGAGTCTAGAGCAGCTATTGTGTGACTGGTGGTAATAACTGAAGTAATTTACTGGTCCACAACTAGCAAATCTACTTCTTTAATGAAATTAAATGTCTGTCTAATGCAAAAGTGAAAACTGACTGCTTATCTTCTCATGCCTCCTCTAAGATGAATTCTTTTTCATTTGACTGCTATATTATTTTTCCTTTAATTTCCTGTTTTTTAATTTTAAAATATCTTCTAGCCTTCCTGGTATTGTTCACCAAGCCACATTATGGTCAGAATCTATTATCACTTCCACCATCTGTGGAGTAGTCTATCTGTGCTGTCCTTGGCTTTCCAGTGCTACCTCTAGCTTCTTTAGAAACTTCTGGACTCCAAACAGTGGACAGTGTGGGCAAATATGCTAAGTAGACACTGAAACTGCCAGGTACCTGAAACCTAATGTTCTCTCTTCGTGCTGCTGTTACCTAAATATAAATTAAATAGATTTAATAATCTATTGTGACTACAGTTGTGCCCTGCAGATGTGTTCTTCATGTAACACCATTGTTTCTGGTTTCTTCATAAATTTTCTCTGCTCAACTGTCACTTTGTAACCAAGGTGCTACTTTTAACTTGATATCCTGAGTTTTCTCAGGCAAAGGCAGAGACCTTTAGGAACCAAAACCATGACTGTAATTATTACATCGCTCCAGCACCTTCTCTTCTTGGCTTTGAAAATAAACAAATAAGAATATAGTACCACTGTGGCAGCTATCTGAAATCCCAGTTGTCTTGTGATCAATGCTGTTGACTCAGAGATCTTTGTCTCCATGGATAAGATCTGTAGAAGCTGGGCAGAAGACAGGGGTGTAGGGAATTGATATGGCCAAATTTATAGAGACTGCTGCTGGCGGGTTTGACTCGATGCCAGAGTTGCTCAGATGAATCAGACAGAAGGTTTTCTCTTATCCCATTAGTAACAGCCAAGAAAGAGTGTGTGAATCCTGCAGTGGGCAAATGTTGCAGCATTGTGGAGTAGCCACGACTGTTCTGCCACTGTAAATCTTGGCCTCACTGATAGGAATTTGAGACTGACATGAGCTCTGAAGTATGAAATTAGATATCCTTCCCAACATGCATGTTATAATTAGCACATTTTAAATACCACATAATTGCCCAATTCTCTACTTATATCTTGAAAATACGTGATTTCAGTGACTTTGTGTCAGTAAAGTTGGCGGGGGTATGGAAATCCTATTGTAGCTTTGGTTTTGCATTCCTACTTCCTAAATCAAGCCCCTTATTTTAAATGTGAATGTTTGAATTTTCCTTTTATTAGAGCTGTCACAGGTGATCTCTGAGAAAAGAGGATTTCTATAAGCAGCTTTCTGAAGAATGTAAGAAAAAGAGATAGTATTTCTGTTTTTTTTTTTTTTTTAATTCATAGATAAATGAATAGTCTAGTCCTCATTTTGGGGAGATGTTACAGATTTTTAGACTGTGTTACTTGCCCATATGTAATCTGGATCTAGCTAGAGATCTGTTTCATGAATCCTCCAACGAATACAGGGAATTATCTGTCCCTGCTTTCATGGTGGATTCAAATTCCTTTGAAGCTTTTCTTTCTGCATCGAGTCATGGCTTGCCAAAGGCTTTGCAAGAAGGTTTGGCATCCCTTAGGTAAGAGAAAAACTGTCAGGTAAACTTTTCCAGCACAGCAGATTCAGCGAGTCTGTGCCGATCCATTACAGGATTATCATTGCGCTAGGGTTATGGTTAGAGAAAACACCCCTGGGGATTTCTCTGTGCACAGAATAAATATGGCTCGCAAAGAGGGCACAGCATAGTTTTTAAAATAATATTGTTCTATTTGTTTGTTTTTCTCTGTGGTATTTATAAGGTTACCAGCTGTATGTTGCACGATCACAGGAGGCCAGCATTTCCCTCCTCTACTTGTGCTAACAGGAATATCTTAAGTTGTTCAAGTGAAGGGTGGGGGAGTAGTATGTTGTAATTTCTATGGTATTTCTGATTAGAAGATGTGTTAACTTCATGTGTGACAGTTTGGAGGATGAGGAGGGCCAGGGAGTAAAGAAGTATAGAAGCTAAAGGCTGCATAAGAGTACCTGAATGTTTTATCCCTTTTTAGTTAATATGAAACTACAGCTATTGAGTGGAAACTGTTGAGTTTCCACTAGTGTTACTGAAACTGGTGAAACTAGTGCTGCTGAGTTTGCATGGAGTGTAAAGAAGTGATACACCATTTCTGATTCTATTCTGGAAGCCTTTTACTTTCTTGTTGCTCTCAAAACCAGTTTCACATCTAGTAGATTATTACAAATATTTGCTTGTGTTAATTAAAACCAAATCTAGCAAAAAAAGGCAAGACTTAAATCTATCTGATATAGTTTATATAGATTTTTTAAAATGTGTAGTATCTTTAATGAAGCAAGAAATATTTGGCTTGCATACAGCCAGAATATCATAAGCAAGATGCTGGTCTTGGCACCAAAATTGTATTGCTATTGGTCTCCAGTGTTACAATCACGTATTGTTGTTTTGGTCCTGTTTTTTCAAGAAGCAGTTGAGTTAGTACTCTGTGACTTTACAACACGATGTCAGCCATAGAGAATTATGACATCATTAAACTTCGATGTAGTTGAATGAGGTATTTTAAGCTTGTGTTTAGCTAATATTTCCACGTGGTTGTAAAGACATGTAAATTTAAGATTAATTTTAAACTGTTAGACATAAACCAAGCAAATCAACAATAAAAAACCCCCACAAGTTCCAAGGGGATGTATAAAGCCATATGTAATGCCAGGAAGACTAGTGAATTTATGCACTAAAAGAAGCAAGGCCAGAAAAAGCAGTAGCAAAATGATGACAGGAGATTTGTGTTTGGATAGAGCATTCCCACTTGCAGATTTCATTTCTCTAAATGCAGGTGTTGTAAGAAGAATGCTTTTAGTATAGAAGCATTTTCATCTCATTGATTCATTGTTATACTTCATATAAATGCAATTCTGTCAACATACATGAGTCTTTCAGCACAGCTTATGTCTTTCTTACATGGAAGCAGTTGAAAAGCACTTTTAAAATGCTAATTCTACAAAATTTTCATTTAAGTACTGAGAAAAACTTCATGCAAGTGAATATGGAAATATATGTACAAATATTTAATATATTAAAAATATTCTCTAGATAATGATAATAATATCTCTCTATAAATGTATCTATGTGTTTTTAATGGTTACACAAGTATCCACATGTTTTGTCTTGAAGGCAGGAAGGATCTTCCCCATTGCCTGATATGGGCTGACATGGAAGAGTTTCTTAGTGGTAATAAAAGTAGTGAGACAAGAACTTGATTAGAGCAAGTGGGAGCATGTTTGCATAGTATCTCAGTACGGTGGCAGCAGGAACAGACTCCTGCAGTCTGGAAAAGCAAATGACAGAAGTATTGCCTGAAGTGCGATGGTATCAGGTTTTCAGACAGTTGTTAGTGTTCTCTGCAGTAATTGAGTAATAGCTGATGTGAATCCTGCACGTTTCATCACTTACTACTGGAGATTGTTTTTGGGCTGATTGACTGCTATAGAAGCAGGTATGATACTGGGCCATAGAGTGAATGGGAAGCCACGCTATTGATTTCTCATTTGAACAAGTAAGCAAATGTAAAGCTTTTTATGTTGCAACTTCTAGCTCTTGAGAGTAGATTTTTAATCGTTCAGCCATGGATTCTTTTTTCATAATTACAAAATAAACTACTCTGGGAGGATT
The DNA here is from genome assembly GCA_004320125.1 of Scolopax mira. Taxonomy (NCBI): domain Eukaryota; kingdom Metazoa; phylum Chordata; class Aves; order Charadriiformes; family Scolopacidae; genus Scolopax; species Scolopax mira. The sequence goes on along the minus strand of BJBW01002143.1, from coordinate 37,404 downwards.
TTTAAATTTATGAAAGAGTAAAATGTCACAAGGAAGCCAGGAGACCTGAAGCCATGCAAAGGGAAATGTAATGTCATAATGTGTGAAACATTCCTTGACTCCTTGCACTAATAATATGTCAATATGTTTTTGTCTGCTTGACAATATATAGGAAATACCTTTGATTTTGTAAAATTGCACATAATTTATCAACATTTCTTTTGATTCTATTGATTAAAGCTTTTCTGCCTTGCCTAAAGACATTAAATAGCAAACCATCTGCCAAAAACAGAATTAGCACCAGTCCTGAAAATTAACATTAAAAAAAAAAGTTTAGTCTAAATTTATTTCAAGGAATGTTCCTATTTGTTTTCTGAGATGAAGAGGAAAAGAAAAGCTTCTGTTACAGTATGGCAAAAGGCTGGAGTACCTGGTCAAATACTGGTATTGACTTCATATTGTGGAGAGAGATGCAAAAATGCATACAGGTACCAGAAGATGTAGTGTATAAGTCTTATTACAAACTCTGTCCCGTGTGGCTGTGTGTCCACCACCTGTATCAGTTATGCAGGAATTGATGGATAATCAGCCATTCAGCCCAAAGTATTCTTTGTGTGGTTGCCAGCAGTGAAACATGCTGATGGCAGTGGCTTGCTCTATGGACGTAAGTGTAGATTATAGAATAATCCTCATCCTCCCAAGTTTTGTTAATATAATGAGGTGGTAAATATAAAACTGGCATGATTGTAGAGAGTGATTTTTTTTTTTTTTTTTTAATTTGATCTTCTTATTATGCTTTGCTATTATCTTTGTGTGAGCAGCTTTTAGGCTGTGAATGGCTATGCTGAAGTAGAGAACATGCTTACAGGAATAGAACTTCAGTATATTTGCAGTGTTGGGACAAAAATAGGGAGTATGTTTCTTGACAGATTAAGACAAAGAGCTTGGGCATTTAACCTAGCTTTTGTGGCTCATTATGCCAGGTAAGAACACCATGTAACTTCCATAAGAAGTTGATCAACTGCCCTAGGAAAAGAAGGTACAGGGAGGAAGGATTACTCAATGCTCTGTGTGTCATCACAGATTCAATAGCGGATAATTCTGGATATTTGCTTCTTCAGCAATTGGATTATCATCTTAACTGTCCAGTTAAGACAAACTTTAAATAGTAAAGCCGACTTTGCAGGTACTATACATTTGTACCCTTTCTGCTATTAAAAGATAGGCAGTCATTATGTGAAAGTGAGAACAAGCTAATCCTGGTAAGGGCTGTTCTGTCTTGAGATTTCCCCTTACATTTAAAACCTTAAGATATTGATGGATATTAAATTATTCTTTTGGAATTACATTCTTTCAACAAAGGGTCCCTGGACTGAGTTCTCAGTCAGTGTGAATGTACCTGCTGTTCTTGCTCTGAATTCTCTCCTCTGCTGGATTCACATAAATTACTGTCACTGCCATGCTGTAGTAATTCATATCGCTGAGGTATTGTGGGGCTTGGAAGTCAGTGGGATGATCTGTGCAGAACAGTATAAAAAGTAATAACTCATTTCCTGTGTTCCTTCAGAATTCTGCTCTGTGTACCCAGGGGCCAGGTTGGGATCAAGAAGGGTAGCTCTTTCTTCATTCATGTCTGTGGAGTTAGTTTTCTCATATCACCATATCTGGGTCTCAAGCATAAAGAAGGGGATGATAAAGAAGAATGAAAGTCTCCACAAGTATAAAAGACAATGTAATTATTAAAGGAGTTATGTAAAATACTGTGTCAAATTACAGATAATGGTGAATATTTAGCAGTGGACTCTCTACTGTCTGTCTTTATTTTACAACTTGTTCTTAGGTTCCTAGCTAACCAGGCTGTTCTTGCATGTCAGTGTGTAGCCATAGAATTGTCTGATGTTTTTACAGTGGACATGGTGCAGAGACTCTGAGAGTTTTAGCCACAATGACAAATTGTGACAGTGCATGGTATCACAGAAAAGAAAAAAGATAAAATAACAATATAGGATGTAGCAGTTTACTACATTAAACTAATAAAAAAAGCATATTTTAACTTTTAAAATAATAGTTTTTAATGTAACTCTTATACTCTCTATTTATTGTTCATGCTCCAAATTTATTGAGACTGACTTTGAATTTACCTTTCTGCTATTTGTTGAGAACAGATGTTATTTTCTCCCAACACCTGGAACTGACAAAATTCCCCAGTCTCATTCAATTATCATCCAACAAGCAGGGCTTTTTCAAGCAATTTACCTACAGGGGCCAATTCAACACAAGGTGGAAGGAAAAAAATACCCTTTTCACAGAATTTAAAATAAACTCAAGAGAAATCCTCCTCATTTCATCAGAATGAATAGCTGTAGTTTTTTAAATTAAAAAAAAAAAGACAAAAAGGCAAGTTTGTGAAGTTGTATTCATGCTCTTCTTCAGTATATGAAGCATATAGAGCTTGATAATTTTCTTCAGACTCAAAACACAATAAACCATAAGTTTTTGCTGCTTCTTAAGAAGGAAGAAAAACAAAAGCTTCCTCTTTGTAGGTTTTTTTTTTTCCCTGCTGAACTGCACATCTAAATAAATACAGTGCTTGAGTCATTCCTAGTTTACACCAGAGAACAGTGAAAGCAGCGAGGTAGGAATTAGACCTCTTGAGGTAGACTGATGAGGTATTCAACAACTCTGGCATAGTTTTTCATATTCATATTCACACAACTCTGCTTGTGTGAACCTCATGAAGTTCAACTAAGCCAAGTGCAAGATCCTGCACCTGGGTTGTAGCAATCCCAGGCACAATTACAGCTTGAGCATAGAATGGATTGAGAGCAGCCCTCTCAGTCCAGGGATTGAGGAGGACTTGGGAGTGTTCATGGATGAGCAGCTCAACATGAGCTGGCAATGTGTGCTGGCATCCCAGAAAGACAACTACATCCTTGGCTGTATCAAAAGAAGCATGGCCAGAAGGTCTGAGGGAGGTGATTCTACCCATCTACTCTCTTCTGGTGAGACCCTACCTGCAGTACTGTGGCCAGTTTTGGATTCCTCATCACAGGAAGGAATGTACCTGTTGAAGTGAGTCCAAAGGAGGACCATGAAGATGATCAGAGGGCTGGAGTACCTCTTCTATGAAGACAGGCTGAAAGAGCTGGGCTTGTTCAGCCTGGAGAAGAGAAGGCTCTGAGAAGACCTTATAGTGACCTTCTAGTACCTAAAGGGGGCCTACAGGAGAGATGGGGAGGGACTCTTTATCAGGAGTGTAGTGGTAGGATGAGGCGAAATGGTTTTAAATTGAAAGAGAGGAGATTTAGATTAGATATCAGGAAGAAATTCTTCACTGTGAGGGCACAGGTTGCCCAGGGAAGTTGTGGATGCCCCATCCCTGGAGGTGTTTGAGACCAGGCTGGATGGGGCTTTGAGCAACCTGCTCTAGTGGGAGGTGTCCCTGCCCATGGCAGGGGGGTTGGAACTCCATGATCTTTAAGGTCCCTTCCAACTCTGACCATTCTATGATTCTATAGGGCCACAACCCTTCCTTTCCTGCAGTCCTGGAGCCTGCAGTCACCTCAAACAGTGCAAGTAACGCTGGGAATAGAAGGCCCTGGCTGAAGAGATGTACACATTTAAGTTTCGTATCTTTCAGTTCAGACTTCATAAGGGGGAGCCATATATTCTACTCAATTCTACTCTACAAATTAAAGTGTGAGTTGCGATTATTACCTTTAAGAAAATTGAGACTGGAGCAGGGGATTTTGGCCACATAACTTTTCCCAGCTGCTGTCTGGAATATCTGTTTTCAAGATATCTCATGTCTAGCAGTGTTTTTGTTACAACTTGCTTTAGAGGCTTCAAAACCAAAATATAAACTAAAATGAGTTAACAAGAGATACAAACAAGGTTGCAGTCAAGCAATTAGAATTTGGATGGAAATTTAAATAGTTTAAAATGCTGCAGCAGTGCTGTGTTAGAGGATGTGCTTATGGCCCAGTGAAGAGCGTGTTGACTTTCTTTTTTTCTTTTGTTATTGCATTTTGCCAAATTCTGCTAATGTCTTTGTTTTTGAGAGTGTTGTTTTTACCTCTCTGTTAACCCTACTCTTTAAACATTGTGGACCTGTATCGTAGGAAGTTCAGAGTTTTCAGCTAATGGATTTTGGGAGCCTATGGGTAAAAGTGGTTAGGAAAAGATAAGCTAGTCGCAGGATCTCTCTTACAAAAGTGTAGGAGTTCTCCTGCTGCCTAGCTCTTTGGGAGAAGCATTACAGAGATTCTTGAAGAAAGACTAAGTGGCTGCTAAAAGGTGTGTTTGACTATGCAATCAGCTAAATTTCAATGAGCACTTATAATGTCAAATAGCGTTAAGTGGGAATGAAAATCCATTTTTCCCCATCAACTTGATCCACTTTACTAAATGTCATGGTTTAAATCCAGCCAACAACGAAGCTCCACACAGCTGCTTGCTCATCACCTCCTCCTCCCCAGGAGGGTGGGGGAGAGAATTGGAAGAGTAAAAGCGAGAAAACTCGTGGGTTGACATAAAGGCATTTTAATAAGTATATCAAAAGCCATGTAGACAAGCAAAGCAAAAGATGTGAATTAACTCACCGCTTCCCATGGGCAGGCAGGTGTTCAACCATCTCCAGAAAAGCAGGGCTCCATCAGGCCCTGGTTACTTGGGCAAACAAAGGCCATCACTCTAAATGTTTCCCACTTGTTCTTCCCCCCCCCCCCGCTTTTATATCTTATACCATACATTGTATGGTATGGAATATCCCTCACGTGGGGTCAACTGTGTCGGCTGTATCTGCTCCCAACTTTTTGTGCGCTTCCAGCCTGTTTGCTGTTGGGGTGGTGTGAGGAGCAGAAAGGACCTTGACTGCTGGCAGCAACTAAAATCATCAGTGTGCTGTTAACACCATTCTCATCCAAACCCAAACACAGCCCTATACCAGCTGCGAGTAAGAAAGTCAACTCGCAGTTGGAACCATGATACTAAAAGAACGCAGGAATTACTTCTAAACCTTGCATGTGGTTGCAGACTCTATGTAGCGCTGGAGGCTTCTGTTGAAGAATTCATCAAAAGGACAATGATCTTGCAGTGTGGACTTCTAATAGAATGTCTTTCTATGAAACCTGTGTTTAAGTTAATTCTACTTCTTCAACATATTTTCTTTCTTAAGATTACCTTAAAACGCGTGAGTTTTCCTGCTTCTGAGATCACTAAGTCCCTGTTCAGTTCACAGTTTCTATGTATAGAACAAACAGGCTGTATGCATAAATAGGACCTATTAGATTGGTTCTCTCACAGACAAAATGTCTAAATACTGAAAAGCTTTTGTAACATAACTGTCTAGCCCCTTATTTAGTCTGCCATTCTTTTTCAGGCAGAGTAACTGTGTGTGCTTAACCAGGAAACTTGCTGTGTCCTAAAGAGGGAGAAAAAGCCAGGGTGGACATGGGCTCGTTGGGAGCTTTACTCTTTGTGCCAGTTAGTGCAGTTGCCCCTCTCCCTTATATAGCTTTATGGAAGATGGACTCATGCACCCATCAACAGATAGTTGACTCCATTGTGATACTGTCCATTTATTCTGGCTTGTGTGTTTGTAGTTCTTTCCAGTTGTCCAAATTAAGTTTAGGATTTGCATTAGTTGTGGTTTTAATCAAAAACTTAAACTTCTATTTCTTGTGTGTTTGAAGGTAAGGTTAGTCTTGTTATGTTCTTGTTCATATGTTCCTGTTATAACTTATTTCCTAGAAGTTTGGAAGCAGCCTGTTTGTCCAACACACTTCCTTTTTGCTTCCTGAAGAATGCCATTCTTTGAATGTCTCGGTCTTGAAGTCCATAGACTTCTTGCAACAAATACTCCAAAGTCTGAACGCAAGTCATTTTCCCAGTTATTTGGTCCATGCTGCTTCTTGAATGAGTTTGTTTCTATGTACACTTCAGATTGCCTCAATTGTTGTGGCATGTTTTAGCACTGCCTTTTACCTGACACAAAAAGTGCAGTCAAATCAGTAGAAAGTGTGAGTAAAAACCTTAAAATTAGAAATGATGACAAAACTCATGGCTGTCAGAGAAGCAGGCTTTCAGTGTAATGTTTTTTTAAAACTTGTAAATTCCATTTCTATAGGTCTCTTAGATATGTTTTGTAATTTTTTTTTTTCTGTAAGTGACTTTGAAGCCTTAACTGCTTAACCCCTGTTAACACATTACCTTTCTAAGAGAAAAAACATATTAATCTCTTAAATTGCTTGAAGAATACCTCAGGATTTTGGTGGTGTTACAATTCACATGAGAGGGACCCCAGTAGTTATACCATTTGCAGTACTTTTCTTCTCTATCTTATGTGTGTGTGTGTTCATTTTTATGTAAATATATTTGTATATAGTCGATAATATTTTTTTTAAATAAACAGAAAATTAAAAAATTTAAATAGGATGTTGATGCTTCCTTGGACAACTGTGATATCGTGGAATGCTAGATTCCATTGCTGTCCTACTATTTTGTAACACATCGATGAACTTCCTGTTTACAGACAGCTACTTGGCTGGTCTTGGACTAAATCAGAAGTAGAGGTGTCACTCCAACAGAGAGGAGTGATGTCCCTGTCACAAAAGGTGGGCTTTTTGTCTCTGAAGTTGGTGGCTATGTGTAGTCTAGTTAGCACACAGTTAGCTGTGTACTTCTGCCTCATCAGCTGCCTGAACTGTGACTCAGTAGTGATTAAATCTACACGGTTGTGTTTCTCTAGGGCACAAGGGCTGGTGGTTGTACTAAATATCGTTACTTTCTAGAATAAATTCCGAGCTTGTGTCAGCAGAGTGTTATCATTCCATTGTGTCAGTGGAAGTGTATCTGCCCATGGCCAGTTCACATTCACTGCTTGCTTATTTGCTGACTTCAGATACAGTCTTTTTCTCTCAGATTTGAAAGTTGTAAATGTACTATGTTGCCATGCTATACAGCTATTCCTATCAAGAGAACTAGAGGTAAAAGGCTAACTAATGCAAATTCTGAGGAATTCACACAATCAAATTTTATAATTATGCAATTGCTTAAAATCATTACTAGTAATATTGGCATTAAAAGGAGGAATTAAATACCTAGTGGGTTATCTCATAACCTTTTCATCTTTTACTTCTGAATCTGAACTAATAAAAACAATGTTTGATTCATCAGTCTACCTTTCTAGTGACTTTGGAATCTAGTAGTTAAATTGATGGGAATCAGAGTTTAAAATTCTTGGAAATAATTATATCAATATAATATTCCACAAGTAATAGAGACTCTTAGGTACTGCCCTTGTGCCAGTTGAAAAGTTCCAGGTATTAATATTTGCCATTAAAGAATGTTCATGGGAAAAGAACACCCACCTGCCCCCAGTAATTTCCTAAATACTGGAAATTTTTCAGAAGAGCTCACATAACCCTGGAAGTCCAAAAGAAAACTGACATCTGTTCTTGTGCTCAGTGATCTGATTTATTTAATTGTGTCCTAGGTCCTTTCTCAGCTTCTTGAAAAGAATTCCTGTGCAGAAAAGGGACTATTCATTCTCCTAATATGACTGCAACTGGTTGTACTGCAGCACATTTGCTTTTTTTATCAGCTAAAATGAATTCTGATTGCAGATGGCTGAAAAACTGGGACACAGCAAATTTAGCGGCAGTATTAATAAACGAGACAGCGTACTTTGCTATCTTCATATCTTGTGCAGAATATCTGCTGAGCTGATCCTTTCCCTCAGCTTCAGGTGTCCCTTTGATGAAGGGATCATATGGTCTTTTAAATGTCATGACTGGGAAGTACAGTGGGTGTAGGTATCTAGCATTTCTGGATCTCTTATTATAAGCTTGGAAATGTCGAAACATAGTTTGTCCCTATGGTCTGATTACCTTCAAATTATTTGATTCTCTCTGTGGCCATGCTGGCTTTAGGCTGAGACACACCTATTGCTGCAGAATCTCACTGATATTTGATAAATATGGTAGAGATCTTTAGTGTAGGTGTTGATATGTACACAGAATCTGGAGGGAGGGAGGTTTTCTGAGTAGTCGGTAAGTTGTAGAAAATGAAAAGAATCATTCTGTGCAGAAACTGTTGTGAAATCCACATGAATATTTGTGTGTGTGAGTATATGTATATATGTAATAGCTATGTAAAAACATACATTTAACAGGTGTGAAACTTTGGAAAAACTAGTTTGGAAAAAAATCTTCAGATAAGTTATTCATTGGTCTCCAGAATACTTTAGGAAGGATTTGTTTGCTGTAGAAATGTGTAGATGTATCTCTTTTGAAGGTAGAATAGCTACTATCACAATTAATTGCTTTGTGGCTTGAGAGGCCTCACATTGCTGTCCTAGGTGGGGATGATAAAGTTTCAGTGTTTGAATACTTGGAGAGTAATTTCTTTCACCACCTGAAGGTTTTTTCTGTTTGCTCAGCATGTGTGATACCCTCCTATAATAAACCAGCATTTTGCAGCCGAGGATGCCATCTTGGCATACTTCAGAGCACTACTTCAGCACTTAAGTTAGCCAGTTAATTTTTACATAATCATTGGCCGTTCTAGAGGAACCTGAACTTGAGAACAGATCTTCAGTAATGTTGAATGCCACTGGGCAGAGGAAGGTAAGAACATCAATAAGACCTTCTGATGACCAGGCTGCAGTTAAAAAGTTTGATGTACTATTCCCTGACATCTGTGTTTTCTAATTATTCCTAAATTAAGATACTATTCCCTGACATCTATGCTTTCTAATTATTCTTGAATTAAGGTCAACTTTATAGGGCATAAAGATATTTTCAGTGTAGACAACACTGTCTTCACTGTGTATCAAGGTGCAAATGCAGGCCCTTGGACTACTCTGCAGGGAAATTGTAACATCTGGCTGGATTTGCAGTTCTGAGTCTGCAGAAAGCTATTCCAGATTTCAGCTTGGTTCTCCACAGCCATTAGAGCAGGATCATTATTGCTAATAGAGTGATCAGTTACAGGAAAGATGAGTGTGTGGTGAAAACCTGCCCCTTTGAATAGCTGGGATCTGGATTAATTCTTTCAATTAATGGTCCTGCCTCCTTTTGATATTACTGATGGTTGTTCTACCAGCAGGTAGGCGTGATTTTTCTTTCATTCTGGCACAGGTGACATGTTTGGCTTGCTGAGCTGATTAATATCCCTAAACAAAAGCTTCAGTGTTTACTGTTCTAGAAGGAGGCTTGTCAAATCCAATCAGTCATTATATTTATGTGGCAAATTGTGTTTGAGATACATTGTAATCAGCCTGTGTATGAAGATTTTTAAGAAACAAAGCAAAGAAACCTGACACTGGGGCCCTCTGCAATGAATGGAATTGCTAAAAGAATGTTTGCAGCAGGAAGATAAGTGTTGTTACATTTTTAGTAAGTGCATTTTTTATTTTGATAATGAAAATTCTTTCTCTATTTTTGTTAGGAATCTTCCTTGTCAGAGAACATATTTGTCTCCTCTTGCTTAGGGTCAAATTATATGCTAACTGCTTTGTCAAAATGCCAGCTGACCTTATGACCATTTTGTATATATGCACTGACATGGGCCATTTGGTCTGGGGCCCTTCTCTTGTTATTTTCTCTCAATGGCTTGGATGAAGTTCCTTTTCTTGCTTTATATTGCACAAGGAATATTAACTTAAACTTTTAAATTAGTAAATAAGGAAAAAGAATTTGCAAGAAAGGGACTGTGTTTCTTTTTGAGAGCAGCTTTTTATGGTGCAGAGTTAGTTTTATTCCACTTTTTTGAAATTGTGTGCCATTTCAAGGTGGTTAAGCGCACATATTGGCAGAGTAGTATTACCATATCCTGTTCAGAAAAAATAAATAAATTGTGAAGCCTGGCATAGCAAGAGAAGCTTTCCTAGTACATCAGTTTCTGGTGTTGTAAACTCTGCTGTTTTTCATTACATTGGCAAAATTTCAGCTCGCAAGCTTTTGTAGAGTTATGAATTGTCTTGACAAAGACAAACTTCTAAAAAATCTTATTTAATTTGCTGACTACAGTACGGTTGTTTTGTAAAGCATATACTTTCCATGATTTCCTAGAATTTAATTTAGTCCTATAGCAAAGGTTTTATATTTTTTAGGAGAACTTACTCAAACGAAGTCTGAAAAATCCCTGTAAAGGCAACAAAGCTATTAAAAACGGTAGTAGTACTATACATAAAAAAGAAACCCTGCTCTTTAGGGTAGCTGATACTTTTCAGAGTAAACCCCAGTTTACTTCATGCCTTAGTAAGAATTGATGAGCAACTTACTGACAGAAGGCAATTGTTTTTCTTTTGAAATTTCACTTTCATGAAATTCTTTACATGTATATCACCAAAAAGAATCCCACCCCCCCCCCCCAAA
>BJBW01002143.1:0-27028 GCA_004320125.1 Scolopax mira | reverse complement strand
AAAAAAAAAAAAAAAAACCCACCAAAGAAAACCCTTAAATATTTGACTAAAGGAACAGTAAAGAAAATTCTGGCTGATAACTAGAAATATTTTGTAAATGACTATAGACTTTAAATATAACACTGTAAGGTGCTGCAGTTTAAGAAAGTCTGGAGGTTATCATTAATTTGATACAGTAATGACAGATATAAGGGATGTAAATAGAAGTTTTTATGTGTGAATGCATAATCTCTGAAGCCCACATTTTCCACTTTTTCAAGGAATGTCTGCTTTTAATGTATATTATTGATTGGTTTTTCAACCCAGAAGCTCTGTTTAATTATTAATACACCTCTCTCCAGGAATCACCAATTTCTAATGTGTGCTTAAATGCAGAACTCTTCCCACTGCTTCTGAGATCCCTGGAACACTGACCCTTCTGCTTTCATCTGTCTAAGTGTTTATTCAGACCTGCAGTATAACTTATAGAAGATCTGTTTTGCCCTTTACTCTGTTAATATCTTAATTCCATTAAGCTTGTGCTAATGGCCTCAGTTCCTTGAACACTTCCCTTCTAATGGAATGATTCGAGCTATTGATTCTTCAGCTGACGTTATTGTATGCCTTAAGGTACAAACCAAGACAGGGGTGCCAGCTCTTGGTTCTGCAGATTTACTCCAGAATTGCTTCTGTGCAGTTCAGAATAAGTATTACAAGTCAAGGGTGTCTATTCCCAAATTTCACTGAGATTTTGGTGCTCAGGGAGTTTAATAAGTGGGCTTTACTGAGAAAAGCATTTTCATTAATTAAATTTCTATTCTGTACATCCACTTCTTCCATACATAGAGTTTCCCATGATGACTCTCTAGAATATAAGCATCCGAGATTTTCATGTATGATACTTGAGTTTAACCTGCACAATTCCCTACTAAAAGTTACTTATTTCAATTTATTGTCCTCGTATTTGACCTGGATGTTTCTCAGACAAAATATTTTCTTTTCTGAATTATGTAGTACTTTTTCTTTAATCCTAGTGGCTCCTGCAATCCTATGGACTTGGTCACTAAAGTAGTAGTCAGCATGAGTGAGACTAGTATAATCTGCTCCACTATGCGTTTTAATAGAAATAAATTCCACTCAGACCCTGTTGTTTTTTCCAGACCAATCTGTAGTCTGTTCCTTGAGTAATTTTTGGAAAGCTATGGCTGGAGCATTCACTGCTGAGTTTTTATGAGTACAGAAAAGCCTGGGTGGTTTATTCTGTATCTTCCAGATTATTATGAACACGTAGTATTTTCCTTCTTCTTGCATGTTTTCCTTTCCCAGTTATGTAGGAATAAAAAAAAAGAATGTGTGTGCAGAATGTAGTTAAGATTTATTATGGCAGTGGGATTGATGAGTTCAACTTATCCCTGTGTGCCAGTTCAGATGGAGAGGGCAACTGTTAGTCATTGACCTTGGGGAAAAAATATATTTATTCCCTTGCAAAAAAGTCCAAGGTAAACTTTGAAAAACATTTTTATGAAATAACCATCTTGAGAGAGAATTCCAGCTCAATGTATCTACATATTTATTTACTTGTACAACTGAGAGGAAGAAGAAAAGAAAAATATCCATGTGCAAATATATTTGTACAACAAAATGGAGAAAAACACACACTAGGAGCTTGCTTTCTTCCTAGTACATTTACTGAATCAAATCAATAGTTTTACTGTGGTATCGTTTAGAATTTTGCCTGAGGTTTTTAAGTTATTCACAACTTATGAGGGAAAAAAACCCAAACCATACCAAATCCACAAACTTGGAAAGAGCCTTTCCCCTCCTTTCTTCCACTTGATGAAGGCGAGGATATATTTTAAAATATATTTAAGTATATTTAGCCTGGATTTGACTTTCGAATTTAATTTCTTCTGTCTTGAATGCATGATGGAGTCATCATTTGTATACTGATCCAAAGCTACAGAATAGTTTTCTGTATGTGGTATGCATGTACAGGCTGTCACTTATTGTTTACATGTATGAAATTCAATGATTTGCTGTTCCAGGCAAGTGTTGAATTGAGATTATGAGTTGGAAAACAGGGTATTTCTCTCTATTTCTATATTGTATGATGTTGTCTGGTAAGAGGAAAGAGGAAGACAAGGAAGTCTCAGTTTTGTAGAGGGTCTTCTGTTTCTCTGTACTGTCTTGCTTTTCTTCCTGGAAGTTTCTCTGAGACTGATTCCTACCTTAATGCAAAGTTTTGTAATAAGACTCCAGTGACAACTACATGTACTTGGGTCTTTTGCTAATTCCCTGTGCGAGTCTGCTGAATGCTAACCCAAAAGGTGGGGTTTTGCTTGAAAAAATAAAAGATGGGAAAGATCATACAAATGATCAAAACCTAATTACCTATTGTTGGGGTTTTTTAAATGAAAAATAAAAAAAGAAAAGAAAACCCAAGAGCTTGATTTTTAAAGGAAGTGTGTACCTAAACTTAACTATTTCAAGTTCATTCCAGTATGGTTTTGGTTAGCAGTTTTAAACCCAGCAGTTACTGGGTTTAAATCAGTACTTTACAGGAACTCTACTGAAGCAGCAACAGCCTTTATTCTGCAGAATGAAAAGGTGCAGAACCAAGCCCAAAGTAGATACTTTTAAAAGGGCCTCCACAGGTCTAGTGTGAGGTCTGCTTATCTTTCTTCCTACTCAGAGATGTTATTGTTTTGCCTTAAATCCTAAACAGCACTCTGTTTTTTGCTTCCATTCCCCTTACATATGCATTATGGAGAGTGGGAGAAAGATTTAGCTGACTGAAAGTTTGTGTCAAGACTCCCTGTAAAGGAAGAGGCTTAACTCAACCCAACGTAGCAGCATCTAGATTTCTCCATAAAAGCACCCACTTCTCTTGACAAGCTCTAAAGGGGAATGAAGTGCCTGCAGTAAAAGGAACTAAATCTCACTAACCCACATGTAGGTATCCACTTCGTGTTGGAATTAGATAAAATGAACCCCACTATAAATGTTTGTCAGCCTAAATCTTTTGAAATCAACAGAGCAAATTCTGTGAGTGAGGTTGGCCAGTTTTAAGCTATGTCTTCTAGCAAATACATGAAGCTTGGGTTTTTTTCAGTGTGAGGTAACCAATATTTTGTTGTGGTTTATGTTAGATGTTAGCTCTTCTTATGAGTTGGTGTAGCCTTTTTGGGTTGGCTCCACCAGCCAAATATATGCTGTACTGTTGAAATAAATACAGTTCTAAGATGTTTATCTCAGTATTTTAGCATGAATGTCATTATGTGTTGTAAGTGTGAAAGTATATATAAATACAGTGATGCAATTGCTCTGGGTTCCAGTTGCTTCTGTAATAATCCCCTGCATCACAGGTGTTTAACTGTTTTCATTGTATTGGCCTTTTACTTGGGATACCAGGGCTTGTGAAATAAATGTCTCTTAAACACTAGACTTAGGATGTGTTATTCACAGTTCCAGTAATGCTGCAGAATCTGGACCAGAAAATTATACTTAAGAAAGGAACCTAGTAAGCAAACAAAATATTCCTATGCAGATTGGAGGCATTATATTATATAGTAATTACGGGAAATTATTTCTGTTCCCATTTGGGAATTTTGAATGACAAGCCATTATGAGTCCTAAAAACCAGACGTTATGAGTCCTAAAAGCCAATTTATAGTAATGTTTCAGTTCTAGACTTTCCTTCAGGCTGCTGGTTCCACTGTGTACTGGGAATATTAAATTGGGTTCATTTGTTTTGTGTAGATTTTAGTGCAGCATCACAGAGATAATACATTGTGCACGTGGCACAAATTCTCACTTTTTTTTTTTTTCTACTCCTTAGTTCTGAATCCTAAAGCTGTTTTGGTGCTATTTGGTGTGTGATTTATATATAAAGAGGTGCACAGAGCTTTACGTGGTATTATCTTTTAAAACCCGAAGAGCTTTCAGGTAAAGTGGTACCAGTTTGGCAGCTCTCAACTTGATGCAAGACGTGAGATAGAAAGGAGCCCAGTGGAGGGTTAACAGGGATATCCCAATAGCCTCAGGATCAGCTCAGCCTATTGTGTTACAACCTTACAGTTAGGTTACAGTTTAGCTTAAAAAAATCCCAATATTATAATGAAGTAGTTATATATATGAACAGGAGGGATTTTGTTGTGTTTTGTTCTTTATTTTGGAAGTTACTGGGAATAGAAGTCTTTAATCTGTGGAACAGGGACAGAGGCAGTGTATCCCGCTGCGTGGCCACAGTGTGGGCTTCTGGTTTGTAGCTTAGAGCAAAAGTGCCCTTCCCTTCCCAAGGTGATCATTTCTGCTGGTGAAGGGTGGCTGTGTGAAGTTATCATGTGGTCCCTTCTCTGGGAATGTGGGAAAAGTGAAAATAAAAAGCACAAGGGATCAGGACCCTTGATTTCAGCGGGAAGCAGATTTTGGCTGTTCCGGGGTACCCTCTGCAATTTGGGTGGTTGCCATTCCCTGATTATATAACAGAAAAAGGAAGTCACACTCTGTAAAAACAACTTAATTAGACTTGAGTCTCAAGGGCTACTGATCTGATGCCTTTCACAAACACTAAATGATTTATTTGTTCCAATAAAAAATGAAAGCAAGACAAATAATAAAAATGAAAAAGGAAGCATTTAGATGCTGACAGTTAGAAGGAATTTGTAATGTAAAGATTATGGATTGATTTATTTATTTATTTTTAAAGGCTTTATCTTAATTCCAAAATGGAACAAAAAGCTTAAATTATGAACTGTTTCACAAATCACCTGAACCTTGCTTAAGGCTGTTTTAGTATTTTGTGTGTCATCTCTTATCCACTGGAGATCAAAAAGGGCAGCTGTTCCTCAAGCCAATACCACATGCTAGCATTTTAATGTGCATATTGTTTTTAAGGAGGATAAAACCTCCACAAAACAAAGATGAACTAGAAGCAGCTGATACGCTGTAATTAACATATTTTAAAATTCTTTAAATAGTCTCCAGCTCTCTTGAGACCAAGTGAAAAATAATTTTTAGTCTACATGGTTAAGAATACATTATGCTGGGTGTAAATCAGGCTGCCTTTTTAATTATCCAGAGTTTATATTACAGTCGGTAGTGGAAAATTGAAGCCTTAACTGGGTCAGGCCTCCTTGTTCTAGGCATTCAAAAATCATCCCGTAGGTACCTGCTCGCAGGAAATGAAGGCTTTGCCCACAGTGTGCAATGTGGTGGTGCCAGGGTACCTGGGCTGATCGTGCAGCTCTGGTACCAGAGTGGAGTGGCTGGGTTGTGCTGCTCCATGCCTGGACTAACCAGGCCAAGGCCTTGGCAGGCTGCTTTCCTAATGGGGGCCATCCCTGCCCCTGGAGATCCAGCCTTGCCCCATGCTGTATCAGCCTGTTCACAGCTAGGTTGGTCTTCTGTGTGTTCGGTATTAAATACTCCTTTAAAATCAATGCAATCCAAAAAGGGTGGTTCCAATAGTTACAATGCTAGCCTGCAATTAATGAAATTAATCCAGGCCTGCAATTTAGAAAGCCTGGATTTAATGAAATTCCACGGCATATATATTTTTTTAATCTACAAATAAAACAATCTAATGAGCTGGACTGGGTAATGAAGAGATGAATACAAATAACCCTGTGCTTTAAAATAGCATAACATTGTGCAGAGTTGCCAACTGGTTGTCACAGCTTGTTACCTGCCTTGGCAATGTCAGATTACAGTTTTTGATGAGTTTATGACAAAAGAGAGTCTGAAGGTCATACAAGTCTCACCTCGGTGCCTTTTTATTAAATATTTATTTCTCATATTTTTTTATTTCCCTGAAGATCCATGTTAAAGTTATTCTGTGTCAGATTAATTTTATTCAATATATTTATTTAATTCTAGAATGGCTCCACATAAAATGGCAATATTCAAGGCAGAAAAAAAAAGGCAAACACACAGAAAGAAACAAGATTCTTGCACATTCTGTACCTTCAAGTTAGATGGACACATAATTTGAGGCATTGGGCAGAATAAAGGTGGTTGGTTCCATCCAATTAACTGTGCTTGTGTACAAGCAGTTAAACAGTTGACGCTTGTTATATGCAAGATTCTAATCAGGGGTGGTTAAACTATGGGTGAAATAAAATATGGTATGTTAACTCATAAAGGAGTTTTCCTGGCCATAGGATTAATTTCATATTTAATAAGAATATTTAATTTATGGACATCACAGAATGAATTAGTTCGAATTCATTTTAAGACTCTTCTATGAGCTTTTTGTATGTGGCCACAGCACAGGTAGTTGTCTAGTTGTCCAGAAGATGCTGCCAAAATTTTAATGTAAAAGTTTTGTGAGCATGCAACCTTTGACATCTTTTTTTTTTTTTTTTTTTTCTTCTTCAGGACTTCTTTAGTACAATTTTTGCTGGTGTGAACCAGTCCCATAGTAAACAAAGTTTTTCAGAGGCAGATGTGACATCATGACTCCATTTAATTTTAAAAGTTTTGTTGATTAAGTCAGATTATTAAATTCTGTCCCTTTTATTTGTTTCCTAATTGAGGCTTTCTGCCCAATAGTTTGAAATAGGAGGGGGAGAGAAGTATGTCTGTGCCCTAACTGGGCAGTACTTTAGGCCACCAGATCTTTTTTTTTTTCCCCATTGTCTGCCTGTTCCTAGAAGATACAGCAAGATACTGTTTTAGGAATCGTGATGTTTAGGAATGAACTATATTGTTTAAATTCTACTACTAATAAGTAATGTTTGTTGAATTTCTTGGTTTGATGGGACTGAACAAATGTAGGCTCTTTCTGAGTAAAAGGTTTTTAGTCCAGAAACAGGTTACACTTTTTGCATGTGACATTAAGAAAGAATAGCTACTCTTGACCTATGCAGCCATACAGAATAAGATTGTCCCCAAATGTGATGGGGACTCCTGAGAGCATCATGATGCCAGTAAACTGTTTGTGTTAAGTAATTAATTCTGCACAGTTGGGGCTTTCCTATGAAAATCTTGTGGAATCGCCAAATTTTGATAGACAGTCCAAGGCAACAAATTATCTCTAGTTATTTTGAGGCTGGCAACTGCAGTTGTCTGGCACTTTCCAAGAGCTGCTTATCACAAAGCGTTTTACCTTGTGCCAGCCCTAAAAGTTGTTACTGAAAGGAAAGATGTTACAAAGGTTCATCAGGAGGTTTGCTATCCTCTGACTTCATTGAGTTTCTCACCTCAGACAGGCAATGACTGATGTACTGACCTTGTCTCGTGGGATTTTCTGTAGATTAATGTCTTCTGCACTTTTTCTCCTTCTTTTGTCCTTTATTCTTCCTTTATGTCCTGCTAGCCAACTGTCAGTGCACAGAGATAGTCATGGTTCATAAGCCCTTGAGATTTTGATCCCAGCAGCACCTAGAAAAAACAAGTATCAATTCTGAGTTTCAAATTGATATAAAATATAATGAATGCCTCTATAGACAAATGAAATGAAATGCTGTGATTTATGTAGGGTTTCCCTTTATTTCTTTTCCTCCCGACTGCTGTATCTTGATACTCATCTCACTGCTGAGATCTTAGGTCAGGTAATTGGGCAGTGCTAGCTTGCAGCACCAGCCATTCACAGACCCCTGATTTAATTAAACAAACGACCTGCATTCACCTGCAAGAAGGTATGAATTCTCTAAGAAAATCAGTTTGATGCTACAGTTTTGTCAAACTGAAAAATCAAATCCTTTCCATTTGAAGAATGGGCTAGGGAAGAAAATGGCTTCTCTAAGGAAATCATTCAAAGCCTGGGAGTTGTTTGTATTTTTATGGTATTGATTATTAATAAAGTCAAGGAGAAAAAAGTATTACTACGTATTTGTTTTTTAAAGGAAGTTCAGGTTGTTTGCAAAGTGTCACCGTTATTAACAAAATTGGCATGATCCTTCTGGCAGCCAAAACTGTCTGCACAAAAATAAAACCTGGGTTCTAATCATGCTTGTAATAAAACAAATGTCCCCAGTTAGTCTCTGCCAATTTTTGGTATTTCTAGACTGCAAATCAGATAAATCTCTACATGCTGCAATATCTAGGTTAGTGCCTAAACCCCTTTTCTCTTAGTTTAGTAACAGGACTTAGCAAAGACAGTTTTCTTTGAATGCTACATTTCCCTTGTCTTTGCAGATGGTCTTCTTAGAGTCTGGTTTTGCGATTCAAGTATCACTGTCATCTGCAATGGAAGTTGTACACACAGAGAATGAATGACTGATCTTTTAGTTTGTGGTTTTAAAGCAGTCTGAATCCCTTTTTGTGAAGCAAAAGAAAATGGGATATAAGTACGAAGAGCTTTTTGTATAGCTGGAATGTTATGCATTCTGACAAATGCTTCCTGTTTTATTGAGTGTACTAATATCTTATTTACAAGCATTCAAAATGGATAGAATAATCTTGATTTAATTTAGCAGACAACAATTTAAAAAAAGTGGAATTCCAGATTAAATGTAGGTGAAGCAATTTGAATTGTAAAACAATTCAAGAAGAAGAGGAAAATTCAAGGAATTATAATGTTTGAGGGTGTTGTAATTTTCTTGTTAAAATGTCAAAAAAATCTTTTAGCAAGCTTCTTGAGATTATCATGGAAACTGTTCTGCACGCTAGCCACTAATGACAGAATGGTTCTCTTGAAAGACAGAATAAGAATTAACTTGACAGCTGTAAAGCCAAACTTTTTAGTGATTTTTTCATTCAAATTTATTTGAATTTTCTATTCAGTGAAAAATACTATTTCAGCCTTAAAATTCAACTATCAGTCTGTGGTGAAAACAAATCTCATAAATCAAACATATCCTGTGTGACAGAGATACCAGTATTTGTAGCTTTACCAAATGCATTCTAGAGTGCCAAGGTCTTCAGTTAATTTTGCAAGTGTGAACAGTGTTGACAGAATTTTTTTTCAAGACTGTCAAAGCTTCTCATTTCCTAGGGGTGTCTTTGAGGAACAGAAAGAAAATCTGCAATGTTAACAATACAAATATATACACTTGAAACTAAACTTTAAATGCTACACAAAGTAATGTTGGAAGTAGAAACTTGATGAAGGCTAGAGGAAGAACATTTTAAGAAACAGCACTGTTACACCATTTGTGGAGAATTCAAATAGTTAATATCAAAGAAAAAAAGTCTGCTTAAGATGGTTATAACAATGGCTGTATTAATAGAATGGTATTTTAAACCACTTTTGCTTTTAAATAGTCGATCAGCAGTTCACACAGAGGTGATTCAACAAAATGTATGTAAACAGAGTCTGATGAACAGAAGGGGCTTATTGGAGAATTATGATGTCCACAGTGCACTCTATGCTTTTCTGCTGTCAGTCAGTGCAGGTAGAGGTAAGATTATCAGCTACAGCCACTTAGACTTTTCTTACAATCTGTGTCTATCTCTAGTGGGAAAATGGCTTAAGCTCTGTTCATCGCTGTGTTGTCCCTGAAAAAGCAGAGAGAGGTTTTTCTGTCTTTGGTTTAGTCAATAGGGAAATGGATGATTTGGTAGGTTTAACGATGGATGATTAGGTAGGTTTGATGATATGGGACCCTTTTGAAAGTGCTGGTTTAGAGCTCTGGAGTAAGACTGGTAATGTGATTATGGATCTCCAATTTTTCTTCCATGGAAGGCCTATCTAAAAAGTAACATGTTCCTTGTGTTACCAGTGGTGAGTTCAGTTCTAGCCATTGTCTTGGGGGTTGTCTCTTCTCCCAAATAACAGGTGATGGGACAAGAGGAATCACAGAATCTTCTAGGTTGGAAGGGACCTTAAAGNNACAAAAATAGACACCCACACAACAAAAAATAAGGATCACAGGAACTGGCCTCAAGTTGTGCCACAGCAAGTTTAGATTGGATATTAGGAAAAAATTCTACACTGGAAGGGTTACTGATCTGAATACATGACAACAACTCCTTTGCTGTTACATCAGACTATGTTTCTGTTCCTTCCCTCCCAAGGTTGCATTTCAGATGCCCATTCCTCTCAGCAGATACCTGTAAGTCTGGCTTCTGAAAATGCCTGTAAGTTCCATAAGTAAACAGTGCAGGTTTTTTTTTTCTGGTTTGATTGGTTGGGTTGGTTTTTTTCCATTTAAATCTTGGTATTCCTCCACATCACTAATGAAAGTCAATTGAGGAAGGGAAAGAGTCATCAAAGAGAAATATGCTTAATCAGTAGGTAAGACAGGTTCCTTGCAAAGGAATTTGACCTTGTTCCTGTTGGGTAACTCCTAGAAGATTTTAATAGGCATTAAATATGCACTCCCATAAGTTTGCAGATTGATTGAAGGGACAATACATAAAGATTAGTAGCACTTATGGGTGACAGAGTTTTCTTGGCATCTGTCAGCAGAAAGGGCAGCTGTGCTTGCTATATCATGTTCAGATAAGCTCGAGAAAGACAGGGCCTATATTTTTGAAGAGCAGATTTAGATGCAATAGCTGAAGCAGTAATGGTCGCCGAGTGCTGTGGAGGTCACTATGTTTTGAACAGGGATGGTGGAAGAGATGTGCTCCTGAGAGACCACAGGCTCCTTGAGGGTATCAAATGCTGGGAGGGAGATGTGGAGAACAACTGGTTCTGTAACGACTTCAGCCATCTCAGAATAGTCATCTGTGAGTTTGGGTTATATTGTTCTGTAGTGTAACTGCCCAAACGAATTCAATGGGTGTTGGAAACGTGGACAACTTGGAATTCTGCTCTAATTTTAGAGACACAGTGTCTCTGTGAAACATGCTTAGCTGTTCAGAGGTAAAGGAAGGGAAAAGAGCTATGTATGAAGAAGTACAATGCTAACTCTTCAGCCTGTTCTAGGGATGTGGTTACTTCTGATGTTATGACGTCTGAGTGCCTTGCATGTTTGCAATGTATTTATCTTCACGTCATTCCTCCTGGAATAGGAAGATGCTGTTTATTGCCATTTCTCTGATAGAGAACAGAGATGTATGGAAATAGATGTCATATGCCTGAGGATCTCTATAAAAGCGGTGCAAATTCAATCTGAGTCTCTGGACTCTGAGACTGGATACATTTAATTGCTGTCACAGCTCTCCACCTTTGAGCTAACCCGTGTTGCTGTGAAACCATAATCATGCTGAAGTGAGCTTTCCAAACCTTCTGCGTGTACCTGAGCCTTGCTGAAGTACTTACAGTCAAAGAAATGATTCATGCCAAGGTATGCTGTCTGATATTCCATTTACCCCCCTTAGATGTTTTTTGAGAACCCAACCCTGAAATGCACATTTTGCACTGAGCTGAGAAATTCTCGTTGGTGAACTTGCTTTCTACCAAATTGCAGAACTTCTCTGACTGATGAAATTCCTTTTTTTCTGGGATGTAACTTACATCTTTACTTGCTTTATCTTCCCAGTTGTCGATTTAGATTTTTTTAATTTACTTATGATAACTTGTAATGGGGCTTTTTTGGTTCTTGTTTAAATGTGGATCTTAGCTTGTTACCATCCTGTAAATGGAGAAAGCTTCTGAAAGTGAATTAAATTAGTGACTGAGCAACCAGTCTTCTGCTTGTGTCTGTGAAGCTACTTCAATATTAGAGAAGGAAAAATATTTCCATAGCAACCTACTAAAAGCACAGAATGTTTTTGCTATGTAGAGTTTTTATTGTTGTTGTTACATCCTTACAATGGAGCATTTTGACTACTGTAACTGAGTTATAAAAAATATCTAGTGATAACATAGCAACGTTAGTTTCTTTAATTAGGAGTTTGTACTGCATATATGTTTTTATAAGTAAATGTAAACTGTTAATAATGAAATTAGCTCAAAATGGCTACATATTTTTTTTTTTTTCACGTTATCCAGTGTTGTCTTTGGGCCCTGATAACACCAGAATCATCAAACTTGTGGAGCCAAAGATGATAAAACAAAAGGATGTTAACCATCACATTCTAGAACAAAACAGGCAGAGCAGTTTGAACACCAGATGTTCATACAGCCAGATGAGCTACTCAGGAATGTGTTTCAGCATTTATTTTCACTAAGGGGTGGGTGTGCAGTTACTATACCTGTGGTAGAGTACCTCAGGATAGCGGAATAAGCCTAAGTATTTGGGTTCTGCTTTGGTTACATGAAGCAGTAGTAGTAGCCCTGTTTAGTCTTTTTTTTTTTTTTCATGGTGTTCCAGGCCATTTGCTACGTTAATCATTATGGGTGGGCAGTAATAGCAAGCAAGACTCTGGACTTTTACAGTCATATGGAATGCTTTGATATGTTGCCAGATTGAATAAAAGTGAGCAACAAGATTACATTTGGCTACATAGTAGAGTAACAAAACAGAGCAGCTTGTGAGTAGCTTCTTGTTGGTTAGGTTTCTTCTCTGAAGATAAGGAATTTCTGTAGCCTGTTGGGTGGGTCTTTAGTTTCATGACACTCAGCCTCTCTCTTTATTAATTTTTGCTGCCAAATGATATTGTTCTTAATATCCATTTTCTACATTTAAATGTCTGTGTCATGAAGGAACTCAAGAAAATGACTGTTTTTTAAACATTTTTTCTGAGAAGTTCTGTATCTGCTCTGCATTGTCTCTTGCTTGTTACCGTACTACCCAATCCTTTGTTTCCTGAATTGCACTTTACAGTGACACTGATTGCATTTACAGCTCTTTGTATTGATATGGGCAAAAGAATAAAGAAACAGAGAAGGCAGTACGTAAGTTAAAGGCTCCATTTGTATTGAGATACACCAAATGGTATTTAATTGGCTGAAAGAATTTTTTTATTTGTGCGTTCAGTTTATTTCGGTAATAATAGCTGAAATATGTGAATTTTGCCCCAAAGAGTCTTGCAGTTGACTTCTCTACTGCACTGTAATCCTTTTACCGTTGCAAAGCCTAATAGCCTTGCATAAATCTTTAAGTAGATAGAGATCTCTCAAAAAAGAATTGATTGAAGAGGTGTGGCATCATTTTACATGTGGTTAAGTAACTGATTAATGACGAGCATGAGAAGGCAGGGAATGCTACACTAGTCCTATCATTTCACTGTTGTGATTATGTGGAGGCTTTGCTGATTTAGTTTGAATTGCTGAAATATGATTTTTTTTTAATTTGATGTCATTGTTTATTTAATTAAAATGCTGAGGGAAAGTTCAGAATAGGGTTCAGTGGGTGGGAGTGTGACTGTTGCAGCAAAATGACTCAGTCTATCTAGAAGACAAAATTAATTTTGGTTTCACACTTCCCTGTAGTTTCATAGGGTTGTATATTTTGAGATCAATAAAGAAAATGCATACTTGTCATTGCTCAACTTGGCTGTAATGTCACACCACCAGTCTCAATCAAATTATACCACATTACTTTTATGTCTGTATTGAGCTTAGGAGAGTCATGGTGGCTGGTTGGGCTGCTTATGTGGCAACAATATTGAGTCATGTGCTTGACTGGTGTTTTTATGCTGATACGACTGACAAATCAAGATGCATGTTTTAATGAAGTTTAGGACATGATTTGTAGATTCTTACTGAGTAATTAGTTAATATGAAAAATTATTTGCAAACTGCAGGAATTTAAATGTATATAATTTGCTATTCTGAACACTTTTGACAGTGAAACTTTAGGCTGAGAGAGGTAGCTGTCTGTATACATTGGGCTCTTCATGTGCCCTGTTTGTGAACTGCAGCTTAACTCAGCTGCTATTAGCTCTGCTGGGATTGGTGTCCAGAGACATCTTTGAAGAGCTGTCAGTTTAGCTGGCAGGTGTTTATACTGCAGTGGTGTTATCTCTGTGCAGTGCTGATCCCTATTTTTAAAATAGCTGTGACAACACTAAGCCCTTAGGCTAAAAATTTTGAGAGTAAATTCAAATAGCTTGATCTTAAAGGCTGCAGTATATCAAGGGAAAACTTGGCTTCTGGAGATCAACTGTTAGCTTAGTAAATGGCTAACATGTCCCAGTTTGATGCCTGCTCGAATTGAGTCTCCAAGTGTTCAATGATCATCTCACACTTATTTGTAAGGTTTCTTCTGCAGGAATCCTGGTACCCTACTACTTCCATTCACATTGTGGGGGGCTGAGAATTTCTCATTTCTGAAAGAAGAGTTTACTCTCTTGCCCTTTAAAGCTGAAGATATTTTTTTTTTTCTTACCAACTCTTCTCTCATGGTAATTTACTATTAATGGATCTCGTTTGTTTTCCTTTTTGGTGTTGGACTACTAATTAGCTGTATCTTATACCTGGAATATGTCTATATGGCTGAAACCACAGGGTATGGGAAGTCACACTATAGAGAAATAACTGGATTTGTGAAAACAAAACAGGCATATTTAAACCAAAGATACACTCAGAGCTTGGCTTTTTTTGGAAGATAATTTTACTCATAGTGCTTTGAGCACATTAGTTTTTCAAGCTGGTGCTTTCCTTTCCTGTTCGCTTTCAAGGTGGTGAAAATGTGGTAAAATGAAGTAGATGATGTTTGTGGCAGTACATACGTGACACCAAAAAATGGTATTGCTTTATAGATTAAGCAGCTGAACTTCATCCCTTGGTGTGATTTGGTGTGAACAGAAATCAAGTTTCATGGCTTCATACTTCAGTTAGTATAGCATTCCACTACAGTGTCCAGGAACCCTCAGCCTTCTTCTCTTTGAGTTAAATCCAAATTCTTCTGAGGCTCAAAGTAACGTGTACTTTTTCTTGTATTACCTTTGCTCTTGGGATTTGCTAATACTCTCATAGATGCCTTACATGTCATTCTACTTTTCTCTGAGGCATCCAGACAATCCTGCTTTTCCTACCACCCGCCCTCTTTTCTATGAAGAATTTCAAAGATCCAAAACCAGAAAACTAAAGGCTGGTGTGAGTGATGACAGAAAGTCTGTGCTCAGGTTCGCATCAGTTCTGCCATAGACTTAGGGTCCTTGATCTCTCTGCCTGAACTTCCCATGTAAAATTTTTGCTTGTTTTCATGAGAGAATGCTAAATTGTTATATGATATCCTAATGGGACTCATTGGTGTGCCTTTGCTGTGGTTAACTGCTAGCTCTCCTCTGAGTTCTGTGTTTCCACTTTGTCATTCAGACACCCTGAGTCTTCTGACTGATCAGAAGTCTATTAAATATGGTTCTGGTTGGAAAAGAATAGTAATGATGTAGGAATGTAATGAATAAACAGGAGAGAGATTTTCTTACATGCAACGAGTGAATCTCTTTGTGGCCATCAAGACCACTGTGCTATGTCCAGTACAGGAGGGCAAGAATTTTAATCAATTTTTATCAGTATAAAAGTGTTATATGTTAAAATTGAAAAGTGCCTTTTAGATTCTAAGAAAGAATACTCAAGAGACACATCATGAATTTGCTAATACATTTTGTAAGAGTGAGTGTGTTCCTGTAGCCCATTTTAGGTCCCAAATGAGAGGCGTGCCAGGCAGTTTTACATGCATAACAATTATTTGAATATAGCAGATGTGAAACTTAAAGGCAAACTGCTGTGAAACAATTTCTCTGTTCCGAGTAGCTCTCAGTGTTAGTTAATAATATCTTTGTCTTCTGTAGATGTATAAATATGTGTAGACCATTAGTAGCAGTTGGAAGTATCACTAGAAATAGCAATGCTGTGTGTTTCAAATCTGCCAAAGGTTAGAGATAGATGAATTCTGATTCGGCCCTTATAATTAAGATTGACATACATGGTTTTCCAGGTATATATATTTTTTTTTCACAGATTCTACTTGCAAAACTGTGCTTCAAGAGTCCTTACATCAAATAGACCTTGCATATACGAATCAATTGTACTTTTCCAGAAAAGAGTGCAATTACTCCTCTCCTAGTCAAAATAGCTTTTAAACAATATGTGTGAGAGAGAACAGTCCCATGGATTTGAATATTAACATATATTCAGTGTCAAAGTTACTTGGCTTGATATTCTATTTTACCTAATTCTGAAAGTTTTAGCCAAACTTTTGCCTATTTTCTTGTCTGTGTAATGTGAGGCAGGTGGAGTCCAGCTCCTTCTTACAGTGCAATACATAGTGCTTTGAATAAGTGAAAGATGGAGAATTTAGGAGACATTTAAGTTTGGCTTGCAAAGTTCAGTTATGTGCTGAAACTAGAATCTCTCGGTTGTGATCAGACAGGTTTCCTGTGGGACAGGACAGTAAGCTGGTTGTGAATCCTGTGGGGCAGGATTCACATATGGGTATGTTGAAGAAGGTGTGCTGGTGCAGACCATATTGTGAAAGAGAGTCTATGGCTTTTTCTCTGATCCCTTTTTCTTAGTTGCACACCTCCTGAGCCAGTCAAACCAATGAAAGCTGACAACGCTGTAGCTTTTTCTTTTTCCTTTGTGCTTCTTTAATCAATTGATTAGTTTGCTTAAAATGCTTTTATGGATTAAGGTAAATGGACAGTTACTCTAGGCATTTGTAGCAGACTTAACTGCAAACTTTTCAAAGTTATATTTCATAACCCCTGCATTTCAGTCAGCAGAATAAATATCAGCTCTTGTTGGAAAAGCATGGGTTTTTTTTTAATTCTCCCCATTGTAAATTTGTTAGGGTTCACTTCCTCATCATTTGTGATGTGCCAGCATGAGCCCAAACTCCTCTGCATCTTTTTTGGAAACTTTGCCTACACAGTGGGGATCATTTGTCTCTGTCCTAATTCCCTTCTGACTCTAAATGCAACAGGAACATTTGCAAAGAATAAATCTTTTCAGTGTATTGACAAAGCTGCTTCTGTAATTGTGTTAGCTGAAGCAGACAATGAGGCCGAAATCCTTTTTGAATTAGGGTTGATGTAACTATACCAGTTCCTAGCTAAGCCTCCCAGGCTGATCCACAACAGTGAGCACTGACCCCTTGCGTGTTTTGCTGCGGTCTGAGATGTGTGGCCCAACAGACTAAGTCTGGGATTGTTCACTTGGTTCATACCAGCTTGGTTTTGCCCTGCTTTTCGATGATTTCCCTGTGGGAATGTTACCTGGCAAGGAAGGGGAAAAAGCTCAGTTGTTCCTGGGTGTGTAGTCATTTACAAGTTTAGCAGCTTAGGGTGCTGAGAGGAGGTGAGAGGAGCATGGTTGACTGCTACAGCAACTTAGTTGTTTCTCTGCTTTGAGAAGCTCTTCATGGATAGAGCTAAGCTGATAGGGAAAGGTACAGTCCACTCATACGTGCTTTTGTCTGAAAGCATTCTCTCTGGAATTGGGCTGACTGCTGACAGAACACTGTGGCACCTGTCAGTGAGTTGGCAGATATTTAAAGACTTGGGCGTAAAGGCCGTCTATGCTTATTTAGTGTAACCTCCTGCTTATGTGTTCCTTGGCTGTTGTATTCTTTGGAAAATGATTGTGAAAAATAATAGAGTAGCAGCATAGACAGAGATTAAAATTTATGTGTTCTTCTGTAATTTTATCCAAGGTGAATACACAAAAGCAGTGAATACACAATCAAGTTGAATGGAAGCTATTATTACACCATTGTTTCAAAACAAAACAAAACTACAAACAAATAAAGAAGTCCCCCCAGACCTGCATCCTGACTTTACTGGATTGCTAGAGTGGTTTTTTTTTTTTTGTTTCAACCTTGCTTCTGTTTCCAAAACCCTATTGTAATGTTGTCTTTCCTGGCTATGCTGAATTACCCTAAGTCAGTTGCACAACAAGTGAAACACCTAATGCTGTTTATTAGAAAAGAAAAATCAGTTTGGTGATACAGATGTTTCAGTGGGAGTGAAAACCAGTAGCACTTG
The DNA here is from genome assembly GCA_004320125.1 of Scolopax mira. Classification (NCBI taxonomy): domain Eukaryota; kingdom Metazoa; phylum Chordata; class Aves; order Charadriiformes; family Scolopacidae; genus Scolopax; species Scolopax mira. The sequence goes on along the minus strand of BJBW01002143.1, from coordinate 9,343 downwards.
TTACACAAACAATTCAATTTCATGCATGTTAAAGATTTGGAGGAGAAAAAAAAAGACAAAACCCCAAATAGTTCTATGACAAAAATCCCAATGGTCTGCATTCTTTTCCATTTTATAGACTTTAGCATGAGTAATTGTTTTAAATAGAAGATATTTTTAAATGGTCAAGCCATTTTATAGTTTTCAACTTTTTCAAGGGAATAGTAGTTAGAATATTTTATTCTTTCTTGTATTTATTTGGAAATATTACAAAGTAAAAATTGAAGTTAGAGAAAAAAAAGAAACTTTGTGGAAAAAAGGGATGTTTTCTTGACAGACATTACTATTTAACACATTTTCAGTTGCTGAACATGAAAATTTCAGTACAAAATAAAAAATACTATTGACCTATTCAGCTTCTCTAAAAATTTTAGTACATATTGATTGGTATTTAGTTTTCAACACAGTTTTTTGATAAACAGTTAGTAAGAATGTAATCAACCTACTTTTTCACTCATTTGGTGATCATAAATCATCATAGGAACTTCTGAAAATTGAAGAACTCCTAAACCTTCCATACCCTGTCTTTGAAGAACAGTAATAAATTCCCTATTACTTATGACTGGTGGTTTTTCAGCTTCTGAGGAAAGGAAGGATTAATTGGAAATATCGAGTTAGGTTTGGAGAGGGGGTGATGACAGACTCAGTGGATGGGGTTAGTTTTCCTTCCAGAGACGAGAACCTTTCCAAAGATGATGGTGTAAATTTGTAGCTGTCTTTAAGCTGAGCCTTGAGATTTAAATACATAAAAGTTTTTTTCACAGAAATCCTTAAGTGATCTGTGGAGTTGAACAAAATCCTCATGAAAGTTAAACTGACAGTGCCAGGCAGCACCTAGTGTCAAGATACTGCTCAGGAAGAAAATGGAACAGAAAACTCCATCTGGCATCTTGAGTAAGTTTACCATGAGGTAACTGGATCTGTAGTTTGAGGATGATGCTGATGGTGTTTTTGTGATCAATATGGAAATTCACATTCCTGATGTAACAGGAGGCATGCGTGATTTTCTTTTTAATTATTATTGTACATGATATTTATTAAATATCCCGATGAATTATTCTGTCATCCTTTTTCCTTGCTGAAAAGCTGACGTTGTCAGATTTTGAGTTACTAAAAGAGGTGCTGTAAGTATATTTTCCAAAGGTTCATAGTGATGGTAGGTAAAATACAGCCAGTCTTTGACAGTGCCAAGGAAAACAAGTCAATCCTTGTTTTCAGTGTCACTGGACACTGACAGCAGCGTGTCTGAATTAATATACAGAGCTGCAGCTGTATTCCATAAGCCTGATAGTTTCTCCTTATTGTTTTGACTGAGAATATTGATTTCCACATTCAACCTTTTCTCTATTTGCAGTTGTTCACACTGTTAATCTAATGTGATGATATGAAAAAATGTACTGGAGCTTTTCTTTAAGGTTTCTTGGGGCTTAATGTTTTTTACCTGCTGAGCTTCTGCCTAGAAAATGACTGCTTGTTGCACTGCAATTTTGCATCACTTTTCTTCATTACAGACACATTTTATATATATCTAATATATATAATATAACATATATAATGTGTATATATAAATATACATAAGTATTTGTAATACATATTGTGTATTAAGTGCATATTATATGCATATAATATTAATACAGTATTCATATAGACATATAATAAGTTTTTCAATATAATCGAAGTTTTTGTCATTTATTTCCCCACATATCTTTTAATCTGTGATTATATATATATAACTTCTATGAATAATGACATCTGTTACGTATCTTCACTTTTGAGTTGTACTGTAGAGAGTATTCTAGTAAAACTACCCTTTATATGGAGTATTTTCTTATAGGAATTTACTCAGTAGTGTGTAACTTGCTTTGACTTTAGTATCATAATGCTAAATTTGCTGGCTCATCCCCATATTTTCCTGAAGGAATGGTTTTTTCATTGCTTTGGAAAGAAAAAGTTCTGGCAGGGTCAGTATTCACTTCTTTCCTCACGACCACTCTCCTTCCATGACAAAAAAAAAAAAAAAAGAAAGCAAATTGCCTTCCTTTGGTCGGATAAATATGGCATAATTACTGCATTGCTTCATCCCAATAAAGATACTGAATGCCCACATGCAGATAAAATAAAAAACTTGCTGTGGGGATGCAAAAAAACCCCCCAGTTCTGCAGAGGTAGCCCTGTGTTTGAAAATATCTGTAGGATTCTCAGTATAAGGTCTGATGTTTCATTCCTTAGCAGCAACCAGCTGGAGACTAAAGCATTGGTAGCTGAGATACAGTTAGATCCATGCCCATACTTTGGCCATATGCATTTTTTGCTTTGGAGAAGTTACAGTACCAACATCTGGACTACAGTAAGAGATCTTAATGACAAAATGTAAGGCTAAGGAAGGTTACTGTCTTCTAATATTTTCAAATTACAAAATATGTTGTATAACGCTGCTTAAAAATTTGCTGTAGGCAACAGACAAGTTTTAACATTACCTTATTTTAACATAAAGATTTTCCTTCCTGAGTTATATAATAATTTCTTATTACCATTTTTATTTTTATGTTGAGGAGCTTGACAGCAGCTGAAACAAGTAAATGCAGTTAATGTGAAGTTTGAATTTTCTTGTGGCTGTGTTATGCTCTGGATTAATTCTTGACTTCTGTGTTATCATCAGGGAGGTGTAAAATGCACTCTTTTCTCAATGTATTCACCCATAGGGCAAATGGATTCTGTTTGTAAATTTGCAACTCCATACAATGGTACAATTCCTCTATATGAAAATGCTTTGTGCTACTTAAATGATATATAAATGCCAAGAGGTTCTTTTTTATTTCTCTGTATATAATTTTTTGTCGATAGCATGACATCTGATCAGATCTTTGTTTTCTTGTGACAGACCAGTTACAATAGTGTTTTGCAAGCACTGCATTATAGTTACTAGACTTTTAATTATAGATCATCAGTACAAATCCTACTGCATGGCGTGAGGACAGCAGAAATCACTGCCCTGAGATAGAAACTCTCTCTGCTCAGGCCTATAGTAAGTACCTAAATGAGGTGAAGCGTAATATTATGCTAATCAGTATGGATTCAGCTCCTCGCTGCAATTATTTTCTAGTGCTCTGACTGGATCCTTCATCTCAGATGCTTGAGCTTCTGAATGAGACAGGACAGATGGTGCCTGTTGTTCCCACCCCCTGGCAGCCAAGACAATCTGTATTGTCAGCTAATCCTCCCCAGGCTCCTCAGTGAAATAGAGGTGCAAATTCCTTAGCTGTTCACCGGCCTGGCAATCTGTGCTCACTTAGAGCATCCATCCCAAGTTTCTGCCACCATAAGGAAACAAATCCATGCAAGTGTTTTTCCTGAGGCTTCAGAAATGGAGTTCAGTGACTGTTTTGGCAAGCCTGGGGAGGGACTAGAGCTCTGTGTTTGTAAAAAGGGAAGGTTGGGAGAGGAAGAATGAAAGCTTAGTGCAGAGTTTGGTTTATTTGTTTACTGCTCGTGGTCACGGGTGTCACTAAATCAAATGAGACAATACGTTTTATTTTGGAAATATTGGTACCTATCAGGTTTACAGTGTTAACTATAGTTCACTCATCTTTTTTGGTTGTAAGCTTCTCCTTGATGTTATTTTCCCTCTGGGAGCGTGAGATATTCTACAGCTTTAATAACACTGCTTTGAAAGCTTTATGTTTGTCATTCTGTTTATGTGGCAACCAAAACTTCTCGTTTTATTAGCCAGTTAGTTGTTCATAAACTAATGTTACTTAGTTTGACCATGTGACTGCTTGTTCTTGCTGTCTAATTACTTTCCAAAAGCAAACTGTGTCTCCTTTTATGTTTTTTTATAAAGTGTTTTTTTTTTTCTTTAAAGTGTCACAAGAAGAGTTTATAGCAGAGGTAAAGACTTGAGATCTGAAGAGGGGGATTAAATTTTTTACTTCTGAAGTTGCTTGCACTTCAAAGAGGTGTGTGGACGATGTTCAGAATAGGAATAAAGAGAGAGTTAAAAACTGCTAATAACTAACAGTCTGTGTAATATTTCTCTTTCTGCTCACTTTGTTATTTGAAAGTATGCTAAAAATGCTGTGTATAACAGAAGAAGATATACTAACTTTTATGCCACTGGAAAGAAAAAGCTTTGTATGAAACTAGAGTAGGAGTGAAGAAAAACAATAGCATACTGTGTCTGGGAGACATACTGGACAAGTTCTATTTAGCCATGTTATTTTCAGACCTTGTATGCCAGAGAACCTGAGAATGGTTTTCTGAGGGATCTTCTCTGAAGTATTTACTTGTAGACAAATCTCAGAGTTCATAAAGGGAGGGGGAAGATTATTTTGTTTTTGTTGAACTGAGATTGAGAGCTTCATTTCCCTCTTCTGTGCAACTCTGGTTTGATTTTACTTAGAGAAAAGCGTCAGTAACACTAATTTCAAGAAGATTTGGGGACGTTACATTAATATAAAGCTGTTGGAACCTACTTCTATTTGATAACATGTAAGTGATATGGCACAGATGGGATTTGAAGATTTATAAGGCCCAGAAATTTCACAAAATATTAATGTAATTACAAATGTAATATTTGTAGTGTTTAAATGTAAGCCACGTAGCCACACGTTGGAGGTAAAAATGCCTTCTGTATTACTACTCTGCTGCTTACTTTAGGTCTAATGCTGCTTTCAGAGAACTAAGAACACCAACGTGCCACTATCCTCAGCTGCTATCCTGTCTTATTTTCTAAGATTACTGTTTTTGCGGGGGCTAAGAGGCTTCCACTGGGTGTTATCTACTGTGTAGCCCTCTACAAACATCAGTGACAGTACCTGGCTTGAACAATTTACACTGCAACAAACGCATCATAGTATGCAAATGAAACAAGTGGATGAGTGAAAAGACAGAAGCGAATGCAGACAAGATTAGAGGATACTTTATGATTGACCTTGCTATGTGCACAATCCTTCAAGAGACAGGACACCTTGTCTGTCTCTTCAGATGGGATAGGCTGAGGCTAGTTGAGCTTTGTCAGATTGACACCAACTTTCTTTAAATTTGAAAGCAATTCTGAGTTAAATGTTGTCTGGTGACAGATTCTGAGAAATTTTGGAGACATCCATCTGGATTTTATGTTTTGTAGGCAGTGGTATGGTCATCTTGGTACTGTTTTTTTCCTGTTATGCCACTTTTCATTACCTAGAATATAAGAAGGGCTGTACTGAATCAAACAAAAGGTGAGCAGCAGCTATAAGCAAGGAGAAGGAAGAACAGTAGCAGCATGCATGGTAATGCCTTCCATTTCCTTCTGAGATTTTAGCCATTGTCAACTCATGGATTTACTGAGATAAGTGTGGTTTCTGCATTTATTAACTACTTGGGTTTTCCATGCCCTGAACTTGTCCAGCCTCCCCTTCAATCTGATGTCTGTTTACCACACTAGACAATAACCTCCAAAGCTAAGCTATAGCATTTCTTGTGCCAGATTTTTTTTTCCTTTCTTTTTTTTCCAGAATCAGTGCTATTTTGTACAAATGTGCTTCACTGGTTGTTTTCATATTAACTTGTGAAAATATCTAAGGTAGTACTTAATTTTGTTTGGGTTGTTTTGATCACTGTTGCATCCTTGTGTCATGTAAATCTGACCCGTGCCTATTCTTATTTTGCTCAAAGAAACTCTATTTTAAATGAACTTTTTAATATTACATCTTTGTATAGTTAATGTTAAAACAGACAGCTAGGGATGGCATGCAGAAGAGGGTGACTCACTCTTCAGTGTGGCTTTCTTGATGATGTTTTATGTTACATAAAAATGATATTACTGTCTCAACGACTCTTGAGTATACATCACTAGGTACTCTGAATTTTTCTCAGAACTGTGTCTCTCAAATATCTCTAAGGCTTAGGAAGGAAGAGTAAATGAAGTTAAGCTGCAGTCTTTCCTAGATGGTGTTAGAATTTTATTTCAAGTGGCTTTTTTATAGCTTTGATTTTTATTATTCTTTGTTTCTAAAAACTACATTTCTTTACATATTCTTTTCATATAACCTGCTCTCTGCCACAAGGGGTGAAAATATATTTGGTAAAAAGAAGATCAGCCAGAAAAATAACAAAACTCTGCTTTTTTTGGTGAGATTTCATTGCAGATGCCAAGGCTGTATACACCTAAAAGGTTTCCTATAGAGAAGATGAGTGCTTGCACAGAAACACATCCTGCTTGGGATTTTGCTGTGTAATGCCCTCGTAAATATTTAATCTAAACGTACATTAAGCTTTGCAAAAGCTAGGGAAAAAAAGAGCATAAGTGTGTAGTAGTGTGATTAAGAAGCCAGTGATGTCTGCAGGAGATGCTGGTGATGTCATTCCGTTTGCCTTAGGCTATTACTAATAAGGTGCTGCCCCTCATTCCTGGAAGAAATGTGGAAGCCTCAGTGCACTGAATGTATAATTCTGGGGCTGATAGGTTGCAATCCTGCCTTTGCATTCAGAGATAGTGTCTCACTGCACTTACTGCATTACCATTTTTCCTCTCATCCTGCATATTGGGGATCCATTTCTATTACGTATGGGAACCTGTGAAGGAAGACACTGATAACTGTTGATCTGTAGGTTTGTGAGCTTGAGAGGAAATGATTCTTTGAAAAAGCAAACATTATTGTGGCACTCTGATGCCTGCCATTTGATATCCCAGATGAGATAAATGTAATGTTATATGTAATGTTACAAAACATACAAAACTGGTTTTTTATCACCTTCAAACATGTTTCTAAACAAAAACTGCAAGGTTTTTTCCAGGATGGTCTTTGTAACCTATGATAGCAACACTGCAGAAAGTAACATTATAGATGATTAAAATAAAGATGTTTAAATAATTATTTGTTGATTTAGGCCTGCCTTGACCTAGTAAAATATTTGATGATTTCCATTTTGACATAGCTGAGTGCTTTTGCTGACTTCAATTGTACAAGTAGCTGTGAAGTTAGGCTGCTTTTGAAAGGGTTTTTTGGACTGAGGCATGGTGGGCAATGAACAAATAGCATACAGCTGGGTAACTACTACTCTTTGGTCTTGCTAATGTACCCTTATGCAGTATGCAGTTGGCTTTATTCCTTTTACACCTATTTTAAAGAGGTATAGCATTATGAACAAATATTCTGAACGATGCTAGTGGCATCGGTGTGCACAATACCACGTGTTACTTTAAGAATTGAATTAGTTCAATGATGCAGAATTATTAGAACAATTATACTTTATTGAAATCTTTCTTGAATCTGTGGCGCCAAAAGAAATAATGTAAGATCTGGTATGATTTCAAGATATGCCTTTCTTCTTTTTCTGTCTGTGTATTTAGTTATCCTTTCCTGCTATTCCTGTCAGTAATTTGTCAGCAGTGTTATAATAATAAGTGGAAAAATCGGCTAAGAGGCATAATTATCACAAGAAAAAGCAGCTTGTTACATGAAGTGCCTAGTCAAAATACCCCTTTTTATTATTATCATTTTTAATATTCCAATTCTTTGTTACTTTTCTAGTTTAACATACTGCATGAAATGCAAAGAGAGAAGCAGTGGACAGATCATTAGCCACTCACCTGAGGTACGTGAGGAGGACATACTGGGGAGGATGATCCCCTGTAACATGCTCAAAAATTGTAGGAGATGGAGTACTCGAGTGTTTTTATTCACAGAAGAAGCTGATGGACTAGATTATTTCTGCATCATGCCCCTTTTAAGGTCCTAGAAAATGTACTTGACTGGGGGCCTAAGAGGGTTTTCAGGATTTATTTATGAAGCCTTTTACAGTATGACTTACTTTTAGCTTATGAAAGAGTAGAGTGCATCATTTCTCTGTTAGCATTAATTGTTTATATACAGGATCTATAGTAAAATAAGGATTAATCTAATCTCAAGCACCAAGAAAAAATTAGCCAGAGTATTATGAGGAAGAATGAACTTTTTATAGTTTGAATGTACACTTTTTCTCCTTGTTCTTTTTCTTAAATGTCAAATGTTGACAATTAACAGAATATTTGGTTTTGGGCTTCTGTTCTTTTTGTTAGGTGACAAATCGGGTTGTGACCTGTTGATTGCTATTCTCTGGGAGTGTTAGTATGTACTTTCCTGTGCAAGTTTACATGAGAGCTATTGGAATAAATGAAGACAGACACATTCGCATAAAAATGCCCCAAATCCTTTCTGCAGTCTCTTAGTGTTGCTCTGAGATATGTTAACAATAAGTTGGACAGGCTGAGACCACACCAGTACTAGGTGTCAGCACCCTAAGGAGGATTTATGAAAAAATGGTGTTAAAAAGATACAGGGAAGAAGAATGATTTTTGGACAAGAAGTAAGTACCTGCTCTGAATATAGAGGACATCCTGAGAAAAGGCAAAAGAAAAGATTTATGGAAGTACTAAGAGAATGGGTTTGGAGATGTTCAGCAAACAAAAGCATCAAAATTAAAAAGCATCTATGAACTCGGTTTTCTACATTTTGTACAAATATAGAAAATTCATTCATTACTCAGAATAGCTCCTTGGTTACCTCAGGTGACCAGCTACTAGTAATTTAAAAGCTTGTAAGTGGATGGCATTTGATTGATAACATTGATTGTAGCCATCTGTATTCTTCTCAGCATCACTAATCACAGTGAGGTAACTCTCTCCAATGAACCGAAGAGGATGTGAGTAGTGGAGAATGCATTCTTCCCCTAATATCAGTATCACAATATGGTGGTAAATGGGAAAAATTTAAGTCCAGTAACTATACATCTCATTGGTAAGAATTCACTTGCAGTTCCCTGGATATATTGCATGTTCAGGAGGTGCTCTGCGATGTTTACCAGTTACTGGTGTACCCCTGCATGAAAATATCTTATCTACAAAAACTGGCAACTAAGGCCTAAAATGTTGTAAGGATATTTTATGATGAGTTGGGGTAGAAAGACCAAAGAGGAATAGGAGTTGAAATTCAGAGTCAAATGATCTGGTGGTGGTATGGCAAGTCAGACTACTAATGCAACTGTAGAAATATTGTGGGAATATTTAAATTAGTGTATTAATGATAAAAAAAAATATTAATAAAATGGTGTTCCATGTTGGTTTCTTTTATGTTTTTCTCAGAGAAGCTCTGGTAGGTGGAAACAATGACCTTGTGACTTTAATCAGGCAGCCATGCCAGTCTTGCTTGGATTGTGACATTTGCAGAGGCAATTAGCCAACTACTTAAGAGTTGGAGGCTAAAGTTAATATTGTAACCAATTATCTAGCTGTTTGAGGTTTCTTGCTGGTCACCAGCGGTGTCCCTCAGGGCTCAGTTTTGGG